>OX327010.1:29467500-30067500 GCA_946800695.1 Geum urbanum
TGTAAAAAAATGTGGAGGAAATATGAGCTCCAAATTGCAGAGAATCATCACTATCTCAGTTTCCATGTCACGCACAACCTCCTTCTTAAGCTCCCTACTGCATAGTTGACGAAACCAATTTGACAGTGCTATCAATGGCTTGACAACGTTTTCTGGCAGGAACCCTCTTATAACCATAGGCAGAAGACGTTGAAGCAAGACATGGAAATCATGCGTCTTCAATCCATAAAACTGTGACTGGGAACTTATTTTCACCTTACTTCTCAAACTACCTGCATAACCAAGAGGATACTTAACATCCCTGAACCACTGGAACACATCTTCTAGATCATCCTTTTTAACTAAAAAAGGTGCATGAGGAACTTTCCCCGTAGCCAAGTCACCCGCTCTTTGCCACTGGTTTTTTCGCACATTCCTCTTCTTCAAAGCAGCGCGAGCTTTTGGACCATCCTTAGACTTCGATTCAATCGAAAAAATGGTTCCAAAGATGTTGTCACACACATTTTTTTCAATGTGCATGACATCTAGGCAATGTCTGATCTTCAATGATGACCAATACGGCAGCTTCCAAAATATGCTTTCGTGAGTCCAACACTGTCAGTTAATCGGATTGTACGGCACCTTCAAGTCTTCATGTTGGCTAAGAATAGGGTAAACATTTGACCTAACGTCCTCCAAAATTTCATCTCCACTCTTACGATAGGGTCTTCCGCCAAACTCCTCCTTCCCGTTAAATGCCTTGCTCAATCTCCAAGGGTGATCCTGGTGGAGCCATTTTCGATGACCTTCATAAACTATCCTCCCACATATATGCTCTGAAGTTAGCTCATCTAGACAGATTGGACATGCCTTGTACCCTTTCACAGTTGACCCCGCAAGCATCCCTAAACCTGGAAAGTCGCTAATAGTCCACATTACCGCTGCCTTCATCAAGAATACCTCATTGTCTACTCGATCAAAAGTATGGACTCCAACGACCCATAAATGTATTAGCTCCTCGATCATCGGCTCAATGAGTACACTAAGGCACTTTCCGGGAGATTTAGGGTCTGGAATCAACACTGATAACATGTTATATTCCTTCTTCATGCACATTGATGGTGGTAGATTGTACGGCATCACAACAACGGGCCATGTACTATGCAAAGTTCCCATTGTTCCGAATGGATTGAAACCGTCTGTTGCTACTCCAAGGCGCACATTCCTGCAGTCCCGTGCAAAACCTGGAAAAGTTCTGTCAAAATGTTGAAACGCTTCTCCGTCAGCTGGGTGGCTGACGCTACCAGCCACGCATATCCGCTCCCCCAGCCATCGCATATGCTTGGCAGTGTGTGGGGACATAAACAAGCGCTTCAACCTTGGTGTTAGAGGGAAGTTACGAATTATTTTTTTGGGAATATCATTCGTATTTGGCTTATATCTTTCTGAATAACACACTGGACAAATCCTCTCGTTTACAAGCGCTCCCCTGAACAACACACAGTTAAACTCACACGCATCAATTCTTTCGTAACCCAGTGAAAGATCACTCAAGATTTTTTTTATTCTCGAGTATGAACAGGGGAATGTGTGCCCTTTAGGAAGAAGTTTATTAATGTAAATACATAAAGAGTCAACACTTGTGTCCGACCATCCATTTTCATTTTTCATTTCCATTGCATCTAATATGGCACTCAAAACAGTTTCCTCACTGCCTTCATATAATGGGGTCTGTGACTCCTTCAATAATCTATCGTACTTTTCATAATCATCGTCTACCATGTCATTGAAGTTCATGCCCGAATTATCTTCCACAAATTGTTGGGGTGCATCTGCATGGTATCCAGGATAATAGGGATATGCATCATGTAGAATCTCCAACTGCAGGTTCACTGAAGGACCGGCACCACTAGAAGGACCGACTCTGTCTTGAAGCCACTGTCTTCGTTGACTGAGCATTGCCGGTTCACCAGAAACTTCCCCGTGAAGGTGCCAGACTGTATAAGTAGGACTCATACCACTGTGTGATAAGTGATGATACATGACATCCATAGTAACCTTGAACAGACCGTTCTTACAACGTTTGCACGGGCAGAAGTAATAATCGGCTCCATTACTATGTAGCCGGGCAAAATTCATGAACTCGAATATGTCGTTGATGTACCTTAGATCAGCACGATGATATGTCATCCAAGTTTTGTCTGGGAGTCCGTCCATGTTTCCTGTCAACATAAACAATCAATATGAACAAAGTTACCACGCCACAGTTGCTATTCAACCAAAACCCCACACTTCTTCGCCTTATGCCTCCGGGTTGGGTCCTATCCCCTTCAGGGGAACACGACATTTGTCAACGCTTTTGCACCCATGTGTTTTAGCTCCAGTTTAGGGAAATTTCGGCAGCATCTCCCTACAGTTCCCCGAGTGCACACATATCTGAACAACCTAATTTGCACTCGGGGAACATTTAAAGGAGACACTGTCGAAACCATATCCCAAAACTGAAATTGAAATCACACGAATAGCAAAAGTATCAACAAAGTCATGTTCACCTAAAGTGTCCAAAAATGGGACAATTCGAGAATCAACAACTCAACTCGATCAACTAGATGAGTTGTTGATTCTCAAACGGGAGTTCTAAGTTGATAAACACCACAATTATATATAGTCATAATACTAATAACACTACTAATTAAGGCTCGAATACACATAATCTACACTAATCATCAATTAATTTCACTAAATTTAACCAAATTTCAAACATTAATCATGAACCCATAACATGATTTATCACAATTCAATGCTTAACACACTAAAACTACAACATAACACCAAATTCAATTCAACTTCAAACATTTCACCAAAACTTCAATTTCACTTCTAATCATCAATAAATTTCACTAAACTTAACCAAATTTCAAACATTATTCATGAACCCATAACACAATTCAATGATTCAAACACTAAAACTACAACATAACACCAAATTCAATTCAACTTCAAACATTTCACCAAAACTTCAATTTCACTTCTAATTTAACATATTATGGTCATAAAGAGGGTTAAAGAGATACAAATCAAACTAACCTTACTCAATAATCAAATCAATGGCAAGAACAACCTTCTTTCTCAATTTCCTCTAATTTCTCCCCAAAATCGCCCAAAACAGCTGCAGAACGAAATGAAACTGTTTTTCTAAACTTTTCACTTTATGAACGGGTTGACTTTAAGAAGAAGAGTAGATCCAGATTTTAAAAAAACGAGGCGACGTAGATTGATCAATCTACGTCGCCTCGTTTTCTTTCCAAGTGACCAAACTAATCTACGTCGCTTCGATTCAAAACTAGGCGACGTAGATTGATCAATCTACGTCGCCTCGTTTTGAATCGAAGCGACGTAGATTAGTTTGGTCACTTGGAAAGAAAAACTAGTCGCCTCAGTTTTTTGAAGCGACGTACTTCAATCTACGTCGCCTCAATTTTTTGAAGCGACGTAATGTTTGTCAAAGGTATTTTATGTCGCCTCGTTGAAAATCGGAGCGACGTAGAAATGTAACTACGTCGCCCCGATTCCTTCCTCCAGTAGTGATATGATATGAAATAAATATTTTGATTCCAAAGGAATAAACAAAGATCTGTATATTTCTATTGCAAGCATCCAGTTCAAAGTTGGTTATATGTTAGAAACGAATTAAATCTCTCCAAGATCCATTTGGTTGAGACATTCATATGATATGAATTGATTATCCCACGCTAGCTACGATTAATAATTAGTGAAAGCTCATGAAAACAATACAAGTACTCGTGCTAGCTGCATTGGGCTTAGAAGTCCAAGTATATGATTCGAAGCCAACTTCCCTAACTAATCTCGCTCGTCACACTTTTGTATGTTAATATTAGTTTTCTTAATTAAAATATAAATTATACATTTGTGGAATGGTAGACGAGTAAACACCTATGCAAAGATACTCTATTTTCAATTAGATATATCAATGTGGTAAAATAAATATGGGTTATCAAACACGAGGAATTGGTGACAGTAAATCCTAACACTAGACTAAAATGCTGACAAACTCAAATACAGTACACTAATGATACTACGATCCTACTCTAAGCATACTCAAGTAACACGAAAATTGGACACAATAAACTAGACACAGTGGCAGACTATAACACAAAATTTGAGAGTGTTCGGAGTTGATTTGAGTACCGAACTGAATCGGCTAAGCTACAGCTAATGCTGAAAGTAAATAATCGGCTAAGCTACAGCTAATGCTGAAAGTAAATATGATTATGAATGCAAATGAGTTTAAACTATATGATTAATGAGTTAAGAGAAATGCAATCCACCACCATTATTCTATTTATCTAACACATACTTAATCCAATGCACATATCAAATCAATGAAAGTTCCCAGGAAGATCGATAGAAACGACACATCCTATTACCTAATCCTTGTGCCTATATGAGTTTGTCATGGACATCCCTCACATCTATCCCTCTATTGAACCCATAGTCATCGGAACCCAAGGTTTACAAAGAATAAAGCATTAAGTTCTAGAAAAGGTTTAAGAATCTACAAGGGTTCACATGTACACTATGGGCGTGTCCTGCTAGACTTAGGGTTTCAATCACCCGACGGTAAAATCGGTGTATCACTATAGAGAATCCGGTGGAAAAAGTTATCTTCAGTCGTCCGTATCTCATGACAATAGAATCATAGCATGCATACTAAGTTGGCCACCAAAGAAAACACACAAGAATTCATATGGTGAGTTACATAGAAAAAGAAACCTCATTCAAATTGAATATGCAAAATTAGTTTAAAGTGTATGAATACGAAAAACTTCATGTACGAGGCTTCAAGCAGCCCTTAACAATGAGTTTAGCTACTAAAAGTCATAATAGAATGAATCAAAAACAAAGCATACAGTTTACAGATTAAGAAAGAATGAAGAACTGAAACTGTTCGTTAGCTTCGATGAATTGGAGCTTTAGGCTTCGATGGATCGAACCATGCTCTGACTCCTTTTCGGCTGCTCCCTTCTCTGCTCGAGTTTCTCTCCTTAATTTCTGATTAGCCTTCCCAAAAACCTAAAATAGATTTATATATGTCTCCTAATTGATCTCCTAGAGTCCACATGAGAATATGCTTCTTTAATTGCACAAAACTCATTCTTTAATCCATATTGAGTTAGGAATCCCTCTTTTATTTTCTTTTTCTTTATTTCTTCACAAAACTTATAAAACAACAAACATAATTAAATACTCAAATATATAACAATAAAATAAGTATAGGGAATGAATTAAACACCGAATAGACGCATAAATATGTGACTATCAAAATACCTCACACTAAACATGCTAGTCCTTGAGCAATACACTAAATTAAGACTCAAAAACTCAAAACTTCAAAATTACACTCTAATGCCCTCAACAATTTGCATCAGCATTCTTCCATAAAATTGTAACACCAAGATCACATGTACCTACAAGTTACCAAAGATAACTCCAATATATAACACACATGTAACATGTAGGATACAGACATAATCAAGGTGAATATGAGCTAGAACATGCACAAAACTAATCAAGATTCAACCTCACATCGATATGCTTTCATAAGTGTTTCTCTCAAAATATATCTAAGATATCACTCAATTCAATTACTTGTCAAATAGACCAAACCATATGCTCACTCTTATGACTAATCTCCACAAATCAAAGACTGACATCTTGAGGATCAAAAGGAATTTATGGGTTGTAATGAAGCTTGGCTCATAGGTTAAATGAATAAAGGGGTATGAATTTCAAACACAATTCTAGAACCTAGTAGAGCACCAAATAAGATACTTCTTTGAACTTTACACCCATGAACTTTTTCACTATCGTGGATTTCATCTTGTTGGGCTTTCACATCATTGTTTTTCATCAACAGTTAACCTGAGGTATCAAGCTAGATATCACAACTCCTTGTTTTTTTTTCTTGCCTATTTCTTTTCTTTTCATTCTTTTTTTTTATCATTCGGCTTTTTTCTTTTTCTTTACACATCAACTAGCTTGATACCCCACACTTATTTCCTTGTATCACCTTTTGATATTGTTGTCGTCTTCACATACTTGTCTCATGTATAGCTCTACCAAGTCCTAGAACAAGGGTAAAGATATAACTATTCTACAGTTCAAGGTCGGAGATGTGTGGGTGATGACATAAAGTTTTACATGTAGGCTCAAAGTGGTTAACTAAGGGGTACACATCTTGTGTACACAAAATAAGGACACGGGCTTATATGGCTATGGTGGTGTCCCCTAAATGCCTTTATCACTTCCTCAATCAAAACATGTATTGACTAAAAGCTTTGAATAGCACAAGAGCAAGTTCTAGTAATATCTAGAGTCCATTAACTTAATCTACGGCAAGCAATTGACACTAAATCAAAGAAAACATGTATACCACATTTAGGCTCAAAAGCTCACAAGGTTAAATGAATCTCAATAAGGTTTACGCATGCTCAAAAATCTGGATCATGTTAACTCGTTTCTACATCCACTACATATTTGTATATGCATCATATATCAAAATTATCCAAAAAAACTCAAGTCACATAATCATCTCTTAGTCACAAAATTGGAAGAAATAAGCATATCATTGGCTTGTTAAGGGCTCATAAGACTCTTCTTTTTGTATTTTCTTGACACTATTATTTTTTGTATTTTGTTTTTCAAATAAGACACTTGAAGACACAAGAAAAGTAAAGAAAAACTCAAAACTGACTTTGATTTTTCGATGGATCGAGGCAAGCTCTCCGGTCTCATTCTGGAACAACCCTTCAATGGGTTGAAAGATATGCTTTGATGGATCGAAGGTACACTCTAGACATTATAAGCAAAACAGAAAATCTGAAGAGATCGACTACACGCTGTCACTTGCATAATTTCTACAGAATTAACTACACGTCTAAATAGACTAATTTTTTTTGAGAATATACTACTATACATATATACCAACACGCACAGAAAATTTCAAACTTTTCTGAGACCTCTAGCTATGTTTGAAAAAGCACACTACATCAAAAATCAAAAATTGTAAATCAAAAAACTAAAAATCTAGATCTAGACGCTGAGTATATGATATAGCCCCACCCCACACTTCAAATTGTATTGTTCTCAATGTAAAAATTTGTATTAGACCATACAATATACCAACCACGTATGACATAGAACACCTATCATACACAAAACACACTATGTGAAGAAAAAAAAAGAAAAAAAAAAGGGATAAGAAATCAAATCTGATCGCCAGTTTCTCCATCCATATGGGTTACCTCCTAAGTAGTGCTAAGTTTAATCAGACGGCAGATCTACTCAATTCTTCACAGGAGGCGCGCCCCGAAGGTCCGCATCTTCAAACACGTGCTCCAAAAATGACTCGTAAAAATGCTTGAGTCCTTGTCCATTCACCTTGAATGTTTTCCTTGTTGTCGAACTCATAATCTCTATAGCACCATGAGAGACAATATTAGTGATAACATAAGATCATGTCCATCTATTTTTAGGCTTACCCGAAAACAAGCGTAGACGACTACTGAAGAGTAAAACTTTATGATCGATGAGAAATTCTTTCTTCTTGATATTTCAATCATGAAAAGTTTTAGTCTTTTCCTTTGAAATCCTGCTGGACTCATATGCTATCATGTAGGCCTACAATGCCGCATCAAGATGTTGGCACCAATCTGTTGCTCGGATGTTGGGAGATGTAGTCAACAACTCCTCTAGCTTGTTGAACGCTTGTAAATACTCCCAAGTAAAATTGAACACTATGTTTTTCTCAAGCTATGCACTCAATGGTCTAGGTATCTTGGAGGAATCCGTAATGAACCTACGATAAAAACTTGCAAAATGCTTCAATATGTGATCAATAAAGGGTAGATAAAAGTGATCCTTGTGCTTTGTCACATTCAGATTTTGATGTTCCATGTGAATTCCCCCTCCAATTGTTGCCTTGTACTCCCTGTTGGCAGTTAATAATTTCTCTTCATGCAAGCGTGTCAGCTTTGAAGAAACACTAACAGATAAGATACTACCTGTTTGTATGAACGGTGGAGATTCAAGCTCATTAATTTCTTCATAGGGCTCTTCCTCCAACCCACACTTGAAGGCTTGTATCCCAGTATAACTTCAAGTTCATCTAATTCCTCTCTGATCCGGTCATTCTCAAAAATTGGCTCCATTTCGATGGGTCGAAGCTTAGCTTTGATGGATCGAAACTGGGTCTGCACAGATTGTTCCAGGGGATTTTCTTCGATGGGTCAGAGATTGTCTTCGATGCATCGAAACTGTGTCCCTAGAGGTTTTGTCAATTTCTGTCGATGGGTCGAAGGAATGCTTCAATGCATCAAAAGGAGCACCTTGGAATGACTATTTTCTCCAGCTTTTTTCAGTGATGTTTCTCAAAGGATCATCATCCAATGAGTACTGAATAAACTCTTGCACAAATCTCTCAAAAGTGTAAATTGAACAATAAGAATAAGGATCATCACTAGTTGGATATTTGAGAGCTTCATAAATATTGAAGTGGATCTTCTCCTCTGCCATTTCCATGCTCAATGATCCATCAAAACAATCAATCTTCGTATGCACTGTTCTCAAGAATGGTCTCCCAAGAATCAATGGTATTTCTGATGGCATTGACTCATGCTCCATCTCCAGCACAAAGAAATCTGTTGGGAATATCAAATCTCCCACCTGCACCAAAACATTCTCAATAATACCTCGAGGGTAACAGTTAGACCGATCTGTAAGCTTAACGGTGACATCTGAGGGAATAAGTTCTTCCATTTTTAACCTTTTATAAGCAGTGTATGACATTAAATTAATGGAAGCACCTAAATAAAGTATAGCACCCGCAAACCTGTGTTCACCAATAGTACATGGGATTATAAAACATTCTGGATCACCCAACTTAGGTAGGAGATTTCTTTGAAGATTTGCATATACTCTTTTCTCAAAGCCACAGTCTCAGTTCCACAGAATTTTCTCTTTGTTGTGCACAAATCTTTCAGGAACTTTGCATATTGTGGTATCAGCTTAATCACATCAAACAATGGGATGTTTACTCCTACCTTTTTGAACACATCAAGCATCTCCTTCTCTTTATCAACCTTCACCTGCTTCTTCAACTTGCTATGAAAAGACACATTAGGAATAATTGAAGGAGAGGAAGTAGAGGGTACTTGACCTGATTTTGGAATTGCTAGTTTTTCTGTTTCAGGTGCATTTTCGATGACTCGAATTGAGGTTCCTACAAAATCTTCTAATGACTTGTCCAACGGCTTATAAGGGACAATCTGTTCAAACACGGGCTCTTTGATTTGGGAGCTTCTTCTAACACCTTTCCACTCTTCAAAGTTATAGCATGGGCCTTATATTTCCTCTTGATCTTGGGAAGAGTATTGCTGAGAATTCCTCCTGGGTTGACTTGAACTATTGTTTACTGCATTTGGCTCATTTGTCTATTTAGCAAGTCAATTGTCTTACTATGCTCATGCAATGTTACCCTCATCTCCTGCATAAAAGCACGATCTTCCTCTCTCTCTCTCTCTCTCTCTCTCTCTCTCTCTCTCTCTGTTTGTCGAGCATAAAATGCTGCAACATGCACATCAATCTCTGCTCTGCATTATCTGATTGCCGAGGATAGTCATAGTCGGAGTGATCATCCCATATAGAAGTGTAATGAGGTATATAGTAGTCACTTTGCATGGTGGGATAACTTTGATGTGGCATATATGCACATTCATAAGTTGAGTGACTTGCCATTAAACATGTAGAACTAACTACAAAGTCAGAGTACATTATATACAAAAGTTAGAAACCAACATACAAGTTAACACAATTAGACTATTAAGACTTAGAATTAAGCAATTCTCCGCCAACGACGCCAAAAATTTGATAGGCGGGTAAACACCTATGCAAAGATACCCTACTCCCAACTTGGATATATCAAAGTAGTAAGATAAATAGGGGTTATCAAACACGAGGAACTGGTGACTCTAAATCCTAACACTAGACTAAAATGTTGACAAACTCGACTACAGTAAACTAATAATACTATGACCCTACTCTAAACAGACTCAAATAATATGAAAATTGAAAAAATAAACTAGACACAGTGGCGAACTACCACACAAAATTTAAGGGTGTTCGGAGTTGATTTGAGTACCGAACTGAATCGGCTAAGCTACAGCTAATGCTAAAAGTAAATATGATTATGAATACAAATGAGTTTAAACTATATGATTAATGAGTTAAGAGGAATGCAATCCACCACCGTCATTCCATTTATCTAACACATACTTAATCCAATCAATGAAAGTTCTCAGGAAGATCGATAGACATGACACATGTTACTACCTAATCCTTATGCCTATGCAAGTTTATCATGGACCTCCCCCACATCTATCCCTCTATTGAACCCATAATCATCGAACCCCAAAGTTTACAAAGAAGAAAGCATTAGGTTCTAGAAAAGGCTTGAGAATCAACAAGGGTTCACATGTATACTATGGGCGTGTTCTGCTAGACCTAGGGTTTCAATCACTTGACAGTAAAATCGGTGTATCACTATAGAGAATCTGGTGGAAGAAATTATCTTTAGTCGTCCGTATCTCATGACAATAGAATTCTAGCATGCATACTAAGTTAGCCACCAAAGAAAATACACAAGAATTCATACGGTGAGTCACATAGAAAAAGAAACCTCATTCGAATTGAATATGCAAAATTAAATTAAAGTGTATGAATGAGAAAGACTTCATGTACGGGGCTTCAAGCAGCCCCTTAATAATGAGTTTAGCTACTAAAAGTTATAATAGAATGAATCAAAAACAAAAGCATAGAGTTTATAGATCAAGACAGGATGAAGAAATGAAATTGTTCGTCAGCTTCAATGGATCGAAGCGTGCTCTGACTCCGTTTTGGCTGCTCCCTTCTCTGCTCAAGTTTCTCTCCTTAATTTCGGATTAGCCTTCTCAAAAACCTAAAATAGGTTTATATATGTCTCTCAATTGATCTCCTAGAGTCCACATGGGAATATGCTTCTTTAATTGCACAAAACTCCTTCTTTAATCCATATTGAGCTAGGAATCCCTCTTTTATTTTCTTTTTCTTTATTTCTCCACAAAATCTATAAAAAAAATAAACATAATTAAATAATCAAATATATAACAATAAAATAAGTATAGAGAATGAATTAAATACCGAATAGACGCATAAATATGAGACTATCATAGAACAATTCAACTGGTTGATTGTTAATCATTTTATTATGGGTTCGATTCAAACTTATGACATACATGAAAGTACGATTACTAAGATCTCATAAAACTGTTGGAGAAATAAGTATTTTAACACTTTTTTAATCAACCTTTTTGAAACAATTAAATTATGATATTTAGTTGTTGAAATGATTAAATGGGTGAACGAGAAATTATCACCCAAACCAAGCTAAAAGGTTTCGAATTACTAATTAAATTGTTTATGACAGCTAATAAACCTTAGTAATGACATGCAATTGAATGACGAACTAAATGGCTTGTAACGGTTTTGTAACCGCTCATAAACCTTAGTTATGATATACAATTGAAGCCTACTAAATAGATTCTTTGTAAATGATCGTAAACATTAGTGATGACAAATCAAATAGCTTGTAACTGCCAATTGATGGCGAGTATAATGACCAGAAATGGTTTTTGTATTAACTCGATAATAAGTGACTTGCTCCCCAATAAAGCCTATATAAAGCGATCTACTTCTTCTCATTTTTAAATCCCATAAGAAAGAAGAGATTTGATTCTTCTTATCAACTCTCTCTCCCTCTCTTGCGATGATTGACAAAGCTGCTTTCAAGTTCGACGAGGAGTTGTTGTGCAAGCTGTTTCTACCGAATTACGCGCGGGGACGTAATCTGGCAGAAGCAAGTATGAGTACTCCTTCCTCTCGTCCGAACGTTGGGGCTGTTCGGATGGTCGGGCGCTCCCTCTCTTTCTTCGGGCGTACGGGCTCTCTCTTCCGACGATCGATTCTTCCTTCGGGCGCTTCCTTTTCTCTCGGGTGATCGGATATGCGTATTCGCGTGCAGCTGTTAGAAGAATACAACAACAAACAGGTGGTCAGGGGTCGAGACGGGGTGGCCCGCCTTCAACGCTCCGATGCCTAAGTCAGATGATGTATTGGATATAACAGTCAAGTGAACGTGCGAACGTGTGTTTGGGTGGAGTGAATTCGTCAAGATGGAACGAATGGGATGATCTTACCTGTAATAAATACCTTACATATATAGGTGGTTGAGTTTGGGGCTCACTTGTGCTCTTCGATGTGGGACTGGTGCATTTGCTGGTGTGTGATCCGCTCATTCGGGCGTGCGCCCCACGGACGTGTGTGCGCTCGGATGAGGTCGGTCTGGTGAGTGAAGTTGAAGCATCCTTGGTGGTCTTTGGGGTGGTCTGGTAGGTGTTGATTACCTGCTTAAGCGGATAAGTATATTAATCGGACAACTCATGCCATACTAACACAAGCAAGCACAAAACTTGAAGTTGTTTTATCGTGGGAGAACACCACCATACAAGCATGTGGACAGCGTGAAAGTTCTTAAGGAGAACGTGTGATACATGCATGTAACTCAATTTTGTTCATCGTTCATCGGCACTAACCATTTAGGTAACAAATTTAAAGTTTTCAGATTTTGTTCTTCCCATTTTATTTTATATTTACTAAGTATTTAAATTAATCATTTCAAATTTTATTTAATATCACATTATTTTCTTCCAAAAACTATTTTGTTAAGGACTTATCGTAGACGAATGACCCTGCAAAATCAAATTTTCTTAGCATATTTCCTTTTTGACCATTTCATGAACAGTCACGTACGAGAGGTATGGCGTATGACAAACCAAACCATAGATTAAGAAGAGGTTCTCGTATTTCTGAAACTATATATAGATTGGATTCCAAGAGAAGCGAATTGTATTATGTATATGTCTGGGCCATTAAGTTTTTCTTTATATAGTCAACGTCACTACGTTGCAAGGATGAGTTGAATTAGATAGGTGGCGATACCAATACCGTCTCTTACTATGGTACTTAGGAATGATGGTTGTCCTTGTCCATCCATAATGTTTCATCTGTATCTGCCCTTGGTACTAGACAACCTGAATTTCCATACTCCTGGAGTAGAGAGTCTCTTGATCTAGGTTTTCTTCATGCTTTTTAGTATTGACTCTTGTATTACGAGTGGGCTAGGATTTCTGGTCCTTCTTTGCAAGCTGGTTGAATTTTTAATAGAAGTTCAATACCAAAACATAATAAGATCGATCCTTGCACGGTAGTGACGGTACGGATGCAGAGGGCTCGAATTGAGGTTAATTTTACTTCAGCGACCTAAATTCGGCCAATATTTCAAATTAAGCAAATATTTATGATCTGACTAACATGCTCTTTAAGAACTATTGATCATTGATCTGTAATCTAACAACAAATTAATATATTACAGAGAAAAGATAATTAAATTAATTAATCAGAGTTAATTAGTACAGCTAATACATAACATCCAATACCGGCCTCATTCATGCTTCCATTTTAGCATACCAATCCAACAATCCAACTGTATTCAACCTTTTTTCAGACAACGAAGAGAAAAGATGAGGCATAACTATAAGTACTTCAGATTCTATTTGAAATGCTAGCTTAACTTTTACTTATTAAGTAGAAATATGAGTTGGAAGACATACATACGTGAATTAAGATAATAACTCGAAGCACTAATCATATAGGAATTGACTGCATATTTTACACTCCAAAACTGCGCCAAATGTGTTCTTGAAAGAACAAACACTTGTATATATATATTCAATCAAAACTTCCTTGGAGGAGGTATACACGCGAATATCCCCACAAACCCCACAAACAAACTATATGAAAACAATATAATCAGCAGGCAAATGTTAGACCTTATAAGCTAAGGGTTGGAAAGCTGCTCGGGTAACAATCGATCAGAACACAAGAACAAGTCTACCTATTGGGTACCCAGATTTGAAGAAACCCCACCACAACTCCACCAGCATGGAGATGAACGGAGCCTGTCTCATTCTTTAGGGTTTGCAATTTCTTTTCATTTTTTCTCTTCTTTTACTTTAGGGGCCAGGAGAGTGAAGAAGGCCGGATTACCTTTTAGGTCTTGAAAGTGAGGCTCACCACTACTAGCTTTTCTTTCTGGGTATATAATGGTTGAATGAGGAGTTGGAATCCACTTAAAAGAGGGGGTTTGATGAGAAAAAAATACACACATGGATTTTGGAATAGCTAGAGACACTCACATGGCTCCAAAGGATGTATTAGCATTGACAACCTCGTCTCTTTCGGTAAGTGGAAAGGCTCAGTCCACTTGATTCAAACACCCCCATATCATTGTTGCCCTCGACTGATAATAATATAACTGGTACTACAACCCTTTGCAAAGACTTCAATTATTTGTGAAAAGCCGAGGAGAAAGCATATGAGACCCTCCACGGACCCAATTATGTGTCCAGATTTGAAGCTAAAGTCTCTCTTCCTTTCAATTGTTTTGTTTAGTCCTCCAACCCCCATCATTCAGCTTCAGATCTTTGGAAAATGAAACCTAGTTCAGATCTTGTTTGCAGCTACACTTACATCCATTATAATATATACATATACAAGTCTTGGTTTGCATAAACCCCTCTTGCTCCCACCAACCCAAACCATAAGATAATAAGTTCGTGTATATAGTATAAACACATTATTTGTACAGGTTGTGAATTAGGACGGAGTAGATAATCATAGTATCAGAGGAAATAAGTATTTGTTACACTTTTATATTTAAATTTTTAGTTTATTATAATAATAGTTCAATCTCATGTTTAATTTTAAATGAACTTAAATAAGTCTTTAATTAGCATGTTTGTTACACCTCTTTACATTAGAATTCTTAGCATATTATAAAAATAATTCAATCATGTTTGGTTTCACAAGAGACTATTTTAAATGAGTTTATGTAAGTCCTTAAAAAGTCTAAAACACCATTTTGACATTTTTATCCAAGGAGCCCAAAAACTTGCTTTTTATATCACTCATTACTATAAGAAATATATTATCTCTTATATAATGATTCACCACTGGAGAACAGTTTCCAAGCGACGAAGGTAAGTTCCTTCGTTGCTCCATTCCCTCTGAGGCGACGAAGAATTAATTCGTAGCCTCAGAAATAATCTACGTCGCTTCAACGTCCCTGAGGCGACCAACATTGTTCTACATCACTTCAAAAAAAAAGGAAATAACCAAATTTAGGTATCTGAAGCGACGTAGAACAATGTTGGTCGCCTCGACAAATATGAGGCAATGAAGATTGAGCAATGTTCGTCGCATCATTTTTTTTAAACTGGATCTGCTCTCATTCTTAAAGTCAAACCCTTTATAAAGTTGAAATTTTGGGAAAATAGGTAATTCGCGTTCTGGAGCTGTTCTTGGCCGATTTGGAGAGAAATTTGAAGAAATTGAGAAAGAAGGGTTGTTCTTGCCATCTATTTGATTCTTAAGTAAGGTTAGTTTGATTTTTTTATCTCTTTAACCCTCTTTATGACCATATTACATGTTAATTGAGAAGTGAAATTGATGTATATGTGAACTTTTTGAAATTGAATTGAATTTGGTCCTATGTTGTAGTTTTAGTGTTTGAATCATTGAATTGTGATAAATCATGTTATGGGTTCATCAATAATGTTTGAACTTTGGTTAAATTTAGTGAAATTTGTGATGATTAGTGTAGATTAGGTGTATTGATCTCAATTAGTGGTGTTATTAGTGTTAATCATGAAATTGAGTGTAGGGTTATATATAATTGTGGTGTTTATCAACTTAGAACTCATATTTGAGAATCAACAACTCATCTAGTTGATCGATATGAGTTGTTGATTCTCGAATTGTCCCATTTTTGGACACTTTAGGTGAACACGATTTTGTTGATCCTTTTGCTATTCATGTGGTTTCAGTTTCAGTTTTGGAATATGGTTTCGACAGTGTCTTCTTACAATGTTTCCCAAGTGCAAATTAGGTTGTTTAGATATGTATGCACTCGGGGAACTGTAAGGAGATGTTGTCAAAATTTCCAAAAATTGGAGCTGAAACCCATGGGTGCAAAAGGGTTAACAAATGTCATGTTCCTCTGAAGGGGATAGGACCCAACCTGGAGGCATAAGGAGAAGAAATATGGGGACTGGTTTTGGTTGTATCGTAAATGTGGCGTGGTAACTTTGTTCATATTGATTGTTTCTGTTGACTAGAAACATGGAAGGACACCCAAACAAAACCTGGATGACATATCTTCATGCTGATCCAAGGTACATCACAGGCATATTTGAGTTTACGAATTTTGCCCGGCGACATAGTAACGAAGCTGATTATCACTTCTACTCGTGCAAATGTCGTAAGAACGGTTCATTCAAGGTTACTATGAATACTATGTATCATCACTTGTCACACAGTGGTTTGAGTCCGGAGTATATTGTCTGGCACCTTCACGGGGAAGTTTCAAGTGAACCGGCAATGCTCAGTCAACGAAGACAGTGGCTTCAAGACAGTGTCGGTCCTTCTAGTGGTGTCGGTCATTCAATGAACCCGTAGTTGGAGATTCTAGATGATGCATATCCGTATTATCTCGGATACCATGCAGATGCACCCCAACAATTTATGGAAGATAATTCTGGCATCAACTTCAATGACATGGTAGACGATGATTATGAAAAGTACGATAGATTATTAAAGGAGTCACATACCCCATTATATGAAGGCAGTGAAGAAACTGTTTTGAGTGCCATATTAGATGCAATAGAAATAAAAAATGAAAATGGATGGTCAGACATAAATGTTGACTCTTTATGTAGTTACATTAATAAACTTCCTAAAGGGCACACATTCCCCTGTTCATACTCGAGAATTAAAAAAATCTCGAGTGATGTTTCACTTGGTTATGAAAGAATTGATGCGTGTGAGTTCAACTGTGTGTTGTTCAGGGGGCGTTTGTAAACGAGAGTATTTATCCAGTGTGTAATTCTGAAAGATATGAGCCATATACGGATGACATTCCCCAAAAAATGATTCGTAACTTCCCTTAGACACCAAGGTTGAAGCATCTGTTTATGTCACCACACACTGCCAAGCATATGCGATGGCTCGGGGAGAGGATATGCGTTGCTGGTAGCCTCAGCCACCCAACTGATGGAGAAGCAATTCAACATTTTGACAAAACTTTTCCAGGTTTTGCACGGGACTGCAAAAATGTGCACCTTAGAGTTGCAACAGACGATTTCAATCGATTCGGAACAATGAGAACTTTGCATAGTACATGGCTTGTTGTTGTGATGCCGTACAATCTACCACCGTCAATGTGCATAAAAAAGGAATATAACATGCTATCAGTGTTGATTTTGGGCCCTAAATCTCCCGGAAAGTGCCTTATTGTACTCATGGAGCCAATGATCGAGGAGCTAATACATTTATGGGTTGTTGGAGTCCATACTTTTGATCGAGTAGACAATGAGGTATTCTTGATGAAGGCAGCGGTGATGTAGACTATCAGCGACTTTCCTGGTTTAGGGATGTTTGCGGGCTCAACGGTGAAAGGATACAAGACATGTCCAACTTGTCTAGAAAAGCTAACTTCAGAGTATATCTGTGGGAGGATAGTTTATGAAGGTCATCGGAAATGACTCCACGAAGACCACCCTTGGCGATTGAGTAAGGCATTTAACGGGAATGTGGAGTTTGGCGGAAGGCCCGTTCTAAAGAATGGGGATGAAATTTTGGAGCAAATTAGGTCACATGCTTACCCTATTCTTAGCTAACATGACGACTTGAAGGCGCCGTACAATCCAAATAACAGATAGTGTCACTACCACATATTGACTCATTGCCGGCGACTTTTAAGTCGCCGGCAATGTTTTTGGACATTACCGGTGATTTTTGCCGGAAAAATCGCCGGTAATGTCTTTTTTTTTTTGACATTCCCGGCGACATAAATGTATGTCGCCGGCAATGTCTCGATGGTAATGTAAAAAAAAAAAAAAGACATTGCCGGCGACATACATTTATGTCGCCGGTAATGTCAAAAAAAAAAAAAAGACATTACCGGCGACATAAATGAAGTCGCCGGCAATGTTTTTTTTTTTTTTTTACATTACCATCGAGACATTGCCGGCGACATATGTCGCCGGTAATGTCAAAAAAAAGAAGACATTACCGGCGATTTTTCCGGCAAAAATCGCCGGTAATGTCCAAAAACATTGCCGGCGACTTAAAAGTCGCCGGCAATGAGTCAATATGTGGTAGTGTGTTGGACACACGAGAGCATATTTTGGAAGCTGCCTTATTGGTCATCATTCAAGATCAGATATTACTTAGATGTCATGCACATTGAAAAAAATATGTGTGGCAACATCCTTGGAACAATTTTTGCAATTTATAAGAAGACCAATGATGGTCCAAAAGCTGGCGCTGCTTTGAAGAAGAGGAATATGCGCAAAAACAAGTGACAAAGAGAGGGTGACGAGGGGACAGTGAATGTTCCTCATGCAGCCTTTTTAGTTAAAAATGATGCTTTAGAAAATGTGTTCTAGTGGTTCAGGGATGTTAAGTATCCTCTTGGTTATGCAGGAAGTTTGAGAAGTAAGGTCAAAGTTCTTCCCCCGTCACAGTTTTATGGATTGAGGATGCATGATTGCCATGTATTGCTTCAATGTCTTCTTTCAGTGGTTATCAGAGGGTTCTTGCCAGATAACGTTTTGAAGCTATTGATAGCACTGTCAAATTAGTTTCGTAAATTATGCAGTAGGGAGCTAAAGACGGAGGTTGTGTGTGACGTGGAAATTGAGATAGTGACGATTCTCTGCAATTTGGAGCTGATTTTTCCTCCACATTTTTTTACATCTATCGTTCATATCATGGTTCATCTACCCGAACAAGTATTGCTTACCGGCCCAGTACACTATACATGGATGTATCCAATTGAAAGGTTTAATATTTTACCGTTGCTAATATTATTTTAGTTATGTAATATGTACTAACCCCATATATGTAATTGCAGGCAATTAGGAAAATATAAAAAGTCAATGAGGAATACACGTTACCCGGAGGGTAGTATTGCTGAACAGTACCTCGTACATGAGTCGGTGACATATTGTAAATCTTATCTAAGAAGGGAAGACCACAAAAAAGTCGACACTTCCCCAGAGTGGAATATTAGCAGTGTTTCACAACTAGTAAGGCCAGATATTATCGAGATTCGTAGCCAGTTTAGGTTGACCGAAGCAGAGACTGCTGAGGCTCTTTGACAAGTTTTTGTGGAAACAGACGAAGTTAAACCTTACCTAGAAGAACATCTCACAAGATTCAAGGCTAAAAATGGTGAAGATTTCGACGATCTTCGTCGTTGGAGAAGTTTTCTTCGATGGTTCTTAACATGGGTACTGAAAACTAATAGTTGTTGTAAGGTTCTTCAATGGTTTTAAACACTCATCTTTCACTTATCTTACACCTATCTTTCAGATGTCTCTTAAGGATAAAAACTTGGACCAGGGTTTGGTGCCAGGAGTAAAGTCATTAGCCCAACGACCTCAACAATTCCGGATTTTTAAGTCGTGTTATGTGAACGGTGTCGAGTTCACCTTGTGGGATAGGGATCAAATAACCGTGACTCAAAACAGCGGTGTCATGATAGACATGGGTTCATCCAAATTCTACGGCCATGTTAACTACGTAGTCGAAGTATTATATGTAGGCCGTATGCCAGTGGTGTTGTTTAAGTGCACATGGCATAACTCCGAGGATGAGAACGATCTTGACATCGTTAAGTTAGATCATGGACTAATATCAGTGGATACAAATAACAGTTACTATGAGGAGGATTCACCCTTCATTATTGCAACTAAAGCAAAACAAGTATTCTACATGGACGATCCAAAGGCGGGTGGTACTTGGATGGTAGTACAAGAAATGTCACACCGAAATGTCTACAGTGCCGAAGTACTTGCCATAGATGAAAGTAGGTCGCCTACAAGAGATCATGTATTCGAGCTTTACCAAGAGGACACTCCCATTGTGATACAATTTTACCAAGATCTTCACCTAGTTTTGGATGAAAAAGAAGACGAAGATGAAGACGAATCTAACGAAGACCTATTAGAGCAATACGAAGATGAAGATGAAGACGAAGACGAAGACAAAGAGAATGATGAAGAGGACGACGAAGACGAAGACTAAACTAATATTATTATGAATTTGATTTGCAAATTCGTATTTGTAAACTATGAATTATGTATTTGAAAACATTAAACCTAATTTTTGCATTAATTTGTAAAAAGAAAATAAAATGAGACGACCAAGAACTCAATGTTCATCGCTTTAAATTATACGAGACGACGAGAAACCTCATTCTTCGTCACTTAGGTTAGGGTTATTTGTTCATGAGGCAACCAACTTTGGTTCCCTAGGTAACCCTGTGAACAAAATCTAGGCGACCAAGAATTCAATTTGTGTCGCTTCAGTTATTCCAGGCGACGAAGAGGTCAACCTTGGTCGCTTCATCGATTTGAGGCGACAAAGCACTCAATCTTCGTCGCCCCAAGGGGATTAAATATCCAGACTTAACATGATTCTTTCTTCTTCTTTGCTTCTCCGTTTATTCTTCATCTCCTCTCCTCCGCCCTCAAACCGAAACTCTAAATCCCCTCCCCTAAACCGAAACAAACCTAATCCCTAAATCTCCTCCCTCGAAATCCTAAATCTCCTCCCTCGATCCCCTAAATCTCTTCACCGTCGCTCATCACTTCAAGCACCGTCGCTCATCATCAAGGTATGCCTCTTCGATCCGTGTTAAGATTGTTGTGGAGTTAATTGTGCCTGTGGCTTGTGAGTCCGGAATGAGGTGTTGAGATTAATTTGGGTTTCGTCCGTCGAACAGTACACATATACAGTAATGTATTGCTTTTTTGACATGGTTGATATATCTTTCAGTGGTTTGCATGCGAAGCTTTTTATGCTATATAGTTTGTCATTCGATTCTCCTAATGTTATATAGTTTGTCATTCAATTTAGCAAGATAGATTGCAGCTTTGTTCTGATTCCTGGGGACATGAAGGCCTTGTCCTTACTAGATTTGCTTAGCTTTGAAATAATATGGATTTGACGCAGCTAGTCCCACCTAATCAAATGTGATGGTACTTGAGTTTGTGCTAGCTAGCCAACAGAGTTAGGTGGAAACTCCAGTTTGTTTTGTTTTGTTTCAGCTGCTAAATTTCTGGTTAGTGTATCTATTATTAATTAAAAACATCTATCTACTTCTTTGGACTACTAAATCTACCTGATTTAGGGGATGATGAATGGCGGCTGACATATTCGGGCACTTTTTGTGTGTGTGTCATAGCAAGTAGCAGTAATGTTAAGTTTTGTGTTATTCGCATAATGATATTAATTCTGTACGTGTAAGAGAAATGTTGTGCAATTTCATGATTAAGTTATTTTCGTATGATAAGTTTTTTTCTTCTTTCTGCAATCTTTGTGATTTGAATAGCTACAATGCTTGTATAGGTGTAGAATTGAGCAAATAAATAGGTTGTGAATTTTGATATACACACTGCAGAGTATATGTTGTGTATTTTGGTATACAAATGTATAGGTTGTGTATTTCGGATAGGATTATTTATGGTGTTGAATTATGGTATATCAGTGTATGTTAGATTAAAAGTCAAAACTAAACACAACTAACGGATCGACACATTTTGGCTTTACATGTTTATTTTTTGTGTTTTTACAGAGTGGCTCCCAAGAATACTAGTCACCGGATGAGGAGAGCGGCGCTCGAGCGTCGAGAAGCGGCGGCGGCGGCGGCTCTTGCAACGGGTCCTTCCGTATCCGCCAGCCCTACAGGACAATCTGGGTCTCATCCGCAGCCTCGTTCGGAGCATGAAATGCTGGCCCCACTGCTTGAAGACACTTTTTCATTAGTGGAAAACAACGATGCAGTATCCACCGGCGCCACTACCGCCTCCGGTAACTCAGAGCGCCCGTCCGCCCTTAGCATCCGTTGCAAGAAGACCAAACTTCTAGGTCAGGTCCACTGCTTGATTTTAGTTTGTTCATTACTGTTTTGGTTTGGTAAATGTATAACTGTTAGTAATGTCAGTTTGAGTAGACATGGTGGACATGGCAACCGGAAATGCAATGATGATGCAGCGCGGGGTCGTTGTCGGCACAAAGTTTGAGTACCTCATTCAGCTGAACAACAATCGGCGACTATAGGTGCCTTACTCTACGAGGCATCGAGGGCCTGCGACGAGAGAGTTGAGAAGTCTGATGTCCTAAGATATTGGTAGCATCATCCGCAGCAATGTTCCCATTCTTGCGCCTAGCTTTTTGGGACTTAAATGTGAGCACCGCGACATCTTAAATAGCGGTATTGAGGTATACTTTCTGCACTTAGCTAAATTTTTTAATTTAGGGTTTATGTATTTAGTAAAGAAAATTAACACATTTTTAATTTATGTGCTAGACGAACTATGACATCCCTGCAACCGAGCTAGACATGTGAAACTTCATACTCAGATAGCGCAAACAATATACAAGGACTGGAAGTATGATTGCCATCAGCATTATCTCCACGTCAGCCAGGAGACTCCTGCCGAGTTCCTAGGGAAGGAAGAAGAATGAGAGTGGTTAAAAGGCCACTTCGAACACCTTGATTACCTGGTAAGCTTCATAACCTATTTCCAGAGTTCTTGGGCATAATTTTGAATTTACATGTTTATCTATTAATATTGTTAAATTATTATTTTGTGTGGCAGAAACTGTGCTCACGGAACCGGGGAAATAGAAACAAGAACAAGAAGCAGCAGCTCAACCACCATTCGGGCTCCCTCGCACTCTCATACCGGAGTGAACTGTTGGAGAAGAAGGATCATAAAGCCCCGGCCGTCCAGACTTGGATCGATGTATATGAACCGAACAAGAATGCAGTTGAGAAAGTGGTGAGCGAAAATATGTTAAGTTACGTTATTACTATTATTTTTGTTTACAATATTTTAATATTATTTAATTATTATGTTTTACTTGAGCAGGCAGCAGTCAAGTGAAGGCTCATCGAAGTCTTTCCGCAACAAGATAGTGTAGCGGCCAAGGATGATGGCGATGTGATTTCACGAGAGTTTCCTTTTCTTGTTGATACACAAATAAATATCATAGAGGAAGAGATGGGTTCAAGAGGTAATACTACATAACCTATAGTCATTTATTTCGATTTACATGTATGCTCGCTTTTCGTGTATGATTGATACATATTTATTTTTTCATGTTCGTCGTGGCAGGGGTGGGGCGCGCAATCACACGCGAGCCCAAACCCAGAAGAGGCGCCCGGGTGAACAGCAATTCTTCGGAAACTGCGATGCTGAAGAGGGAGGTCGCGTAAGCGAAAGAGGTGGCGCAAGTCCATAGATGATTATAATGCGCTCTTCGAAAAGATGAGAGAAATGGAGGCCTTAGTACGATCTATCCAAGATGGGAATCAACAAGCTACAGTTCCTACCCCCGTTCCTGGCACCCAATCTAGCTGCAATTTGGGTGCCAACTAAGACTGTAATTTGTGAACAATAGTTGTTAGAGTTTGTATATGCATCAAAACTGTGTACGTTTAGATTTGTGGTTTATTTTTGTGTATGGATGATTGTGTGTTCATTGAGTTTGTTTTGTGCATATTTTGTGTTGAGAATGATTTTGTGCACATTGTGTGCATAATTAGGTACCGCCGTAACTTGGTACGTAAAAATTTGAATAATTTTTTTTTACTGTCATCCAATAAGCGACGAAGATAGGTGAATCTTCATCGCTTCATTGAACAAATGGAGCGACGAAGATAGGTCATCTTTGTCGCTTAATTGAACACATGAAGCGACAAAAATAGGTCAATATTCGTCGCTTCCTATAGTTGACCTTGGTCGCCCAAACCTGATCAATATTGGTCGCTCAAATTTGGAGCGACACCTCCAATCTTCTCCGCAATATTATGGGGTGACGAATGTAGCCGTCGTCACTTCAGGTCAGTGAAGCGACAAAGATTTATAAGCTTACGTCGTCCCAAGCGTGGAGAGACCAATCTGACGCGACGACGGTTAAGCGACAAATACTCGGTCACCTCCCGTCCAGGCGACCAGAAAGCTTCTTGGGTGACGAAAGATCTTCATCGCCTCGGTTCTCTCCTTCAACAGTGATTCCAAATATACAAAGAGATCAAGCCTCCTTGTTTAACACACCCTAATATAATAAATGTAGTATCTCTTATTAAAGTGTAACAAACATGCTCTATATATCTAATCTAATCCTATATCATGGAGTAATGAGTGAAATGATAAGTCTTTAATTGAGTTGTATATATCTAATCTAATCCCTATATATATTACACGTACATCTCAATCATTCATTTAAGCTCATGAAGTGGAACATGAAACTCATAATTAATTGGTGGTATTAGCGGAGATGATGTTGAAACCATCGCTTGTTGCCCTTAAGCCAACAAATATGAGATACCTAGCCACCAAAACTACCATATATTTCTAATCTACAACATTATTCTAAATTTCTTGAGTCTACTATGAGTTGGATTTGTCATTTTGTTTTCTCTTTAAAAAAAAATTCAATGCGATAATGTTAGACGACACACGTTGATATATAAACATCGATCCACATGTATTAGTTTGATCCTTATTCGTTTTTATTGATAGAAAACACAGGTTGATAAATGATTATATCATAAGTTTCTTAGTCTGGTTACGAAACAAATAAATAAAGCAAGCACTTTGAAGTTGCAAAACAGTCTTAAAATAACTTAATTATGCTCTACTTGTTCGAGTCATTCACGAATGATTAAAGATGGAAACAATATCTATCGGCAACATACGAGATGGAATTGTAACTAAGATTCCTACATAATGGGATTGATCGGCTTCGACCTTAGATCGAAACGTGGCTTCAATATATGCAGATTCCGATTCTATAAAATTAGGGGAATCGTATGAGAGAGAGAGCCGGTGCAGCCCTATGTTGGCGCATTAGCATGGGGGAGGAACTTATGGCATAGTGCAGGTGTCAGTACTCTCATGTTGGCGCTTTAACAGTGGTGAATGGTCCTGAGGACATACGTGTACACCTTCACTGTGGATTTCTAGACGTGTTCAGCCCTACAGACTTGGTCCCCGCATTGAAGGGCGGAGCCAGAGAGAGAGAGAGCCGGTGGTCTGTCTTGGAAATACTATATAATTAACCAGGTCAGATGGCATGGATGCCCCTCTTTATGAACAAAGTATGGATCAATCGGCCAGTTCCTTTGGTTATTGGTTGGCTGCAATAACAAACCCTAGCTCGATCAGTCTTCGTCTTCTTCTTTCGATCGGTCACAGGGATTCACATGTGACCCCAGATGCCCTAGCTTTAATGGTCGTATAACTGTCACGGGGTGGGAGCAAAATAGCAAAAGGAAGAGGGTCGTTATTGATATGGGTCACTGGTCGAACCTGTCGGGATTGAACTCCTCGGGTGGTCTTCACCTTGTGGTGGTGAATGAGATTGATGGGATGAATATAGGGAATGAATCATTGGTGCCTCTCATAAATCATTGGTGTCATTCGTTGTATACATTGCATGCATGTACGTTTAAGTATTCTATGTCAATTAAGGAGTTATTAATTTTGTGGCACGTGGGAGGAGCTAGAAGGTCAGTTATGGATATGGGTGAACTCTAAATCCCTAATCTAGTATCATGAAAAGAGACAATGATCGAATTTGATCGCTATAAATCCAAACTCAAAGTCGTATTCCCTCGTACATTCATAGAACTCACGAACTCGAAAGGACGTCAACTCTCTTGATTAAAGAGTCACTACCAGACATACGTATTTATATAAAACGTTAATTGTTTCGTCGTTTAAATAAGTGTTAGACGACGAAAAATTAATTCGTAGTCTAGGTTGAATTTAGAAGACGAAATACATAATTCATTGTCTAAATTTGTGCTTAGACGATGAATAAAATGTCTGTTGTCTAAATTTAACACTTCGTCATCTAAGTATAAACTTAGACGACGAATATATTATCCGTCGTCTAGGTGAGCTCTTAGACGACAAAATATAAGAAAACTCAATTATATCAGATTCCATTTTCAGATTGATCATTTCATCTCTCGTACATCTCTCAACTTCTCTCAAAAGCTCTCAACACCACCTCTGGCCACAATTTTAATTTATACGGTTTTTTCGCCTCCGGAGTTCTAGTTTACCCACTTATCTCTTTGTCGGTAAAAGTATTAACTCGTTTCTCTCGATTATTTTTTTGAATTTAATTAAGTACGTAATAGCGTACGGTGATGGGATTCTCCGGTGAAATATTTCGGTTAATATAGTTTTCGGCAACCTTGTTTGCATATTGCATTAAGTAATTGTTTAATTGTTAACCTAATTGCATGCATGTGTTGATTAATTATATATATGATTAAATATGTTAGATTAATTAGTTAAAAAAATTATATATAATATATAAATGTATATTAAGGTGTTAATGATATAGTATATTAGATTAATTAGTTCATCTAATTATTTGAAAAATTATATAATATGATAATTAACTTACGCAGAAATATGGACAAGAGTTGGATACAGTTAGTGAATAGAAATGATGACAGGTATATGAACGGAATTAGAGAGTTTAAGTTGTTTGCGATGCAACATGGTCAAGGAAAGAACATTACCAAAAAAATCCACTTAACTGACGAAATCAATAAGGTTTTGTCTCCTAAGTACGACTTAGACGACGAAACCACACATCGACACCTAAGATGAAACAAGAAACGTCGTCTAAGAAAGAAAAAATTGGTCGTTTAAGAAACCTTTAAATGAAGAAATACAAAATTATCGTCTAAGTTAAACATTTTCGTCGTCAAAGTGTAACTTCGGCGACGAACAATTTTGTCATCGTAGTATTTATACTTAGATGACTATGAGTATCAACGGTTCGAAAATCAGAGTTACGAAGATTCGTATATCAACATTTCCGTTTCGTTCAAATTTTAGTTTTATGGTTGACTACGCTGATCAAACTCTTAACGAACTTCATATTTATTGAAAATTTGTCCAGTTACATATTATTTTGTGATGAATATATCTAATTGTTGTTTTGCCCAAATTCAATTTCGTTAATGTTGTTGTGGAGTGAACATAGACATACAAATACTTATGTTATACAACATTAAGCTTTTACGATAAGACAAACACTTGTAACTTCGGAAACGGGTTTACGAATTATATTTTACGATTGATTTCATTTTTTTAACTATTTTTTTGATATATAATCACTTAATTCAATCGATTGAATCCTAAATTAATCTGAATTGTATTGGTTTTTTTTTTCCTACAATATTGTATCTCTACCAGAAAAACTCACTTATGCGACAAAATTTTCGTCTCCTAAAGTTCGTCGGATAAATATCGTAGCCCAAGTACTTAGGCGATGAAAATATTTGTTTCTGTCGCCTAACTGGCATCTTATGCAACAAATCAAATGTCGCCTAAGTACTTAGACATCGAAATAATATTCCTCTAAATGACGAGATTTTTCATCGTCTAACTGTACAGTTAGGCAATGAATACCTACAGTCGTTGTAGAAGTACTATGACTTAGACAACGACTTGCTGTCGTCGTCTAAGTGTTTTACATAGACGACGATGGCTGATCGTCCCCTAAGTGGATACACTTAAACGGCGACGTATCCGTCGTCGTGTAAGTGTATCCACATAGGTGACAAAATTGTTGTTTCGTTGCGGAAGTGTACACTCAGACGATGAACGGTTCGTTGACTAAGTGATTCACTACGACGACGAACAATGATGTTTCGTCGCCCAAGTTGAATTTTTTATTTTATTTTTATTTTGATTTTGATTTTTTCGTCACTCGTCATTAAGATCAGGAACGGGCAACCCCATTTCCCTGTAGGCCTCGTAAAAGGCGGTCATCTTACGGTTGTGACCCTCAAACCGCGCCTCTACCGACCTCAAATTCTCCCTGGCATGATCGGCCGACTCCTGTACCAATCGACAGTGTTCAAGGGCGGCTCAGAGTTCCTCGAAATCGTCCCTACCGCAATGAGTCGACTGTGCGGATGACTCAGACAAATTTCGCTGCACCGTCCGTCCAACCCCACGAACCTCCTTGCAAGGTCGGTGGTCGTAAACAGCATCGACATTAGCGATCTGACTCTGCATCGACAAGGGAGGCACTTGTTCAGGTGTCATCACCGGATTGGCCAGCTGGGTCGCCGCCAATTCCTCCTGGACCAGTTGTATCAACCTCTCCTAAAATTGATCATGTGAAGAATACATAAATATAAATTTATAAGAAATATTTGGCACAGTCTTCCCAAAATTGGAGAAAAAAAAAACCTACAGGCAAGATTACAGTTCAAATAACCAATTCCAACAACACAATTACACTGAGGGCACCGATTCCCATCCGGATTTCTCAAGTTGTAAATCATAATTTAACCAACTAAAGTAAAGCATAACTGTACCTAATTCAAATTCAAAATCATATTCCAATAGCACAACATAACTCAATCATATCCTAATCATAATTCAATTTCTTAAAAATGCAATTAGCGTTATACTGAATTTCGATATGCTTTGAAAGTACGAGTAAATTCAATTGATTTTGGAAAGATGAGTTACTTACCCCGAGTTGACTCACTTCATTGATGAACCTGGACTTCACATAAGCTTGCACGCTGGCATCAAGAAAGCAATGCTTCAAACCCGCATCTTTGTGCTCCTTCACGATATATGTAAATGAACCTTCGCGAGCCTCCATGGTGTTTATTCTTCTTGTCCCGATTTGCCTTGTTGACGTCCGACTTTGTCTGTTACACAACAAAGATAATTAAATAATTAAATAATGGTTAAAAATAATAAAAATTATGCAATTTTCATTACATTAAAGAAAATGAAGACCAACCTTATGCTTGTCGGACTCAAAGTGTCCGACCAACCATTGCCACTTTTCTTCCCTGTTGTTCTGGAGCTCCAGAGGGGTAGGCGAGATGCCGTGTCGCTGGTAGTACTTGTGGAGGTCGTACTTTCAGTCCTTGCAAATGCAGGTAGCCATCTCCTCTATATCCTTCATAATATCCGCTGAGCAAGAGATATCAAAATGTGTCTTGAAACATAAACAAGAAATTAAAATTCTAGAAATTATGCATTTATGTTTTGTAATCTCTTATAAAAATCAATAATATTAAATAGTATTACAGATAGTTCGTGGTACACCCGCAACATTTTGGGTCGGGCAGCTCGTTCCATGAAGGAGCAACCATATGGATGTTGTTCCGTATGATTGAGTCGATCGATGGTATGCGAGGTCAGACTCCCGAGCTGCGCGGACGGAGGAGCTTGGGTGAATTCGTCGTACAACACCTCGATCTTCTTCCCCGTTGGCTTATATATGTGCTCACCTTTGCGCCCTTTCCAAGTTCCCGATTCTTTTTCGGAGGCGGGTCTAATGTCTGCCTCCTGACCTTGCGCCGGGCACTGTAGACAATCGAGTCTCGACCGACGAATTCGGACCTTCTGACGCCTTATACGATCGAGACCTGTCTGACTCGTTCGTAAAGGATGAGGCCTCCACATGTGGAGTATGAGGGATTTGGCCAGTCGTTGGAGCCGAAGATTGATGCAGAGTATTCGAAACAATTTTCTCTGAAACAATTTATGGGTTCGTCGCCTAAGTACTCACTTAGACAACGAACTTATAGTTTTGTCGTATAAGATTTCAGGGTTTAGGGTAACGGTTTAGGGTTAGGGTTCACCTAGACGACGAAGTCATTTTTAGCGTCGTCTAGGTAGCGCTACATAGCCGACAAAATAAAGATTTTCGTCATCTAAGTGGACCTTAGATGACGAAATAATCCGTGTTCGTCGTCTAAGTGAACCTTAGACGATGAAATAATCTGTTTTGGTCGGCCAATAGTCATTTTTATTTACTTTTAATTTTTTTTTTAAATTTCAAACATAATTTTATTTCAATCATATCCATCTGGCCTTATTCATGCCAGTCCTTCCGATTCACAATCTTATAGAATTCGAAATCAAAAGTCGATTCTGATATCTCCTCTGATCCCTCTGTAAACTTCCGGTTCTCCTTGGCGCAATGATTGTCGAGAAATACCCAAAAACCAAATTAGTTAATACCCACCCACCCTCCCCCCCCCCACATACACACACGCGCGCGCGCACACACACACACACATATAACCTGGCCACATTCCTGCGTAAGTACCAACACTTGTTGGGAATGTTACGATGGTGCACTCACCGTCTTTCGCTATAGGCATGTTGACCTCGAAAAATATTTTATTCGTCTAGCTCTTTACAGGTACGTACGCAAATCATCAAATACACCATTTAATTCAAAAATATAAACCTCTTTACATAAATAGTGACTTCAATTAATTAATTTCTAATATAAATAGTAATTTTTCCTCATATCAATCTTCATCCTCATAATCATCATCATCCTCCTCACCATCATTTGATTCCTCGTCATCATCATACTCTACATCGTCTAAATTGTATCCGACTGTTTTGTCGTCATCCTCCGGCTCCTCGACTTCTGGGAAATTCTGCACTAACTCTCTAATCACCTCTGGATTAGAGAATGGTACAGAAGGTATGTTGCCGCATATTTTTAGGTGGCAACGGAATTGATGGGAATACGTGCCCATGGGAAAATCCTCGTGGTTATCTGATTCGGGTACGTGGATCATGAGGTGAATCATGATGTCAAAGAAAGTAGGGGGAAAATCCTCTCTAGGTGCACTATTTCACATTGCCGTTCAAGGACATCTGACTTCTTCAACTCTCTAATGCATAACCGTTTCCACCATCTACACAATGCTATTATTAGTTCGACGACATCACGAGATAAATATGGTCGAACTACCGCTGGAATTAGACGTTGCAGCATTATGTGATAGTCATGAGCCTTTAGACCAATGAACTTATGCAGCGCCTTGTCAACTGCCCATGTAATATTCGCTGCATACGTAGAAGGATAACGAAAACTCATAAACTAGCTGAATACAAAACCCCTTTTTGTCAGCTTCACCGTGTAAGGTGCATCTGACATCTTGTTGTACACTCTTATTCTATCTCTCCTCAACCACAAGTGAGGGCGCAAATTTATAGATTCCAGATATTTTCGCACTTTGGGAGTATCTTTAGTCTTCAACTTAATACCCAGAATTATTTCCATCATGCTGTCGCACACATTCTTTTCTATGTGTGACATCAAGGTTGTTCAAGAGTTTCAACTTGGACCAGTAAGGCAGTTCAAAGAAAATACTCTTGTGATGCCAATAGCTGAGATCATGTGGAGGGTGTGGATTAAGTTTCTTCACTTCTTTGTCTTTGGTCAAAACACCAAAATAGAAGTTGTTCAACCTCTTTAAAATCTCTTTGCTAGAACTCTGTCGGGGTTTAGGATTATTCTCTACCATTCTGTTGAAATGAGCCGCGTCCTGTCATCACGGGTGATCTTGAGGAAGTCATCTACAGTGACCCAGGTAACATACCTTCCCCGTGTGCCCACTGGAGTTGACATCTTCCAAGCAGACAGGAAAACCACTGTATCATTTGGTTGTGCAAGATGCCAACATTCCATATGCAGGAAAATCATTGACAGTCCACATGACGGCTGCTCTCATCATGAGCATCGTGTTATTGAACTTGTCATAAGTTGAGACTCCATGTTCCCACAACAGTTTTAGCTTGTTGATTAATGGTCTGAGATAGACATCTAAACACTTTTCAGGAGATTTAGGACCTAGAATTAGCAGAGTAAAGAAATTACATTCCCTTGTTCATGCACATCCACGGAGGCAAGTTATACGGCATGAAAATAACTGGCTAAGTGCTAACCGCGGCGCTATTACTACCCCAAGAATTGATTCCATATTTAGATAGACCAAGTCTAACATTTAGAACTTCTGCTGCAAAGTCTTCGAACTCATTGTCAAAAATTTTAAAAGCCTCCCCATCTCCTGCGTGTCGGAGCACATCGTCATCTACTCGTTGTTTTGTGTACCATCTCATTGCCTTTGCTGTGTACAGAGACATATATATAGACGTTGCAATCTTAGAATCAACATAAAATAGCGAAATACCTTCACATGAATTTTCTTCTTCGAACTCATCATATTCCGGTTTTGATATCTGCATTGGTTGCATACGAGACAGTAGTCCGAATGTTCATACCCTTTGTAAAACAACACAAAATCATTTATGCACGCATGAATTTTTCTTATACTTTTGGCTGAAACTACTCAAAATCTTTCTAACCTTATAATGGGTGTCCAGAAGTTTGTGATGATTAGGTAGCAACTTACATATATGCTCCTGTATTTCGTCAAAAATATTGTTTGAAATTTTATTCTTCACTTTTATCTGAACTTGCTCCATTATATATTGCAACACATTCTCTGGACATCCAGGGTACACCGGTGTCTGGGCTTCGAGTAGCATCTTGTTGTACCTATCTATCTCTGTAGTGTCACTGGACAAGCTAGCAACGGGGAATGTGCCATCATGAGTGGGATCTTAACCTTCCTCTTGGTGTTGGTGTCCACCATGACTAAATCCATGAAAATCATCATGGACCAAATTCACATTGGGTTTCAAGTAGGGGCACCACTTACGCTGGATGAAGCACCATGACAACTGTACCATGAGCTGAAGTCTGGTCTTGAGCCGAAATCTACTACTTCACCATGCTCGTTTTACGTAGTGTAACTCTACATCATACCGTGCTCATACAAGTGTTGAGCCATAATGTTAGACAAAACAAATTCATAGCTGAGATATTTTTTGCCCGAACACTTAAAACGCTTATTTTCCTGAGCATGTTCCAGTGCAAAATCCACAAACTCTCTGATGCCGTCCATATACCGCACAGCACTTCTATTTGCCAACTGTATCCAACTATTGTCCATATTTATGCATAAAGATAATAATTCGATCTATTAATTATATAATTTTTCAACCAATAATTCATTTATTAATCTAATATACTATATATATTATCAATTCAAATACATGACACATAACACAATTAGTTAATTAATAATCTTATACAATAATTAATCTATAATATTGTATATATATATTATATTATTAGCTTTAAATACTTTACAATTAGCTTAATTAACCATATATATTAAACTAACATACATGCAATTAATTAACTTATTAATGAACTAATTACCTTAATCTAACATGCATGTTGTAACTAATTAATCAATTTAAACATATATACTAATTAATTAACTAACTAATTAGCTTACAATTAGATTAACAATGCAATTCAACAAGTAATTTAAGCTAAGGTGCCGGAAACTACTATATATTCGTCGAAAAAATCAATGACCATAGGGTATTAAATTCAAAAAAATTAATCGAGAGAAACGAGTTAATTGAGGATGAGGATGAGATAGAAGAAATCTGATTGATCTAATAATTGAGTTTTCTTAGGCGACGAAATAATTAGTCGCCTAAGTGTCATGCTTCCGTTGCCTAAGTGAGAATTTAGGCGACGCAATCAATTTCGTCGTCTAAGTGTGAAATACTTAGCCAACGACAATAAATGACTGTCGTCTTAATGTATCTCTTAGGCGACGAACGATGACAAACGTCGTCTAAATTCACATTTAGGTGACGACATACGTAAACTTTCATCTAAGAAATTACTTGACGAAAATATTTTTCGGGCCACGAAAAATTATTTCGTCGCCCAAGTCTCACTTAAGCGACGAAAGCTTAATGGTTTCATCGCCTAACACTACCGGTAGAACTACTATATCAGACGGAGAAATTTCGTCAGACTGTTACGAAATTTCGTCGGCTAACTATAGCCGACGAACCTTCGTAATCTATAGCGTCATCGGCAGAAGGTCGTTGACTATAGGTATAGCCGACGAGGTAAGTGGTTGTCTTCGGCTATAGTACGGATTTTAATAGACGAAAAATAAACTCGTTGGCTAAAGTTCCAGATCTGAAGAAAAAAATTTGGAGATCTGGATTTATATTCTCAGAAATCCAGATCTGTAATTCCTTCACCATCCATAATCACTTCACCATACAGATCCTTCACCAAACCATATATAATTTTACCAAAAGTAAAATTACAATTATATTTCACAAATTCAAAGCTGAGATATTAATTAGGATTTTTTTAGGGGAGAGGGCTAGGCGGCGGCGACGGAGAGGGCGAGGCAGAGGTATGAGAGGTGCGAGGCGGCGGTGGCAGAGGGAGAGGTGGAGGTATATATGAGAGAGAAAAAAAAAATTTAGGGTACATTTTTGAGAGATGGGAGCGGCGGTCTGGGAATGTAAACCTGATGACAATAGTCGATGATGTATAATGTCTTCGGCTATAGTATAACCGACGAAATAGTGTGTAAAAATCGTCGGCTATAGTTGGCGCTATAGCCGATGATTCTTTTTAGAAAACATCGGCGACTTTTTTTTTCTCGTCGGTGTAATTACTTTAGCCGACAATACTTTTCTTCGTTGGCTAAAGTATAGTATAGCTGACGAAAACGTGTGTAATCAGCCTGTTTTTTTAAAATTCGTCAGCTGTAGTGTTTTCTCTGGTAGTGTAAGTGAGTATTTCTGGTAGTGTATATATGTAATGGTTACATCTAACGGTTGATTTTTTTTAATGATTTTTAAGCAATTAGGCAAAATTAATTTTTTAAAGTGAATTTTATTTTATTTTTTATTTACCCAACGAAATTATATCTAAAGTGAATTATATTTTATATTTTATTTATTTTTTAAAATATCTAAAAATTACTTCTTTTCGCCAAATGTTTAGGGAAAATTTAAAACACTTAGGTGACAAAATATATATAGTTCATCGCCAAAGTGACTTTTTATTTTTTTTATAAATATCTGATCGAAAATTAATTCAAAATTTGGAATACTTAGATGACGAATGTATAAGATTTCATCGTCTAAGTAAAAAGTTTGACGTTTTTTTTTGCTAAAATTTTAAATCACTTAGGCGACTATAAGTTTTCGTCGTCTAAATCCAAAAGGTTGACTATTTTTTTTCCGCCAAATTAATTCAAATTACTTAGGCGATGAAACTATTGTATTTTCGTTGTTTAAGTGAAAAAATTTGGCGGATTTTTTCAAAAATTTAAACACTTAGGCAACGAAGCCTATCAGTTTCGCCGCATAAGTCCAAAAAGTTGGCGGAATTATTTTTCCGCCAAAACTTTTGCAAAAAATTAAAATCACTTAGGTGACAAAAATTGTTGGTTTCGTCGCCTAAGTCATTGGCTATAAAACCAAAAATTCACTCTCTTATATTTCCCAAGTTTCACTCCTCTCTCTTAATCAAACCATCATCACCATCACCACCACTACGGCACCACCATGACACCACCACATCACACGGTACCACCACCACCACACACCACTACCACCATACACTACCGGATTTTTACCCATTGCCGGCGACTTTTATGTCGCCGGTAATGTTTTTTTTTTTTCGAGACATTACCGGCGACTTTTAAGTGAGTCACCGGTAATGTCTCGATGGTAAAGACATTACCGGCGACTTAAATTAAGTCGCCGGTAATGTTTAAAAAAAAAAAAAAAGACATTACCGGCGACTTAATTTAAGTCGCCGGTAATGTCTCGAAAAAAAAAAAAAATTACATTGCCGGCGATTTTTCCGGCAAAAATCGCTGGCAATGTCCAAAAACATTACCGGCGACATAAAAGTCGCCGGCAATGGGTAAAAATCCGGTAGTGATACCACATATCATCGCCGCCACCACTACCTCGGAACCACCACACCACACCACACGTCACCGCCACCACCACTACCTCGACACAACCACACCACACACCACCGCCACTACTACCACCTCGGCACCACGACGGCATGCACCATCACTACCTTAACACCATACAAAACGCCGCTGCCACCACCACTATTAAATGATTTATTTATTACTAATTTTTTATCAATTAATAATTAGCATATAATAAATTAATTAATATTTAATATATTTTTTTAAAACTAACCAGTTACACGACCAAACTATTAGGTTTCGTCGCCTAAGTGGTTTATTTAATTTTTTTTTATAAAAAAATCAACTTTTAGACGACGAACATCCTAAAATTTCGTCGTCTAAGTGTTACATCTTAGACAAAGAATTTTTGCTTTCATTGTCTAAATGTTCACTAAAACGAGGTACATTTTAGTCGTAATGTTCATAGTTTTTTAAGTAAACTTTCGTCGTTTAAAAACTTAGACGACGAAGTTTATTTCGTCGTCTAAGCTGTTACTTACACGATGAAACAAAAAAGTTTTATCATCTAAGTACTTAGACCATGACACTTAGACGACAAACCTTTTCGTCGCCTAAGTGCATTTTTCTGGTAGTGAAAGTGTTACAGGTGTCCGTGAAGAAAATATCTTAACCCTCAGTTTTTTATGAGATTAATGTTATGTCTCAACAGTTGTATGATCACAGTATGATGTGGAGTTACACTTGGTATGGGCATGATGAAGTAGTAGACTTCAGCTCAGGGTACAGTTACCAGGGTGTCTCATCGAGCAGTAGTGGAGCTTCTTCTTAGAACGTCATTGTGGATTTGGTCTATAATGCTTTTCCGGAATTTTATTTATGGTAGACATCAACACGAAGAGGCAAGTTATGATACTTCTCATTATGACACAGTCCATGCAGCCTTGGTCACTGACACTATTGAGATGGATAAGTACAACATGATGCTACTTGAAACTCAAACCCCAGGGTACCCTAGATTTCTAGAAAATGTGTTCCAATATGTAATGGAGGAGATTCAGATAAAAGTGAAGAACCAAATATCAGACTGTGCATTTGACAAAATGCAGGAGCATATATGTAAGTTGCTTCCCGATGATCACAATCTTCCCAAAACCCATTATAAGGTTAAAAAGATCTTGAGCAGCCTCGATCTAAAGTACTAGAAAATTCACGCGTGTAGAAGTGATTGTGTGCTGCTTTACAAGGAGTGCACATTTGGACTACTAACATGTATGCAACTAGTCAAGATATTTGCATCCTAATAAGAGGAGTTAAAAGAAGCAAGTTCCTGTGAAGGTGTGTCGTTATATTCTGTTGGTTCCAAGACTATAACATTGTGTATGTTTCTATACACAGCAGAGATGATGAGATGGTACGTGGAACAGAAAATAGATGACGATGTGCTCAAGCACGTGGCAGATAGGGAGGCTTTTAAGGATTTTGATAGGGAATTTCTAGACTTTGCAACAGAGGCTCGAAATACTACACTCAGACTTTCTAGAGATGGATTCAAACCTTGGGGTAATAATAGTGCTTCTGTCAGCACTTGGCCAGTTGTTGTCATGTCGTACAATCTGCCTCCACGAATGTGTATAAGCAAGGAATTTAATTTCCTTACTCTGCTAATTCCAGGTCCTAAGTCTCTTGAAAAGTGTTTAGATATGTACCTCAGGCTATTGATTGACAAGATGAAACACTTGTGGGAAAATGGAGTCCCAACTTATGACAAGTTCACAGAAACAATGATGATGATGATGATGATGATAATGATGATGATGATGATGATGATGATAATGATGATGATGATGATGATGATGATGATGATGATGATGATGATGATAGCAGCCGCAATGTGGACCATCAACGATTTTTCGGTGTATGGGATGTTGGCATCTTGTAAAACCAAAAGGTACAATGTTTGTCATGTCTTCTTGGACGACGTCAACTCCAGTTGGCACGAAGGGAAGGTGTGTTACATAGGTCACTGTAGATGGATTCCTCATGATTACCAGTGGTGACAGGATAAGGAGAGTTTTAACAGGACAATAGAGAATAGTATGAAACCTCAACAATGATCTTGTGAAGAGATTTTTGAGAGGTTAAATAGCTTCTATTTTAGTGTCTTGAGGAGCAATGAAGATCGTGTGAAAAAGGTACTGGATTAGATGAATTTAGGAATGTAATGAGGTTGTGTTAAATGGTACTGGATTAGACGATTTTTTTTATGGATGTGTTTTGATGAATATAGTTTTGCTGAGTAAATATTGTTAATTTCCAATGTCGTAGAGCTTAAGATGCATGGCGGGAGGAAGAGGCGCACTGCACAAGAGAAGAATGCCAAATTTTAGTCCATAGGACAATAGTTGGGTTGGGGTCAAACTTTAGAGGAGGCCGTTACAGCTCCTGCAACTCCTGTGGCTCCTGATAGGTTACAGATGATAGCAAATGCTCCCAATGAAGTGGCGAAAACCTATACAATCGAGCCAGGATTTCTGCTTCGGAGGCGACATAAGCTCCCTAAGAATCCATTGACGATTCTTTTTGCTATAGTGCCCAACACAAAGTGAACATGGGGGATCCCTTAGACCCGGCCCTCAAATACACTTGGGGACTAGTGAAGCGAGCTAAAATCGAGAAGATAGTAAAGCCAACAGGGAAGATGATAGTTCACCAGATTTCCGACGACGAGTTCACCAGTGTCCCTCCGACATCGGAGCTGAGAATTTTATGCTTGCACAACATCTGATCTATCATACGGAACAACATACGTATGAAGGCCCCTTCTTAAGACAAGTTACCCCATGCCGACAAGTTTAGGGTTCATCGCGAACTCTCGGTAATAGAGTATATTTAATTTTATTTAATTTCATAATTAATTACAAAGCATAGGGGCATAGGGTCTAGGAATTATTTTTTATTGTTTTCATAGGTACAGTATGACTATGAAGCCAAACCAGAGATGTGGGAAGTCTTAGAGAAGATGGCTATAGGTATTTACAAGGATTGGAAGCACGACCTGTTTAAGCACTACAAGGAACATGACGCCTCGAGTGTCTCAATGGAGTTGTTGACCGAAAGGGAAGACGAGTTGGAATTGTTGGTCGGGAACTTTGAGTCTGATAAGTTTAAGGTTCGTCTTCATTTTCTTCAATGTAATTAAAATGAATCATTTCTTAGTTTTAAACATTTATTTATTATTTATTTTCCCTTCTTGTGAAACAGTGAAGGTTGGCGACAAACACTGCTAATCGTGAGAAGAAGACGATGCACCATAAGTTGGGCTCCAAAAGGATGATCAACATCGTAAAGGCTCACAGAGATGTGGGTTCGAAGCACTATTTTCTTGATGTCAGCGTGTCTTCTTGTGTTAGCCTGGACAAGAAGATATCTCAAGTGAACGTGGCACAAGTAATTCATTTTTCCTAATCGATTGAGTTTCATCTTACTGTTAGTTTGGGAAAATTGAATCATGATTATGACATTTATTAGGTTATGTTGGATGAATATGGTTTAGTTGTCTAAATTAAACATTATTTTAAACTTGAGAATTTTGGATGGGAATTGTTGCCCATGATTTTTTATTTTTGAATTCGTTATTCAAAGTGTTTTCTTTCAAGCAGGTTTTTGGTCTCCTCCATTTTTAGGGGAAACTGTATCAAATTTTCTTTAGAAATGAACATTCATATATTGTTCACAATTTTAATTTTTGGAGAGGTTGATACAAATGGTCGGGGATGAATTGGTACGTAGACATTTGCAGAACCAAGAGATGACGCCTGAATGGTTGTCTCCTCTATCAAAGGAGATTCAGAACCTTATTGCAGATACTACTTTCGACCGCTGACCTGCAAAGGAGGTCAGTGGCCTTGAACATGCAGTCAAGCATGATTTAAGCCAGCATTCAATTTTATCGAGTATGCATTCGATTATGGCGATTGCCGAGGAATTGGACCAAGCGACCGAAGAGGAGGCTTGAGCGGCTCGACAGGAGGCTTGAGCGGACTCGGACTGTTACGTTACAAACTCAGATGGATCATATACTCAAGTTCCTCAAGATTAGGCTAGGCATGGATCCTGATTATGTTTGTCATTCGAATGTCACGCCTCGGGATTCTGGACACGATGATGACAATCTGAGTGTTGGGGTAATTGACGGGGTCCAAACTTCCACCAATGTCAATATTTCTATTTAATTTCGTATGTAATTACGTTTATATTTTTAACAGAACGGTACAATTTTTATGTACAAATTTAATATTTAATATATTCAATGATTATTTATATAAATTACTATTTAATTTTTTACGATTTATATTTCTGAGATAATTATAAAATATTTTTTTAATTTTTTTATAATTATTTTAGAAATATAAATTCGGACGACAGAAAAAATTTGTCGTCTCCAATGGAACTTGTCAGACGACGAAATATAAGGATTCGTTGTCTAGGTAATTCATTATGAAGACGAAAATATTTTTGCTGTCTAAGTTAGAATTTCTTAGATGATGAAACCGTTTCATCGTCTAAGTGAATTACCCTAGACGACAAAAATGGTTTGTTGCAATGATTTTGTCGTCTAAGTGGATATGTTAGACGAACATTCAAACAAATGGGAAAACTTTTTTCATCTCGAATTGAACCTGCTACACGATGAAATATAAGGATTCATTGTCTAGGTAATTCACTATGACGATGAAAATATTTTCGTCGTCTAAGTTAGAACAGTTAGACGGTGAAAAAGTTTTCGTCATGTAAGTTAAAATTGCTTAGATGACAAAACCATTTCTTCATCTAAGTGAATTACCCTAACACTACAAAAATAGGCACTATAGCTGACGACCTATAGTCGACGGCTATAACAAGACCAGTCATCGGCTATAGTCATAGCTGACGACCGGCCGCCGGCTATACGGTTGACGAAAAAAGGCCGTCAACAAAACTATAGCCGACCACCATATGGTGAGTTGTCGGTTATAGTCAAGACTAAAAGCGACGACATCAAGTTGTTGGCTATAGCCTTAACTATAGCCGACGACCGGTCCACAACCGGCGTTGACCGGAGGGTGACTATAGCTGACGACCAGGATACCAAGTCGTCGGCTATAGTATTTACCTTAGCCGATGACTTTGAATAGTTTCGTCGGCTATAATAGAAAATTTCAGAAAAAAAATACTCGAAAATGTACAATTCAAATCCCCGAACCTACAATTGCATAATATTATTGATCAAAATTGCAAAACACATTACAAATTCACTAAAAAAACACAAATTCACGCATATTACACACCTACACTATGGATGATCCAAATTGATGTTATTGAAAACATCGACGTTAATATAAGGGCCTTCGGGATCCTCCAACGGCCGCATGGCAGGAAAAGGGAACGCAGGTGGAGCCAGGACCGGGAATCCAGATGACTGGAGCTGTGGAGTCTAATCCTGAAGCCATTGCAGACTGCTCGGCTAATCTCGCCTCTTTCATCTCATCCACTCTCCTTCAAGTCTCTTCCAGCTCCCTCTGATGCTCTGTCGCCTGCCTCTGATGCTCTGGCGTCACCCTCTGTAGATGTTCCTATAGATGAGAAGACCTTAAACTGACTGACCTGCGTGAGGATCTAAGAGTATTCTTCAAGATCATGTCCCCTTCTGTCTCAGACCCCTGCAGTAGTAGCCGCTTCCCCGTGGTAGGAAAACTTCACCTATGATCCTCGCCGCTGCAAGCGGGTCAGATTGATCAATCCGAAAGATGGCCTGGGGAAGGTCCGCATCATGGGTCTCAAGCTATTTTTCTCTCACGATCTGAGTCAACACCTCCGGAGTCACCTCTTGCACTCTTGCCTAATTAACAAGGAAACAAAAAATTTGACCAGTAAACAGACGTTAAAATTTTAGAGATATATAAGCAAATATGTTAATTAAGTTATAAGGGCATAAGACTTACAATATCTTCGGGGCACTGAGGATACACTTTTTGTAAAGTATACTCCAAATGGGGGACTTCAAGGTGTTAGGCGGCCTCCTCCATCAAACCCGCAAAGGATCTCCAACCGCCATGATGGTTCTTTGTGTTTTTTCCTCGGTTCGTCGCATTTATTTTGGAAATAGCCTAATTGGATGAACATATGTGGAAAAAAAATTAATTAGGAAACTATTTTCGCCAAATACGATACAAGTAAGCACAAACGGTGTGTTGTATACCTCGACCTTTGGGGTGTTGAAGTGGACTACGAGCCACTGCCACTCGTACTCCCTATACATAAACTCCATAGGGGTACCCCTACGGAGGTTGCCGTGCTTCTTCTAGTGTCGTTTGAGCTTACTCTTCCACTCCTTGTACCTATATATATAAGAGGTATATGTTATAAATTGACAATGCATTATCAACAAAATGTCTAAAATTTAACTCCATATCTCATCACCTTCTTCTTTGCACCTCAATTGCCCATGTGTATTTGAGCTCATCTGGCACAATAAACCACAACTGCAATGTATATATAAATAAATATAGAAATGGTAGACATATATAATGAATATATAAAGGATAATTATACATAATAAATATATAATTAACTTACTAACAACACATTGTTCACACAGTCCTTCACACATTGTGGCACAGATGACCACTCTCTCCATAGAATGACACTATGTCCCGTATTATACTCCCTACCATGTCAGCGTACTTCCGCGTATTCTTTCCCACTATCACGTCTCCATTCGAACTGGTCTGTATTACCACTTTCCCACTGTCCTTGACCGCCTTGTAAAGTAGTTTGTCGCTGACCGTGCCTCTAGTATTCCTTTTTGCATTACCTCTAGCGTCGGTGTCGGCTAAGAAAAGGGAAAAAAATTTCAACATAACCATTTAAGCGGTATATTCATTATGTATTAATAAGTTTCAATATAAATACTAAGTTTGGTAATATTTACCCAATTCAGACATCGATGTATTTGATACCCTCGCACTATACAGAGGTGTATCAAACGGCACATAGAAGTATGCCTCTTCAGGGGTAGTGTAACCAATCTGTCCTGGAATGGGCACTCCTCGAACATCAAGCGCAGGTATGAATGGTATTGTATCGGGCATGAAGACGTGCGGCAGCGGACCACCACGTGTCCCCGTAGAGAAATTATCTGATGGACCTGTATTAGAGGCCGACGACTGGGACAAGGGAGTAGGCACTGTTGGCCGAGAGATGGGAGGCATACGGACACCTGAATGTACGGGACCCTTTGAGGCGGCCGGCTGCGACGAGGTAGTGGCGCCTTTGTTGAAGAGCAGCCTTGTGCAGGCGGGTCGGCAAGCCCCTACATCTTGTTGCGGCTGTTGAAGCAGTTGAAGGTGTCGAGAGGTCCTCGGGCCTCTATAAGTGTTACTTATAGAGGTGGACGGGGAACTATCGCCGCTAGACCCGGTTCCTTTGTTAGAGCCCTTTGAACTCTTCCCACTTAACCAATTCATGATCCCTAATTATTTAAATCCTAATTAAATTAAACCTTAATTAATTGAACCCTATTTAAATTAAACCATACATAAATCAAAACATTCACAAAATTCATACATAGATCACATATTTCATATATTCACATAAAATCACAAAATTCACATAATATTCCCTCAAAATAATCACATATTCCATATATCTCAAATTTCATAAAATTCACAAATTCAATTAACCAATCACAAATCCCATAATGAAAACTCATACACATTCACATAATCCAATCTAGATCAAACTAAAGTCCCTAAATAAAGCTAAACCCCTAAAATTTAGGGGAAAAATGAGAGAGAGAGAGAGAGAGAGAGAGAGAGAGAGAGAGAGAGAACCTGTTTTGGAGAGATTCAGATCGATTTGGTCGCATTTCATGCGATTTGGGACGTTTAGGGAGGGATTCCGGGGGTTTGGGGCGATTTGGGGGAGAGAAGGAGAGGTTTTGGGGGAGGAGAGGCCGAAGAAGTGAGGTCTCGGGCTGGGTTTTCGGGTTATAACGTCGAACCATAGCCGACGACTTAATGAATGTTGTTGGCTATGCCTTAGCCAACATCTTCATTAATGTCGTCGGCTATGCTTTTTTTAACTATACCCGATGACTTCTGTGCAATTCGTCGGGTATAGTATGTAAAAAAAATTTAAAACGCATGCGTCATTGGCAAAATTCATCTGTTTCGCAATAACACCTGTTTATCTAATAGTAGAACAGAAATGAAGCAAACATTTTAAAAACATCCTCATGATCAACCCCCACATTTAATAAACTAAAAAATATTCATGTTTAACTAATCTCATAATCAGAATCATCACTTGAGTCTGGATCGGTGTCGGAGTTAATTTTCGGTAATATGTGTTGTTCTTCGTCACCAGAGTCTTCGTTGTCTTTGTTTGGAAGGACATTAATAAGACTTACATCCGCCCGTGGAAGTCAAACCACACTACCGGGTCTCACATTATTTAGGCGAATTGTAGAGGATTCAGGAATACCAATTGCGTTGGTTCTTAGTATGCAATCACTTCTTCTATATCTTCGGCTTCACCAAGTGTAGTAACACTGTATATGTTTCTAGGAACAACATGGTTGACCACTTTCCACGCCTATTTGTGCACAAGATCATCTAGATAAAATACTTATTTTACCGATGTGGCAAAAATAAAAGGGACATTCTCATACCAGCTTGTAGCAGTATTCACTGAAAAAATCTTGTATTTATCGGTCCTTCTGTTCACATGGTTAGTATCAAACCATCTATAGTTAAACAAGTGCACGGTCATGCTCTCCCCATAAATTAGTTCAACCACTGAATGGAGAACACCGTAATAGTCAATGTTATTCTGCCCACCATGCACCATAACCCCATAATTTTGTGTTCTCCGTCTGTCGTCTCTATGTTGACATAAAAATTGCACGCCATTGACCTTACACATCGGATACACTCTTGAATTTATCGGTTTCATCGCCAAAAGCCTCAATTCGTGTGACCAGTGTGGGTCACCATCACATTGTACATGGTTCATCTGAAGATAAAAACAGCAACCATAAACTTATAATCTTAACATTGATTTATGAATATATAAAAGTAAATCATTTTGAAACATATACCCATCTGCCAAAATAGTTTGCAAACTCCCTATTGTGGTACTCAAGATCACCGGCAACCGCAGGGCAGTTTAGATGGATATTTTTCCAGTATTGAACTTCTGTACAATTTATCAATACCCATTAGTGGGCAATGACTAGTTTATACAGTTCCAACTTGTACGACTTGGCAACAAACCATATACTTCAACTTCATTCGAGATGATAAAAAGATTGAACTGGGGTTCATCTACCGGTATATATTGGGGAGGGTCCTCCAACGCTCCCAAATACATCTTGGTGTACGTTACGCACTCGTGCGCAAGATATGTTTCAGCTATACACCTTTCAGGTGTGGATTTATTAGCCACATAACCTTTGTAGTCCCCCAGTTGTCTATCAAATTATAAAGTGCATGTGAGGATTATGGAAATACATAATTATATAAAAGAATCATGCCAATTTATCAAATGTTGAATCGTACGTACCTTTCCATAGGATACATCCAAGTGTAGTGTACTGGACCAGTAAACAACAATTGTTCGGGAAGATAGATCTTCAGGTGAGGCATGATGTCAAAAACAATTGCGGGAAATATCCTCTCGAATTTGCACATGATAAAAATGATGTCCTGTTGCATTTCCCTCAAGTCTGATTTTTTCACTTCTCTAGTGCATAACTTCTGAAAGAATCTTGACAATACTACTAACGGCTCCACCACCTGACATGTCAGGTATGATTGAATGAAAATAGGGACGAGACGTTGAAGCAGTATATGGCAGTCATGACTCTTTAATCCGTACATCTTATTATCCCGAAATTTAACACACCTCTCTATATTGCCTGCATTTGAAGGATACTTAACATTACCCATCTACCTAAAAATTTCATTCTTCCGGTCATGTTCGATAGTGTAAGGAGCTTGAGGCATTTTTTTCTTCCCTTCTCTCAACCACAAATATTTTCGTATACCCATTCTTTTCAGATCAATGTGTGCCTTTGGGCCGTCTTTAGTTTTCCCCTCCCAATTCAACACTGTACCCACTACACTTTCGTAGAAATTTTTCTTTTCAATGTGCATGACATCTAGGTAGTGCTTGATATGTAACTCGGACCAGTACAAAAGTTTCCAGAATATGTTTTTGTGCATCAAGAATTTATATCATTCGGTATTGGAGGTATTGCTACCACTACATTAGGATGATTGTTGAGCTGCCCAAAATTGTATTCATTAAGCACTTCCAAAATTTCATCCCCCGTCCATCACTTGGGTTGCATACCTATTTCAATAGTCCCATCAAATACCTCCTTATCCTCTTGAAATTGGTGATCATGTGGAAACGAACAACGGTGACGCATCTGAACAATCTTCTTGCAATGAGGGCTGTCCCAGTCCCATCAAATACCTCCTTATCCTCTTGAAATTGGTGATCATGTGGAAACGAACAACGGTGACGCATCTGAACAATCTTCTTGCAATGAGGGCTGTCGCAATCAACAGTCATGCACTCTGGACAAGCCCTGTATCCCCTGGTAACGTTGCGTGATAACATCTCGCGGGCAGGAAAATCACTGATAGTGCCAACAAGAATGACATGCATCTGGAACATCACTTTTTGGTACTTGTCATAAGTACAATGACCAACATTACTCAAGTACTTAAGCTCCCCAATCAAGGGTCTCATATACACATCGAGACACTTTCCTGGATAACCCAGCCTTGGAATTAACATAGTCAGCATATTATATTCCTTCTTCATGCACATCCATAGATGAAGGTTGTCCAGTACCAAAATAACTGGCCATATACTGTATTGAAGACTCATGTTGCCAAAAGGGTTGAATGCGTCAGATGAGAGCCCGAGCCAAACATTTCGGATCTCTGATGCAAAATGAGAAAACTCCCTAACTATGTGCTTCCAAGCCTCTCCATCTGCAGGGTGTATGAGGGTATCATCGTAGGGGAAATCCCTCTCCGTGTGCCATCTTATAGCTTTGATCGTGTGTGCAGAGATGAACAACCATTCCAGCCTATCAATCAGCGGGAAATACCGAAGTACCTTCATAGCTTTCTTATTCCCTATAGGAGTCAACTTATACCTATCGGTGTGACATACCGGACAGTGTTGACAGCTCTGGGTAATTGCTGGACTGGCTCAATAAAAGGAAAGCCCTCAATGTTGGCAGAGATATCTTGTACTTGAGCATATACACTGCTCTCATAAGGAAACACATCGTTGAGCAACCTCGTTGTTGGATCATTGGATGTACTGGCCCTCTCAGAAAATTTTCCATGATCATGCTGACCCGCAGACCATGTTTCACCGTGATAAATCCAACATGTGTACTTATCCCAAAACCCATTTTTCTTCAGGTGCTCCCATACTATATCAATGAGAAAATGAACCAAATCGCTGCAACACTGACATTGCGTACACGGATAATAATGAATTATATTCTCCTTCGCATTATACTTCACATATTCCACAAAATTCCACATTCCAACGCCATATCTTTGATCCATTTTGGAAGGAAAATCCAACTCTAGTCCATCCTGAAAATTCCTACTGTATATACATAAATTAATATATACATGCACAAATTAAAAATTCAACATTATATCTATAAATCCCTTTAACCTACAAATTAATTACATTAATTCTTCTATTCTTAATTACAAATTAACACACATACACACACACACATATATATATATCAACGATTAACATATTTATGTACATAATTTCATTAAATTCAACTCAAAATCAACTCAACTCAACTAAAAAATAACTCAAAATCAACATTAATCGATCACCTCAATATCAACAATATCAACACAAATTAACAATTCAAATTAATTACATTAATTCTTCTATATATATTCTTAATTACAAATTAACACACATACATATATATACACTACCAGAAATTGACTCATCCGGCAATGTTTTTGGACATTACCGGCGATTTTTGCCGGAAAAATCGCCGGTAATGTCTTCTTTTTTTTTACATTACCGGCGATTTATGTCGCCGGTAATGTCCGTCGCCGGCAATGTCTCGATGGTAATGTAAAAAAAAAAAAAAAAAGACATTGCCGGCGACATACATTTATGTCGCCGGTAATGTAAAAAAAAAAAGAAGACATTACCGGTAATGTAATGAAATTATGTACATAAATATGTTAATCGTTCATATCTATATATATAATGAACATTAATCAACTCTAAATAAACAATATTAACACACACACACACACATATATATATATACATACATACCTATATATATGTTTAGCGGGAGAGTATCATGAAATCTTTTTGGACAGCTTCCGACGACGACACCCACGATTTAAGAGCGTTTTAGGATTTTTTGGGCAATTTCTTTTCAAATGGTCGAACTGCTGCTCAAATCTGTATAAAAAGAACTATAGCCGACGACTTCATTAAAGTCGTCAGCTATAGTATAGTCAAACTATATTCAATGACATTATAGGTTGTCGGGTATAGTTGCATCGATCACTATAGTCGACAACTTAGAGGGTGGTCATCGGCTATAGTATCATAGCCGATGACTATAGCCGCCGTCGGGTATAATTTTGATTATACCCGACGACTTAATTGTGTTGTTGGGTATAGTGACATATACCCGACGACTTGAACAGTCGTCGACCAATTTTTAAAAAATTCATCGGCTATAGTACTTATTCTGGTAGTGTAAAAAACGAAAATTGTTTGTCGTCTAAGAAATTATACATGACGAAAAATTTCGTTGTCTTTTTTAGTAAAATTTTGTCGTCTTGAAACTTAGACGATGAAGTAGGTTTCTTTGTCTAAGATGTGACTTTGACGAATTTTGTTTTTGTTTTTTCATCTAAGTACTTGCATTATGACACTTATCCGACGAACCTTAGACTACAAAAAAAGCTTCTTAGATAACGAAATTGCTTCATTATCTAAGTGTTTTTTTTGTAGTGAGTTATACTCACCCTTTACATCCTTACTCTTTTATCCAAGAGATATACAATCTCTTGTCCATAATGGCCATGGCACACATTGGTTTACAACCCCTAGCCTACTATCAATTTATAGCACACCAATTTAAGTCCAACTACTTGTAGGAAAACCAATATAATCTTGTAGAAGGAAAGATATTAATTAATGTTGACATACATATATTACCATGGGTGTGTTTGAGATTGCTTTTACTATAAGTGTGTTTGGGATTGCTTTTAGAATGCTTAAAAGCGCGTTTTGGATGAATAAAAATAAATCATTATAAATAGAAGGGAAAAAAATGAAAAATTGATTTGTTGAGTTTTGGAAGCACTTGGAACTTGGAAGTACTTGAGAAACACATCCTGATTTTAAAAGCACTTTTGAAATTTTTTAAAAGCACTTTCAGAATTGTAGAAAGTAATCTCAAACATGTTCCTAATTAGTATCGACATCATAGTATTTGACACCAAAATCTCCCTAGCGAGGAACGCGTAGAGAGCCTCTAGCAAATTGTCTCTTTTATGTATTTCGGATAGTATAACCGCAGGTATCGATTTTATCCTGATGTGCTTCGTATGCTGGCGTGCCACCGTCTTGCCACAGAATGTGAATGTATAGCTGCCTCGCCTGACTTCTTGATTAAGCGATTTAGGCGGAGAGAGCACCAACCTCGCCTGAATGGATCCTTCTTGCCTAGTGTTCTAGGACTTTGGGTTTTTTCGTGTCTCGAGCAGAGCCACGGAAATCGATACTCTACACTCTCTCTGTATGTGCAAAGCAGAGCAACTTCTTTGACGATGTGTTGAGAACACTGGGGTGTTGCTTCCTTGGATTTAATTTCCAAACTCTCACTCGATCGGTGACAAGCTCTTCAATTTTTCCAGTTGCGTTGCTGCCTTGGATCTCAATACTATCACTTGATAGGTGACAATCATTTTGATTGTCTGGTTACAAAGTTTCTCTGACGAGATGTATTTGCGTACAACAAAATTGTATTTGATCAAAGAGGAACCTTCACTATCGCTATCGCTCTCCGTATATAATGCACAGTAGTCATTTACTTGTATGTTTTCAGCTCTTTGATTCTCAATATAACTCTAAATATTCACCAGCACACGATCTTATCTTTATATAGCTCAAAGCTATCCCAATTCCTAAGGAAACCTAAACGATGCAGGAAAGGTTCGATAATTATTAGGCCGCGTGAATCAACCACAGTCTTAACCTAACAAGATAGACCCAGATATTCTACTCGGATCGCTCGCCAAATTTAGTCCTCGAAATCCAATATGAGATATTTATCTCGGACCCAAACACATAGCACGGAAGTCTTTATGATTTTTTTATATTTTTACAGAGCTAGGTTTGGTTTATATCACCGGTTTTTTTATTTTTTTTGGCTACCATAATTTCTATCGTTACCGGAATTTCGAATTTTGTTCATATATATAGCAGTGAGTGATATTTTCCGTATTTAATTAATACTGGTGGAATGTCCATCACAGCTGGTACAAATTGCATGCATGAATTACAAAATTGCAGATCCGAGTAAAGGGCGTAGGAGACGACGGACCGGTGAAAATGAGTCAAGGGAAGGGTCAAAGACTCGATATTATGTGCCCTCAGTAATGTCCCGGCCAGTTCTGTCTCCCCTTGTGATCTCAACCAACACTGTATATATGACAAAGAAAAACACGAACAAAACCAGAAAGCGCAGAAGAAGAACATGATACATGACAGTATGGTAATCAATATATGCATGGTTCTGTATTATTGTTGGTAAAATATGCTGACCAAGGATCAATGTACTGGATGCGTCAGTAGGCCAAATTAGTTTTAACAGGTCTTGTCTATAACTTGTCGAAGGAAACAAAGAAGATTAATATTGTGGCCATCCAGTCCTGAACAGATCTTCTTCCCCTACATTTGTCCTAGTGCTGAATCTTCATGTAAGATCCAATAGTTTCAAAACGGATTTTGTCAGCTGGACTAGACCAATGGAGACGAATCTTATATTATAATTTGTGTGATATGCCACATGAACGTACTAACTGAAATTGGGGACTTTGGTAAAGAAAAGCACAAAAATAATACGTTGACTCGATGTTTTTAAGAATTAGTTTATAAAAATTATATGAGGTATGTATCTAAATATTACATGCGACTTGATGCAATCAAAGAGTTTGAAGAAAATTAGTCAAATTGGAACAAGTTACAATAAACACACTACTGGAGGAAGGAATCGGGGCGACGTAGTTATATTTCTACGTCGCTCCGATTTTAGATGAGGCGACGTACATTGCCTTTGATAACAAGTACGTCGCTTCAAAAAATTGAGGCGACGTAGATTGAAGTACGTCGCTTCAAAAAACTGAGGCGACTAGTTTTTCATTCGAAGCGACCAAACGAATCTACGTCGCTTCGAATAAAAACTAGGCGACCAAACTAATCTCCGATTCGAATGTCTCTGATACGTCGAGGTACGTAGAAAACATCAATTCTCCTAATAGAAACTATGATCATATAATACGTACCATAATTATAAAAAAAATTATATGAAAAAAATGGATGGTCTAAAACAAATAACAAAAAGACATAAACAAGACTTTAACAAAAATCTCTATAAAAATGAACTTGAAGAATCATCCAGTGATATTTGAACAGATCAGGTTGATGTTAAGGGTTTAGTACGCATAATGCTACATTATAGATGCTAAGCTGATCATTTAGAATAGACAAAACACTCAATGCACCACTACTGGAAGAAGGAATCGGGGCGACGTAGTTACATTTCTACGTCGCTCCGATTTTCAACGAGGCGACGTAAAATGCCTTTGATAAAAAGTACGTCGCTTCAAAACATTGAGGCGACGTATATTGAAGTACGTCGCTTCAAAAAACTGAGGCGACTAGTTTTTCTTTCGAAGTGACCAAACTAATCTACGTCGCTTCGATTCAATCTACGTCGCCTCGTTTTGAATCGAAGAGACGTAGATTAGTTTGGTCACTTCGAAAGAAAACGAGGCGACGTAGATTGATCAATCTACGTCGCCTCGTTTTTTTTAAATCTGGATCTACTCTTCTTCTTAAAGTCAACCCGTTCATAAAGTGAGAAGTTTAGAAAAACAGTTTCATTTCGTTCTGCAGCTGTTTTGGGCGATTTTGGGGAGAAATTAGAGGAAATTGAGAAAGAAGGTTGTTCTTGCCATTGATTTGATTCTTGAGTAAGGTTAGTTTGATTTGTATCTCTTTAACCCTCTTTATGACCATAATATGTTAAATTAGAAGTGAAATTGAAGTTTTGGTGAAATGTTTGAAGTTGAATTGAATTTGGTGTTATGTTGTAGTTTTAGTGTTTGAATCATTGAATTGTGTTATGGGTTCATGAATAATGTTTGAAATTTGGTTAAGTTTAGTGAAATTTATTGATGATTAGAAGTGAAATTGAAGTTTTGGTGAAATGTTTGAAGTTGAATTGAATTTGGTGTTATGTTGTAGTTTTAGTGTGTTAAGCATTGAATTGTGATAAATCATGTTATGGGTTCATGATTAATGTTTGAAATTTGGTTAAATTTAGTGAAATTAATTGATGATTAGTGTAGATTAGGTGTATTCGAGCCTTAATTAGTAGTGTTATTAGTGTTAATCATGAAATCGAGCGTATGGCTATATATAATTGTGGTGTTTATCAACTTAGAACTCCCGTTTGAGAATCAACAACTCATCTAGTTGATCGAGTTGAGTTGTTGATTCTCGAATTGTCCCATTTTTGGACACTTTAGGTGAACATGACTTTGTTGATCCTTTTGCTATTCGTGTGATTTCAGTTTCAGTTTTGGGATATGGTTTCGACAGTGTCTCCTTTAAATGTTCCCCGAGTGCAAATTAGGTTGTTTAGATATATGTGCACTCGGGGAATTGTAGGGAGATGCTGCCGAAATTTCCCTAAACTGGAGCTGAAACACATGGGTGCAAAAGCGTTGACAAATGTCGTGTTCCCCTGAAGGGGATAGGACCCAACCCGGAGGCATAAGGCGAAGAAGTGTGGGGTTTTGGTTGAATCGCAAGTGTGGCGTGGTAACTTTGTTCATATTGATTGTTTATGTTGACAGGAAACATGGACGGACTCCCAGACAAAACTTGGATGACATATCATCGTGCTGATCCAAGGTACATCAACGGCATATTCGAGTTCATGAATTTTGCCCGGCTACATAGTAACGGAGCCGATTATTACTTCTGCCCGTGCAAACGTTGTAAGAACGGTCCGTTCAAGGTTACTATGGATGTCATGTATCATCACTTATCACACAGTGGTATGAGTCCTACTTATACAGTCTGGCACCTTCACGGGGAAGTTTCTGGTGAACCGGCAATGCTCAGTCAACGAAGACAGTGGCTTCAAGACAGAGTCGGTCCTTCTAGTGGTGCCGGTCCTTCAGTGAACCCGCAGTTGGAGATTCTACATGATGCATATCCCTATTATCCTGGATACCATGCAGATGCACCCCAACAATTTGTGGAAGATAATTCGGGCATGAACTTCAATGACATGGTAGACGATGATTATGAAAAGTACGATAGATTATTGAAGGAGTCACAGACCCCATTATATGAAGGCAGTGAGGAAACTGTTTTGAGTGCCATATTAGATGCAATGGAAATGAAAAATGAAAATGGATGGTCGGACACAAGTGTTGACTCTTTATGTATTTACATTAATAAACTTCTTCCTAAAGGGCACACATTCCCCTGTTCATACTTGAGAATAAAAAAAATCTTGAGTGATCTTTCACTGGGTTACGAAAGAATTCATGCGTGTGAGTTTAACTGTGTGTTGTTCAGGGGGGCGCTCGTAAACGAGAGGATTTGTCCAGTGTGTTATTCTGAAAGATATAAGCCAAATACGGATGATATTCCCAAAAAAATAATTCGTAACTTCCCTCTAACACCAAGGTTGAAGCGCTTGTTTATGTCCCCACACACTGTCAAGCATATGCGATGGCTGGGGGAGTGGATATGCGTGGCTGGTAGGCTCAGCCACCCAGCTGACTCAGAAGCGTTTCAACATTTTGACAGAACTTTTCCAGGTTTTGCACGGGACTGCAGGAATGTGCGCCTTGGAGTAGCAACAGACGGTTTCAATCCATTCGGAACAATGGGAACTTTGCATAGTACATGGCCCGTTGTTGTGATGCCGTACAATCTACCACCATCAATGTGCATGAAGAAGGAATATAACATGTTATCAGTGTTGATTCCAGGCCCTAAATCTCCCAGAAAGTGCCTTAGTGTACTCATTGAGCCGATGATCGAGGAGCTAATACATTTATGGGTCGTTGGAGTCCATACTTTTGATCGAGTAGACAATGAGGTATTCTTGATGAAGGCAGCGGTAATGTGGACTATTAGCGACTTTCCAGGTTTAGGGATGCTTGCGGGGTCAACCGTGAAAGGGTACAAGGCATGTCCAATCTGTCTAGATGAGCTAACTTCAGAGCATATATGTGGGAGGATAGTTTATGAAGGTCATCGAAAATTGCTCCACCAGGATCACCCTTGGAGATTGAGCAAGGCATTTAACGGGAAGGAGGAGTTTGGCGGAAGACCCTATCGTAAGAGTGGAGATGAAATTTTGGAGGACGTTAGGTCAAACGTTTACCCTATTCTTAGCCAACATGAAGACTTGAAGGTGCCGTACAATCCGAATAACAGACAGTGTTGGACTCACGAAAGCATATTTTGGAAGCTGCCGTATTGGTCATCATTGAAGATCAGACATTGCCTAGATGTCATGCACATTGAAAAAAATGTGTGTGACAACATCCTTGGAACCATTTTTTCGATTGAATCGAAGTCTAAGGATGGTCCAAAAGCTCGCGCTGCTTTGAAGAAAAGGAATGTGCGAAAAAACTAGTGGCAAAGAGCGGGTGACTTGGCTACGGGGAAAGTTCCTCATGCACCCTTTTTAGTTAAAAAGGATGATCTAGAAGATGTGTTCCAGTGGTTCAGGGATGTTAAGTATCCTCTTGGTTATGCAGGTAGTTTGAGAAGTAAGGTGAAAATAAGTTCCCAGTCACAGTTTTATGGATTGAAGACGCATGATTGCCATGTCTTGCTTCAACGTCTTCTTCCTGTGGTTATAAGAGGGTTCCTGCCAGAAAACGTTGTCAAGCCATTGATAGCACTGTCAAATTGGTTTCGTCAACTATGCAGTAGGGAGCTTAAGAAGGAGGTTGTGCGTGACATGGAAACTGAGATAGTGATGATTCTCTGCAATTTGGAGCTCATATTTCCTCCACATTTTTTTACATCTATGGTTCATCTCATGGTTCATCTGCCCGAACAAGTATTCCTTACAGGTCCAGTACACTATACATGGATGTATCCAATTGAAAGGTAAAATTTTTGGTTATTGCTAATATTAGGAAAATATGTTTGTACTAATATTATTGTACTAATCTTGTGGAATATGTCGGCAATTAGGAAAATATTGTACTAATCTTTAAAGCTGTGTTTTTGCAGGCAATTAGGAAAATATAAAAAGTCAATGAGGAATACATGTTACCCGGAATGTAGTATTGCTGAACAGTACCTCGTACATGAGTCGGTGACGTATTGTAAGGCTTATCTCAGACGGATGGACAACGAAGATATCGACACTTCCTTATCTGGGTGGAATGTCAGCTGTGTTTCACTCTTAGTAAGACCAGATATTATCGAGACTCGTCGCCAGTTCAGGTTGACTGAGTCAGAGACTGCTGAGGCTCACTGGCAAGTCTTGGTGGAAACAGACGAAGTCAAACCTTACCTAGAAGAACATCTCAGAAGGTTCGAGTCTAAAAATGGTGAAGATTTCGACGAGCGGCAGCGGAGGAGGAGTTTTCTTCGATGGTTCTTAACATGGGTACTTTGGTTCTATTAATTCTTGTAAGGTTCTTTGAGTGTTTATAACACTTATCTTTAACTCCTCTTAACACTTATCTCTCAGGTGTCCCTTAAAGAAAAAAACTCGGACCCGAGCTTGGTTGCAGGAATAAAGTCATTAGCTCAAGGACCTCAGCAATGTCGGGTTTATAAGTCGTGTTATGTGAACGGTGTCAAGTTCACATCGTTTGATAGAGATCAAAGAACCGTGACTCAAAACAGCGGTGTCATGATAGACATGGGTTCATCCAAGTTCTACGGCCATGTTAACTACGTGGTCGAAGTATTATATGCAGGCCGTATGCCAGTGGTGTTGTTTAAGTGCACATGGCACAACTCCGAGGACCCTGAAGATCTTGACACCCTTATAAAAGATCATGGACTGATATCAGTGAATACAAACAACAGTTACTATGAGGATTCACCCTTCATAATTGCAACCAAAGCAAAACAGGTATTCTACATAGACAATCCAAAGGCTGGTGGTACTTGGAAGGTAGTACAAGAAATGTCGCACCGCAATGTCTACAGCGCCGAAGTTCTGGCCATAGATGAAAACATATCGCGTACAGGAGATCATATCTTCGAGCCTTACCAAGAGGACACTCCCACGGTGATACAATTTTACCCAGATTTTCAACTACTTTTGGACGAAGAAGGAGACGAGGACGAGGACGAGGACAAGGACAAGGATGAGGACGAAGAGGAGGAGGACGAGGACGAGGACGAAGACGTGGACGAGGAGGAGGAGGATGAGGAGGAGGAGGAGGACGAAGAGGAGGACTAAACTAATATTATTACATGCTTGAAACCTAAATTCGTATTTTCTTTAAAGCATAATGTATGTATACGATCAAATATTACTAACTTTATAATTATAAACTTCATTTATTAAAAACTAACAAAATAAAAAATTAAATACAAGGAAGCGACGTAGATTGATCAATCTACGTCGCCTCATTTATTCAAAAAAACAAAATTCTAAATTAAATAGAAGGAAGCGACGTAGATTGATCAATCTACGTCGCCTCATTTATTCCAAAAAAAAACAAAATAAACAATTAAATAGAAGGAAGCGACGTAGATTGAGCAATCTACATCGCCTCATTAATTCAAAAAAACAAAATTAAAAAACTAATCCAAGCGACGTATATTGATTCTTACGTCGCCTCGTTTATTAAAAAATTAAAAATTAAAAATTATTAAGCGACGTAGATTGCAATATACGTCGCGTAGATTAATTAAATGACACCAAGCGACGTAGAATGCAATATACGTCGCCTCGTTTCCTTTATATTTCCAGAATCACAGATTGCTTTCTTCTTCTCACTTCTTCTTCTTCCTCGCGCCGTCGCCCCCAAATCCCTAACCCCCAAACCAAATTCATCTCCCTCCACAAAATCAACCTCCCCAAATCTCAACTCGGACCTCGTTTCAATTTCCCTTCCCGATCAATCTCGTTTCCATTTCCCCTCCACCAAATCCCCTCCACCGAATCGTAAACCCCCTCGATTTCGAATAACCCCCTCGTCTGCAACTAAGTCTTTTACACAGGTCCTGGAACTGTTGCCCTTCGGTAAGTTTAATTGCTCCTGTTTACTGACTGTTATGTTAAGTTGCCCGAATTTCAAGAATTCCTCGCAGTCTTTGAGTGCAATGATTCACATTTTGGTCCGGGGCCGAAGGGCTTTGGATGCACAAGCTTTGATGCTTAGGATGGTTAGGAAGAGTGGGGTTTCGCATGTCCAAGTAGTTGAGTCTTTGGTCTCTACTTATAGCAGTTGCGGCTCAACTTCGTTAGTGTTCGACTTGTTGGTTAGGACTTATGTGCAAGCTAGGAAGTTGATAGAGGGTTTTGAGGTGTTGAAGGCCCTTACAAGCAAGGGATAAATGCTGGCAATAGTCTTCTTAGTGGGCTTGTGAAGGTTGATTGGGTAGATATGGCGTGGCAAGTTTATGAGCAACTTGTTAGCGCCGGGGTTCAGTTGAATGTGTATACATTGAACATCAGTCTTATGAGTTGAATGCAAACTTCTGTATGTCTTGGTATTACGAGTTGAATGCAAGTTTCTGTTGCTTTTCTTTAATGACTTTATACTGTTATAATTGCAAAAATGGTTGTGATTTGTGGTTGTGCAGAGAAATCCGTAAGTACCAGAAGAGTACTGAGCTCTTGATCAGGAAGCTGCCATTCCAGAGGCTTGTTCGGGAGATTGCCCAAGACTTCAAGGTATATAGCAACTGCTCATTTGTCTATGTTGTGATTATGTTTGGTTGAATATGAATCGCCAACTAAGTCTTTGGTGAAAGGCTATTTGTGTGTGTGTGTGTGCAGCTTAGTCTTTTATGTTGCTTTACCAAATTGGCAATTTAGTGATTCAACATTATGGATGATAGATTGTCTTGGATGCTTGTATTCAAGTGACATGATGCAACTGTTTGTGTCTTTAATTGTTGTGTTTTTTTTAAAAACTGGTTTATCCGAAAAGAACTTGTACTAATGTGTTGAGTTTTATAGTAACAAATGAGAGAAAGTTGTATGATAATGTGGTTGTACTAATTTATTTCTTAACCTAAATTCGTGTAGGTTGCTTAAACATTCAGGATCATTACTAATCTATCAATACTTGTGATTTCAGAAAGAAGAAGCATTCCCGGTCCGTGTAGCTAAAGCAAACCAAGTGAGCCAACTCGAGAAGGTATGCTGCGACGAGGAAGATATACTGTGTTTTAATTTCATATTGATTGTTTAGTTGCTTAATGTTCATGTTTAGTTGCTTTGTGAATGTGATGATGCTTTGTGCGAATGCGATAAGCTATATGTGTTTTGTGTGTTGTGTATTGTGTTTTGTGTTCGAGGGATTCAATTCCTTCGGTTGTGATGATAAGGAGTCTTGAGGATTGATTGCTTCTATGCGATAAATGAATGTGATTCTTCCTGTGCGAATGCGATAAGCTATATGTGTTTTGTGTGTTGTGTTTTGTGATGATAAGGTATATGTGATGATAAGCTATATGTGATGGTACTTCGGTTCATACTCTTTTTGATATCTAACCCAACAAACGAAAAAAAAAAAAAAGCGACTTGGTATATGTGATGATAAGCATGAATGTTTATGTATTGTTCGATCAGTTTGTTCTTAGTCATCTACATGCTTCATCTTTTTTTCATATGGAGAAAAACTAGACATAGTGACATGGTCAGAATTTGGTTAACTGCACCAATAAGTATACTTGAACAAGAATATGCGTAACCTAGGTAACTATAGCATTGTAGAAGTACAAACGAGTAAATCTTCAATCTAATTAAAAATAACAGTTTAGTTTTAATAGAATGGCTCCCGGAGATACTGCATACAAGAGGAGGAAAGCGTTGATGCAGCGTCGTGAAGCGGAAGCGGCGGCCGCGGCGGCAGCTGCGGAGGCGGCGGAGGCGGGGTGGCGAGCATTCAGCCGAGATGGGGCTTCCGGGTCTGGTTGCCCCACGGGACAATCGGCGACCCCGTCGATTGCAGAAGCTCCGCAGTTAACGCCCGCCCCTCCACTTGAGGATGCGATTCCGCAAGGACCGGATGACAGCAGCGACGCCACTACGGCGTCACAGCACCCTCCTGCCCTCAGCATCCGGTGCAAGAAGACCAAACTCCCCGACATGGTCGACATGGCAACCGGAGACCCGACGACGGAACAGCGCGGAGTCGTTGACGGGACGAAGACGGAGTACCTCGTCCGGATGAACAACAATAGGCGACTACAAGTCGCTTACTCTACGAGGCATGCGGGGCCGGCGACGAGGGAAATGCGGAGTCTGATGTGCCGAGACATCGGTAGCATCATCCGCGGAAAAGTTCCAATGCTTGCATCTAGCTTCTTGGGACTTAGCGATTTGCATCGCGATATCGCCGGAGTCTTGAGGTATACTTGCTGGACTCCTAGCTTACTTACATACTTGTAGTAAATGTAAATATAATTTTTACATAACGGAATTTAAATGTGTTGTGCTAGACGAACTACGACATCCCGGCGACTGATGTGGAGATGTGGAACTTCATTGATAGGACGGCGCAAACAATCTATAAGGATTGGAAGTACGATTGCCATCAACATTATCTCCATGTCAGCCAGGAGACTCCGGCCGAGTTTCTCGGGAGGGCAGACCAATGGGCGTGGTTAAAAGCCCACTTCGAAGACCCTGCTTACTTGGTGAGTTTCATAAACGAACCTACAGTTTTGGTAGCCAACATTCGAACAATATGCATGTTTATCTGTTCTTATTTTAAAATGATTTTTGTGTGTGTGTGACAGCGATTGTGCGGACGGAACCGAGGGAACCGAAACAAGAACAAGGAGCAGCAGCTCAACCACCATTCGGGATCCCTCGCCCTCTCGTACCGAAGCGAGGTGTTGGAGAAGGAGGGTCATAGAGCGCCTGCCGTCCAGACGTGGATTAACGTATACCAGCCGGAGAGGAATGCGGCTGAGAAAATGGTAAGCTCAAATAGGTTCACGTTACGTTATTTCAATTATTTTTGTCTACTAAATTGTAATATTATTTATTTTATCTATTTTAGTTGAGCAGGTGGCAGTGAAGCGTCGACTCGATGAAGTCTTGTCGCAACAAGATAGTGCTGCGGGCCCAGTTGACGGCGAAGAGGTTTCCTAACCCCAGCCTCTTCCTCTTGATACACAAATAAATATCATAGAGGAAGAGGTGGGTTCAAGGCACGGGACCTCTATAAGAGGTAATAAATCTCCAAAACGATTCCGTCGATGCATATCTCGATTTACGTTTTGCTTTATTTTGGTTTACGATATAGTTTACTAATATTTGTTCTTGTTCGACGTTACAGGGGTGGGGCGCGCTCTCACACGCGACCCCAAACCGAGAGGAGGGGCCCGGGTAAACCAGGAACGCCAAATTCAAATGCAAAAGGAGATCGATGAAGCCAAAGAGGCGGCGCGCAGATCGAGCGAGGTGGCGCAGAAGGCCATAGCGTAAGCGAGTGCGCTCGCCCAAAGGATGCAAGAAATGGAGGCCATGATGCGATCATTCCAGGCTGCGAGTCAACAACCGCAAGCTCCTCCACCACCTCCCGGCTCGTAAACTGTATATAGGATTTGTATAAACTTGATTTGTGTAAACTTGATTTGTATAAACTTTTAACGTTTTGATTTGTGATTGAATGCGTTTTTTTGGTTGAATGCGTATCTGCAATTTGAATGCGTTTTTGTGTTTGTAAATTGCGATAGGTCGTGACTTGGTACAATAATATTTAATTTTTATTTTTATTTTTTAATAAATGAGGCGACGTACATTGATCAATATACGTCGCCTCATTTATTAAAAAATAAAAAAATAAATATTAAATCAATTTAAGCGACGTATATTGATCAATGTACGTCGCCTCATTTATTAAAAAATAAAATAAAATAAATATTAAATAAATTGAGGCGACGTATATTGGTCAATGTACGTCGCCTCATTTATTAAAAAATAAAATAAAATAAATATTAAATAAATTGAGGCGACGTACATTGATCAATGTACGTCGCCTCATTTATTAAAAAATAAAATAAAATAAATATTAAATAAATTGAGGCGACGTATATTGATCAATGTACGTCGTCTTAATGGATTAAAAAAAGAAAAATAAATTAAAAATAAATAAAATTAAGCGACGTAAATTGATCAATCTACGTCGCGTAAGTTCAAGCGACGTGATCAATCTACGTCGCTTCAATTGAAGCGACGTAACATTATTTACGTCACGTGAAATGAAACGAAGCGACGTAGATTGTATCTATGTCGCCCCAATGGTGGCGTGATGAATCTGAAGCGACAAGACGAGGCGACGTCGTTTTGGTCACAAGAAATCGAGGCGACGTAAAATTCATACGAGGCGACGACCTTTATACGTCGCCCCGATTTCCTCCTCCAGTAGTGCACACATAGAATAAGCAACCATAGTGAGAGCTTCACATCAGTAGAAAGATTGCTCCGATTAGTTTATGACTGATCACTGAACAAAACATAAAATGTATCTCGTTCTAATTATGAGTGTATACAAATAATCGATCTAGAGTACTCTTCAGTTATATTACTCAGCCTTCTAGAATGAGATTATATACTCTATATGAAAAGCAACGTGTTGTAACTAGCTAGCGTGCTATATCAGTTCTGATTAATGAAACAATGAGAAAGAGAAATCGTACTCTGATCGAATCCATTAGAAAGGAGCATTATGTTTCCAACTAACCATGCCATGAAAGAAAAAGCTGATGGGAGGAGTGCTCTTTTTGGTGATCTGAATAATTACGAAGCTGTAAAGCATAATTTCCCAGGAGAAAAGAAGTTGGCCTGCTCTAATTGAACACTACTAAAGTTTCCCTCCTTTTGTCCAACACTAGTTTCTTTTTTGTTTTAATTTTGTTTTAAAGCACCACCTCTTTAAAGGCTAGGGCATAAGGCCCTAAAGCTACTTGCTTTTCAAAACAAAATGTCTCATGCGGCCATCAATTACTTTGGGAGAAATATTGAAGTCCTATCCATGGAAGATATTTTTTTTGGAGAACACTGTACTAGAGTACGTTGCTGTATGCATGCATCCAACATTTGCTCCCAGAGAATGTGCTACTGAGTATATTTAAACAAATTTGGCCCAAATAAAACGGCGCAACCCAATTCTTATATGCATGGATCAGGAGTCGTGCGTAAGTTGACACGAGGCCTGTATAAACACCACTGCGCACTAGGTTGAGGGATGATTGCATTACGGAGCGAACATTACAGTGACAAACAGTAAAAACTCGTTCAGAAAATGTAGTTGAAGTTACATTTGGATTCCTAGATCGTGTTGAAAATATCATGGATCATTTTAACTCATTATCGAGATGAGATATGAGACTCGGGGATTCAAACTTTGGTTCCCTCACCGCCAAGAAGAACACTTTAGTCATAGACTGCTTGACCTTTCTCATGTTGAATGCATGCAACTCCTTACCTGCCTCTGGATCAACGCCATCGACTAGTATTTTGACCATTTTCAGAGTAATGATTGAAACTAGCATTACAAAACAGAGGACGGAAATTTACTCATAGAGAGATAAGGCCTTTCTAATTAGAATGATAATTGTTAAACACCACATTACAGAACTAAAATCTTATCGCTGTCACCTTAATTTATCGAGCAAACAAGAATCATGAGAACGAATTAAACACAAAATATCATCATCACAACCTTTACCAATCACCATCGCCTTTCATCGATATATAGTCTCTCAATTTAGCTCGACATTCTTGCTGAAGGACTCGTGTATCCGACCCCAATTTATTCACCTTGAATTTGCATTCGACTTCTGCATCCTTATCCCAACTCTTTATACACCCAGATTTAATCTTAACAGGAATGTCACTTAGTTTCAGAAGCAAGGACAACGGCGTCTGCTTCTTCGAACTAGTTCCTTTCATACTTTTCTTGACCTCGTTAGGCAATGCTGCGGTTGTTCCGTCTAGCTCAAGCTTGATAATGTCCGAGTCATCTCCTTCTTGCGATAGAGATGCACTACTACAGTCCAGCATCTAGGCCACAAAGATTTTTCGCCGCCCAAGCAACATAATGGTCGCGTCGATGGCTAGTGACCGAGTCTTCGTCGCTTAAGCGTCATCGCCTCATATTCGTCTCTCCACCCTTTGGCGACGTAAGTTTATAAGAGGATGAAATTGGGACGACCAAGGTCTGCTATGGAATGAAATAGGATCTTATATAGAGCGACGAATATTGGGTAAGTTGCGTCGCCACATGTGTATAGGAAGCGACGGAGTTTGACCTATCTTCTTTGTTCCATTGGATGACAGTAAAAAAAAACTATTTTATTTTTTATGTACCAAGTTATGTACCAAGTTACGACAGTACACAATATGCACAATATCATTCTCAACACACAATATGCACAAAACAAATTCATTCAACACACACAATCATCGATACACAAAAATTAACTGCAAATGTAAACGTACTAGTTTGATGCCTATACAAATACATTCTACCATTGTTCACAAATTCGAGTCTTGGTCGGGACCCAAATTGTAGCTAGATTGAGTGCCAGGAGCAGGGGTAGGAACTGCAACTTGTTGACCCCTATTGGCCTCAATTTCTCTCATTCTTTCGAACAACGCATTATAATCATCTATCGACTTACGCGGCACCCCTTTCGCTTCCGCGACCTCCCTTTTCAGCATCTGGGTTTCTTCAGAATGGTTGTTCATCCGGGCGCCTCCTCTGGTTTTGGGCTCGCGTGTGATCACGCGCCACACCCCTGCCACGACAAACATGAACAAATAAATATATATCAATCAAACACGAAAAGCGATCATACACGAAAATCGAGAAAAATGACTAAAGGTTATGTATTACCTCTTATAGAGGTCCCGGGCCTTGCACCAATCTCTTCCTCTATGATACTTATTTGCGTATCAAGAGGAAGAGGAAACTCTCGTGATACCACATTGTCGTTATCCTCGGCCGCTGCATCATCTTGTTGTGACAACACTTGTCAAGTCTTCGCTTGACTGCCGCCTGCTCAATTAAAACATAATAATTAAATAATATTAAAAATATGGTAAACAAAAATAATTGTAATAACGTAATTTAACATATTTTCGCTCACCACTTTCTCAGCTACATTCTTATCCGGCTCATATACATCGATCCATGTTTGGAGGGTCGGGGCTTTATGACCCTTCTTCTCCAAAACTTCGCTCCAGTATGAGAGTGCGAGGGAGCCCGAATGGTGGTTGAGCTGCTGCTCCTTGTTTTTGTTTCTATTTTTCCGGTTCGATGAGCATAGTTTCTGCCACACAAAAAAATAATTTAACAATATTAATAGAGAAACATTTAAATTGAAAATCATGCCCAAGAACTCTGTAAATAGGTTATGAAGCTTACCAGGTAATCAGGGTGTTCAAAGAGGCCTTTTAACCACTCCCACTCTTCTTCCCTCCCTTGGAACTCGACAGGAGTCTCCTTGCTGACGTGGAGATAATGTTGATGACAATCATACTTTTAGTCCTTGTATATTGCTTGCGTTGTTACGTCTATGAAGTTCCACATGTCCACCTTGGTTGCAAGGATGTTCTAGTTCGTCTAGCACAAAAATAAAAAATGTGTTAATTTTCTTTAATAAATACATAAACTCTAAATTAAAAAATTTAGCTAAGAGCATAAAGTATACCTTAATACTTGTATTGACGATGTCGCGGTGCTCATCTTTCAGTCCCAAAAAGGTGGGCGCAAGCATGAGAACTTTGTTGTGGATGATGTTGCCAATGTCTCTAGACATCAGAATCCTCCACTCACAAGTCATAGATCCTTGATGTCTTGTAAAGTAAGGCACTTGTAGTCGTTGATTGTTGTTCAGCCGGACGAGGTACCGAGTCTTTGTGTCGACAATGACCCCGCGCTGCATCTTCGTCGCATTTCCAGTTGTCATGTCTACCATGTCTGCTCAAACCAATGTTACTAACAGTTATACATTTACCAAACCAAATCAGTAACCAACAAATTAAAAACAAGCAGTGGACCTGGAAGTTTAGTCTTCTTGCAGCGGATGCTGAGGGCGGGCGACGGCTCTGAGTTACCGGAGGTGGCAGTGGCGCTGGTGGATACCGCAACGCTGTTTTCCATTGACGGAAAAGTGTCTTTGAGTGGTGGTGTCGGTGTTTCCCACTGTGAGCGAGGCTGCGGAGGAAACCTGGATGGCGTCATGGGGTCGGTGGATACCGCAGCCACTGCCTCTACCGCCGCAGCTTGTCGACACTAGAGCGCCGCTCTCCTCATCCTGTGACTAGTACTCCCGGGAGCCATTCTGTAATTTCCAACATAAGAGCAACAACAATAAGCAATCTGGGGAACGCAATTCCTGCTACGCCATTTAAGTCCTTTGACTCCTTTCACATTATTTTATTACCTGTCCTAGTGCTTGTCAGCAAAGAGCTCGAAGAACTCCTTCTGCTAGATCAACTGGTAGGTGTCTCCTGTATCAAACAATATTTTAATAATCATAGCATAAGAAGATCTTGATGACAACATGGATGTGGGAAGTCAAAACTAGAACAAGTCAGAAGTTGAAGTCAGAATAGGCACTATATTTTCAGCACAATACAAGACAAAACCAACTAGCACAGTTGAGAAGTACAGAAATCAAAAACAAAGCTAAAACCAGAACCGACCTGGCAGTGAAAAAGTGCATGACAAGACTAAGCACCACTCATATTCTTCTAAACTCTAACATCAACTCTTTGCATAAACAATGTATGAAAAGACTTGCTCAACCAAATTCATATACATACATTGAGACATGTTCTAATAAGGCAATCCATGACTAAAACAGAGTCTTCCAGACATAGCTAGCTCAACTAGAGTATCAATTTAGTTCGATCATAATGTTAGTTAAGTTAAAACTTAAAACCCGAATCCCAAATTAATTCACTGTCCAAGAAACTCAAATTACGAGTTTAAGACACAACTTTCTGATACAAAGGCATAAACCTATGAACACATTGATTTATAAAAACATTATATACTAATATAAACTCAATTTTAAGATAAAAAAACTTACGACGATCCTCGGTTGTATATATCGATAGAGACGAAAACTCGCTTGTCGCCGGACTTGAGCTTGTTGAGTGACGCCTTCTTGTGAGGGGATTTAGGGTTTCGGGGAGAGGTGGGTTACGGTTTATGGGGAGAGGATTTAGGGTTTTGGTTTTGGGGAGAGAAAATGTGAATTTGGGGGTGGAGGAGTGAAGAAGAAGAATAAATGAAGAAGAAGAAAGAATCGTGCAAGGCTGGAAATATAATTCAGTGGGGCGATGAAGATTGATTGCTCTGTCGCCTGGAAATGATGAAGCGACATTGATTTCTTAGTCGCGTGGTAGTGATGAAGCGACGAACATTGATTTCTTGGTCGCCTTATGAACAAATAATATTTTAAAAAACCTTAACTTAAGTGACGAATATTAAAGATTCTCGACGCCTCGTACATTTTGAAGCGACAAACATTGATTTCTTGGTCGCCTCATTTTGTTTTTTTTTTTTACAAATGAAAAAATTAGGATATTTGTTTTCATATACATAATTCATAGTTTACTATATGATATTAGTTTTCAAATATATAATAATTTTACTTTAGTCTTCTTCTTTGTCATCCTCTTCATCATTCTCTTCGTCTCCATCTTCTTATTGCTCTAATAGGTCTTCATTAGATTCGTCTTCATCTTTTTCTCCTTCATCCAAAACTAGGTGAAGATCTTGGTAAAATCGTATCACCATGGGAGTGTCCTCTTGATAAGGCTTGGCGATATGATTTCTTGTAGGCGACTTGCTTTCATCTATGGCAAGTACTTCGGCACTATAGACATTTCGGTACGACATTTCTTGTACTACCTTCCAAGTACCACCCGCCTTTGCATCGTCCATGTAGAATACTTGTTTTGCTCTAGTTGCAATAATGAAGGGTGAATTCTCATAGTAACTACTATTTGTATCTACTGATATTAGTCCATGATCTAACTTGACGGTGTCAATTTCGTCCTCATCCTCCGAGTTGTGCCATGTGCACTTGAACAACACCACTGACATATGGCCTGCATATAATACTTCGACTACATAGTTAATATGGCCATAGAAATTGGATGAACCCATGCCTATCATGACACCGCTATTTTGATTCACGGTTCTTTGATCTGTATTAAACGAGGCAAACTTGACACCATTCACATAACATAACTTAAAAACCTAGAATTGCTGAGGTTGTTGGGCTAATGACTTTATCCCTGGCACCAAGTCCTGTTCCTTATTTTTATCCTTGAGAGACACATGAAAGATAAGTGTTAAAAACTAAACTAGCTAGAAAATTACAACAACTAATAGTTTTCATACCCATGTTAAGAACCATCGAATAAAACTCCTCTAACGACGAAAATCATCGAAATCTTCACCATTTTTAGCCTTGAACCTTTTGAGATGTTCTTCTAGGTATGGTTTAACTTCGTCTGTTTTCACCAAAACTTGTTAGTGAGCCTCAACAGTCTCTTCTTCAGTTAACCTAAATTGGCTATGAGTCTCGATAATCTCTGGCCTTACTTGTTGTGAAACACTGCTAATATTCCACATTGGGGAAGTGTCAATTTCTTTGTGGTCTTCCCGTCTGAGATAAGACTTACAATACGTCACTAAGTCATGTATGAGGTACCTTTCTGCAATATTACCCTCTGGGTAATAGTATTCCTCATTGACTTTTTATTTTGACCTAATTGCCTACAATATCATATAAATGATTAGTACATATTACATAACTAACATAATATTAGCAGTGTAAAGTATTATACCTTTCAATTAGATACATCCATGTATAGTGTATTGGGCCTGTAAGCAATACTTGTTCAGGCAGATGAACCATATATGTAAAAAAATTTGGAGGAAAAATCATCTCCAAATTGCAGAGAATCATCACTATCTCAGTTTCCATGTCACGCACAACATCTTTCTTCAGCTCTCTAGCGCATAATTTATGAAACCAGTTTGACAGTGCTATCAATGGCATCACAACATTATCTGGCAAGAACCCTATGATAACCACTGGAAGTAGATGTTGAAGCAATACATGGCAATCATGCATCTTCAATCCATAACACTTTGACGGGGGAAGAACTTTGGCCTTACTTCTCAAACTTCCTGTATAACCAAGAGGATACTTTACATCCCTGAACTAGTCGAACACATTTTCTAGAGCATTCTTTTTAACTAAAAAAGGTGCATGAAGAACCTTCACCGTCCCCTCGTCACCCTTTCTTTGCCACTGATTTTTGCGCACATTCCTCTTGTTTAAAGCAGTGCGAGCTTTTGGACCATCTTTGGTCATTTTATCAATTGAAAAAATGATTGCAAGGATGTTGTTACACACATTTTTTTCAATGTGCATGACATCTAAGCAATGTCTGATCTTTAATGATGACCAATAAGATAACTTCCAAAATATGCTCTCATGAGTCCAACACTGTCTGTTATTCGGATTGTACGGCACCTTCAAGTTGTCATGCTGGCTAAGAATGGGGTAAGTGTGTGACCTAACGTCCTCCAAATTTTCATCTCCATTCTTCTGAACGGGTCTTCCGCCAAACTCCACCTTCCCATTAAATGCCTTACTCAATTACCAAGGGTGGTCCTAGTGGAGCCATTTCCGATGGCCTTCATAAACTATCCTCCCACATATATGCTCTGAAGTCAGCTCATCAAGAAAAATTGGACATGCCTTGTACCCTTTTACCGTTGAGCTCGCAAGCATCCCTAAACTAGAAAAGTTGCTGATAGTCCACATCACCGCTGCCTTCATCAAGAATACATCATTGTCTACTCGATCAAAAGTATGGACTCCAACGACCCATAAATGTATTAGCTCCTCGATCATTGTCTCCATGAGTACACTAAGGCACTTTCCAGGAGATTTAGGGCCCAGAATCAACACCGATAACATGTTATATTCCTTCTTCATGCACATAACGCTTCTCCATCAGCTGGATGGCTGAGGCTACCATCCACGCATATCCTCTCCCCAAGCCATCACATATGCTTGGCAGTGTGTGGTGACATGTACAGATGCTTCAACCTTGGTGTCAGAGGGAAGTTACGAATCATTTTTTGGGGAATGTCATTCGTATATGGCTTATATCTTTCAGAATTATACACTGGACAAATCCTCTCATTTATAAGCGGCCCCCTGAACAACACACATTGGAACTCACATTCATCAATTCTTTCATAACCAAGTGAAAGATCACTCAAGATTTTTTTAATTCTCGAGTATGAACAAGGGAATGTGTGCCCTTTAGGAAGAAGTTTGTTAATGTAAATACATAAAGAGTTAACACTTGTGTCCGACCATCCATTTTCATTTCTATTACATCAAATATGGCATCAAAACAGTTTTTTCACTACCTTCATATAATGGGGTATGTGACTCCTTTAATAATCTATCGTACTTTTCATAATCATCATCTACCATGTCATTGAAGTTGATGCCAGAATTATCTTTCACAAATTGTTGGGGTGCATCTGCATGGTATCTAGGATAACACGGATATGCATCATGTAGAATCTCCAACTACGGATTCACTAAAGGACCAGCACCACTAGAAGGACCGACTCTGTCTTGAAGCCACTATCTTCAGAGACTAAGCATTGCCGGTTCACTTGAAACTTCCCCATGAAGGTGCTAGACAGTATAATCTGAATTCAAACCACTGTGTGACAAGTGATGATACATGGTATCCATAGTAACCTTGAACATACCGTTCTTACAACATTTGCACGGGCAGAAATGATAATCGGCTCCGTTACTATATCGTCGGGAAAAATTCATAAACTCGAATATGCTTGTCACGTACCTTAGATCAGCATGAGGATATGTCATCCAGGTTTTAATCTGGGTGTCTTTCCATGTTTCCTGTCAACAGAAACAATCAATATGAACAAAATTACCACAAAATATTTATGATACAACCAAAACCTGTCCCCACACTTCTTCTTCTTATGCCTCCGAGTAGGATCCTATCCCCTTCAGGAGAACACGACATTTGTCAACCCTCTTGCACCCATGGGTTTCAGCTCCAGTTTAGGGAAATTTTGGCAGCATCTTCTTATAGTTCCCTAAGTGCACACATATCTAAACCACCTAATTTGCACTCGGGGAACATTATAAGGAGACACTGGCGAAACCATATCCCAAAACTGAAAATGAAACCACATGAATAGCAAAAGGAACAACAAAGTTGTGTTCACCTAAATTGTCCAAAAATAGGACAATTTGAGAATCAACAACTCATCTCGATCAACAAGATGAGTTGTTGATTCTCAAACGGGAGTTCTAAGTTGATAAACACCACAATTATATATAACTCTACACTCGATTTCATGATTAACACTAATAACACTAGTAGCTAATTGAGACCAATAAGCCTAATCTACACTAATCATCACAAATTTCACTAAATTTAACTAATATTCAAACATTATTGATGAACCCATAACATGATTTATCACAATTCAATGATTCAAACAATAAAACTACAACATAAAACCAAATTCTATTCAACTTCAAAAATTTCACATAAACATCAATTTCACTTCTCAATTAACATATAATATGGTCATAAAAAGGGTTAAAGAGATAAAAATTAAACTAACCTTACTTAAGATTCAAATGGATGGCAAGAACAAACTTTTTTCTCAATTTCTTCAAATTTCTCTCAAAATCGGCCAAGAACAGCTCCAGAATGCGAATGACCTATTTTTTCAAAATTTCAACCTTATAAAGGGTTTGACTTTAAGAAGGAGAATAAATCCAGTTTAAAAAAAAATGAGGCGACAAATATTACGCAATCTTCGTTGCATCAGATCTTTTCGAGGCGATTAAGTTTCTGTTTGTCGCTTCAGATACCTAAATTTGGTTATATCATGTTTATGAAGCAACATAAAAAAAATATTGGTCATTTCAGAGACCGTAAAACGACGTATGATATTTATGAGGCTACGAATGCATTCTTTGTAGCCTCAGTTGGCCTCTTGCGACGAAATAATTTATCTTCATTGCTTAGTAGCTGTTCTCCAATAGTAATGGAAATTTACCCTTACCAATGCTCTTTTGCCCGTAGAGAAGAGAACTTGCACCACCACTCTCGTAGCTTACGCTTATCATTCCATTAGGGTTATGAACTTTCAAGGATATCTCATAACTTGGATGTGATTAAGAAGAAGATTTTGTCTTCGGGGCTCAGAGTGAGTTACAATGTCAGCAAGGTTATGGCGGTTATAAGACAGATGGCGATCACAATGCCGACGATGACCAAGCAGCGAGTCTTCCGAGGTTTCTTGTTGGTTTGCAGATTGCAGTGCTTTTCGACGATTAGGGCATTTTCTGGGGGTGGCATGCAATAGATTTTGTCTTTTGGGATTTGGATCACGTAGGTTTAGTTGTGGAGGTGCATGGAACCAAAGGGCACCAACTGTGTCTCTGACGAGGCATTACCGGACGGGTCGTCCAATGGGTGGTCGGCGCCAGGGTCTGGTGGGCCCCGCTTCTCCATTGTAGAAGGGGGAGCGGTTCAAAAATGGAGAAGTTGGATGGTGAAGGAAGATGATGACAAAAGGGAGAAATTTGTGAAGTCAGCATGGCGGAAAATGAGAAGAGGTGGCATGCATGTAATTAGTTTGATTTGGGAAAATTGAGGGGTGAGAGGGAAGCTGTGAGGTTATAACTTACAAGTTACAAACTAAGAAAAGAAAACCCAGTTGGAGATTATTTTTTGGGTGAGTTAGTGAAAGATCGAGTACAGCTCAATTAGGCACCCCATTGTTCATTCGATCACATCCTATTTTTGCGTTTTGTACTTGGTCAAAATTGCACAAAGTACTTCATAATTACAACCTTATCTTTTTTCCGATGAAAAATACAAACAGTTAGTAGCTGAGCTCCTAATACAACCTTAAATTAACTGATAATGATACAAACATATTGTTGTTTAAGAAAATTTATTTTTCGTAATTTTGGTGTGTGTCTTGTCCTAGTTAGATACAGTTTAGTGTAGATAGAGATACAGAGAATCCCTATTTTATAGGAACAGTTATTTTAATAGTTTGTATCAGGCTATATAAAAGGCATTATATCAATAAAAGAGTTACAGTTTTCAGTTATCATATTCTTGTCCTTCAATACGTTATCAACACGAGATTCTAACCCGAAGCTTTGTGCCAAAATCGAAACACTTTTTCCATCCCCAAATTCGAGATTGACCACTTCAATCTCATAGCTTGTGCAGATCCACCAACTTCGACAGAAGATTGTAAGCATCTCAGAACAAACCAGAAGTAGATCTTTATATGCACGAAAATCCCCAGATGTCTAGTTTCCAGAACATCTTTCATATATATCACAATTTAGATGTGCCTAGAATAAGTTATAGCCGATTTAGTACACAAAGGTCAATCTTCCTGAAGGGAAGAAAAGAAATAAAAAGTTCCTCCTTGATGGAATTCTCCACCGCTGACGATCATCTACCGCAGGAAGCTTGTTGCCGAATTTCTTTTTGTGTTTTCTCAAATTTTTACAACAAAGTTTTTCATATCGAGCATAACACCCTCGAAATGACATCAATTAAGTCGGAACGACCTAAATTTGATATCTTTAATCTTTAAGGAGCAGAATACCATCGTTGGGTGTCTGATGTTGAGAACGTGCATCTCACTATCAATTTGACGAATACAATCTAACCACCACCACCTGGTACTGAGCCACCGACTTCAGCTCGCAAAGCTCAAGCCCTCATGTTTTTAATGCGCCATATACATCCATTTCTAAGGAAATCATATTTGTTAAAGAATGACCCCGCGATTTTGTGAGTGATTTTACAAGATAGGTTCAATAATGTGCATAATACACAACTTCCTAAACTGTGAGCAAAATAGGATTCAATCTAGTTATTGGTTTTTCCAAGTATTAAAGCTTTTAATCAAGCTATGTTGGAGCTACAATCGGAGTTAAGTGTCTGTGGCAAATCAGGCTATGATCGAGAAGTCTTTAAGTACATTTTCTACCTCCACGAAAAATCTTGCGGACCAATATTGCATGAATTTTGCACAAGGACAACTTAGATTTTTCAGTAATCTCATGAATGTGTTGGCCAAGAAAGAACGGTTTCATGAGATTTTTCCCATTAATAATACTCAGCCAGCTGGTACTAAAAAATATCCATGAGTCATACAATATTGGTGGGAAAACACTTACAGATAGGAGGAACGGTCGTTCCGAGTCTTACAATAACCATTGTGGAAGAGGACGACGTGACAAAGTTCATGGTAAAGGATATAGTCAAAAATTGACTAAGACTCATCATGACAATAGCCATAACTCCAACAAGAATTATTCGGGTCATAGGAATGGAATAAATTCTTTCAATTCTGCATCTAATTCGCGCTTGTCATCTTGCTATAGATGTGGTTTTACCAAGCACATGAACAAACAATGTTATGCACCCAAGGGTATTCAAAATGCCTATAAGAAGTGCAAGCAATATCTGGCACATAAGATTTAACTTCACTGAAATCTATGAGATGGAAGATTGTGGTGACACAAATCTTATAATAGCCAAAAAAAATATACGAAAGCCAGTATGGAGACTGCGGTTTTGGATTAGTCTATGTATTACGCTGATGTTTATGCTATGTAATCAAGTTTCGCTTTATTTTTAACTTGATTTTAGTCATGTTTTGAGACTCTGTTTTAGTCGGTTTTAGAATAAGACATCTTTGATGTAATTTTTTTAAAGTTGGCGAGTAATGAAAATTTTTCTATTTTTCGGTGTATGAAAGTGCTGAGAATGCTATTTCATTAAAAATTATGTGTATGGCTTGATGTTTACAATTACATATGGCATAATAACACAAAGATACAGTAAAAACAAGACATAAAAAGAGGATGTTTTTGATCTCTGACCTCCTTCGACCTGTCGAAATTTCTCTCGACCCGTCGAAGGCCACGTTTTGGATCGGTTCACGTACCTTTCGATTCATTGAAGTTTATTCACGATTTCCTACATTTGAACCTTAGACTCGTCGAGGTTATTTTGACCTGTCAAAGGAACGCTTCTGTCTCCGAAATTGTCCAATTTCGAAGAGTCGAGGCCTATTCTCGACCCATCGAAAAAGATATCGTAAAATTGATATCGGTTTTAGGTTTTTCTTTGACCCATCAAGGATGTGCTTCTAGACAAGATTTCAACCCATCAAACATTTTCTTCGACCCGTCGAAAATCGGTATCATAAAATCAAAATTTTATTTTGGGTTTCCTTCGACCCGTCGAAGATTGTACCAGGATGTGGTTTTTTTAGATGTATTTTAGATTGGTTTTATTGGAAAAGGATGAAAAAAAATCGACCAACCTGGAATTCTGCACCAGATTTGGTTTTACATCGATTTTTGTCATGTCATGGAACTTAATCTACAAGGGTCATTTCCGACTGGTCAGATGTTGTTATACATCAGTTGTTTTTAGCTATTACCATACCATATTAACACTCTATAAGGGTTACACTCTTCGAAATCTTTAAGTATTCACTTAAAATATTCGCCATGTCTTGGGTTCAAAGGCGGAATGAATGACATTATTTTGTTGATATATGATGGCGAGATTAAGTGTTATACGCGCCTAGAAGGCTATTTGAACCTTACTTAGATTTAAAAATATTTGTACCAATGGTTTTCACTCGGAACGTTATTGTGAGAATGGAAAAGATTTTGTGTCCAATCTCTATAGAATGCTGCCAACGGTGCAATCTGGATAGGTTTATGAGGATTTATAGTGTTTATGTCTTACTATGGTTAGGATCATTGAATCCAACGTAGTCACTTATATCACTATGTGTGACTTAACCTCATATGAGATTTTGCATTATGGTGATGAAGATATTGAGAAATTATCATGGTCATCGGTTAGCGATGAAGCATGTGGGAATACCTAAATCCATCAATTTAGATGGGGAGGATGATTACTCCTCTCATTTCTGGCTTGATCTCCAAGACGAGTGCAGCACAATCTTCGCAACATACCGTTGTGGTGTCATGCGTTATTCCACAAGATTCATACGTTGTAATCTCTGATACACATTGCTCGTTTTACAAACTTGTTCATGTCTATAATGTTGTTTACATGTATGACTGTCTTTTTTTCTAGACACCACTTCCATTCCTCCATAGATTCAAAGAATATATTTGTTGATCAATTAAACCGATATGCGGACTGTTTATATATGGTTTTGATTGTTGCATCGATGCATAAGTCACACGTCTTTCCAATCCACATGGTACGCTGAATTTGCCAAACTCCTAATGCAAAGTATTATGTTTCCGCTCACCACCCGAACAATTCAATCAGGTCACTTCGATTGGATAATGTATGAGAGTTTACATAAAACTATTTTGTTGATTATTGCCTGTTAATTGAGATTGTAGTCGAACATCCAGGTTCTGCATGTTTATTCATAGAACAGTTTTACTGAGGTACAAATCAACCGGTTAAAGCTTATGGCCAGAGCAATGGTAATGTATACTAATTTACCAGTATCTGCTTGGGGATCTACAATGTTATATGCAGCTATGCTTATTAGCTTGATACCCATAAATCACTAACTATTTAGTGCGTACTAGTTGATAATTGGATATGAGTCTGATATCTCACATCTGCGCATCTCTCATTGCATGATACATGTGTCTACTACACTTCCACAACGTATAAATATGGGTCATCATTGACGAATATGTATTTATGTTGGTTATTATTCTCCAACGATTGTTCGCTATTAAAAACGTTTGATAGGAGATCTCTTTACTGCTAGTTTTTCAGATACTTACTTTGATGAGACATACTTCCTACCGTTAGGGGGAGATAGGAATGGTTCCATTCTAGATAAACGTTAAAAATTTATGTGGTATGTCCCCACTATCTCTCATCATGATACCCGCACATCTCAGTGTGAGATTAAAGTGCAATGTATTCTTGATCTTCAGAAAGTAGCAGATTCGATGTCTAAATTCTCTACTGCTATCATGAAAGTGACGAGATCGGTTATATATGCTGCAAATTCTGCAAGGTTGAAAGTCTATAGAATTGGACAAGTTAACGCAACACCTGGGCAAGGTAATATTTTCCTGTCCATACTGAGGGTGTAGCATCGGTCAAAATTCACTGATGAGTTGCCGGTGAAAAGGTACGCCATCAAGGCACAACCATTCATCATCAACACATGAGAATATTTTTGACTGCAATTGTGTTTAAAATTTGACAATGACAAACACTAGGAGACGCCTCAGAGTCAATGACGATGTCAGTAAACAAAGAAATCTCACGAAGTTAAACAAATGCTTGCGGTATTATGGATGGTTCTTCCATGTTCGTTGATGATACATTATTTATTCCGTCGATCAGGAATTGACGACGATAAAGTCGAACATTGCTCTATTGCGGATTGTCAACGATTAATGTAGAGCAAATTGACCGATACGAAAAGTAGGCAATCTAAGCTGAACTAGACTGTCTTACAACAAGCAAGTTTTCGGTATGGTAGTGATATGACTACCAAATAGCCGGTTAGACACAAACGAGTCTTTGTTTGGAAACACAATGAGTTGAACTTGTGGCGCAAGAGTTCTCTCAATTCCTTAGTATTGATTATGAGAAGATGTATTCTCTGGTTATGGACATCATCACTTTTCTCTACCTTATCAGTTTGGTAGTGTCCAAAGATACTGAGTATGTAGCTTATAAATGTGGTTACAGTATATCTCTATGGGGATCTTAATTCAGAGACATACATGAGAGTGCCGGTTGGTATGGTTCTACCTAATTCAAGTATCTCTAAACCACAGAGTACTCATGTAATTAGATTGAGACGTTCACTATATGGATTGAAATAATCTGATATGATCTGAAATACACGTCTTAGTGACAACTTGATTGGGAAGGGATACAAGAATGAGAAGTTATTCCCATACGTGTTTAGTAGATGAACAAGTTGTTTGAGATGATAGACCTCGGTAGGAATCGATTAAGTCTTTATTTTTAGATGGAATATCGAGTTGGTTGAATTATTATTTACCAGTCTACTTATGTCTAAATCAGGTAATAAACAAAGAACACCCTATTAACACACAAATGGTTGTTTGTAGTCTGGAACCCAAAATGATCTGTTTCATCGGGATGATGATGATAAAGATATTTTAGAGCTGAGATTCTATATGTTAGTGCGGTTAGAGCTTGGTTAAATATAACTTGGTGCACACATCCAGACATTGTCGTCTCGGTATACGCCAACACAAAGTTATTGGAATGGAGTATAGTATACATTCTGGTACTTAAAGGTAACCATTGACTTAGGCTTATTTTTTCTTATAAAGAATACAGAGAGAAGCTTGAAATTCTTATAAAATGGATGGTTCAATCGCAGTATGCAGGTTCTGGGCTCTTCAACCCGTCGAGTGGATCTCTCGACCCATTGAAGGCAGTGAATTGTGATAACCCTAAGGTGTCCTTCAACCCATCAAAGGAATTGTTTGATCCACGAACGTTGAACCTGCTGCGAGCAGTTTTGCTGCTGTCCCCTATTTCGAAATACCGGTCGATGTGTTGTTCAGATTTGATGATGCTAGGTACCTCTCTGACCCACATAAAAGACGTTCCCAAACAGGTTATGTATTCACCATGGGAAACATGACAATTTCTTGGAGAACAACAAAATAAACCATTGGTGCTACTCCCTCGAACTATTCTAAGTTTAAAAGCTTTGTATGAAGCGGTTGATAAGTGTGTCTGGTTTAGGACTATAATATACCACATTTGAAGGTCTAGTGGATTACCATCTACTACGACAACACCAACTTACATCTTTGAGCATAATACGGTTTATATTAAACAAATAAAGTTGGGTTGCATTAAAGGTGTCATACTTAATTCATTTTGTCAAAGTACTCCTACAATTAACAATGATAGCGGTAATTGATTATCCATGTGAACCGGGTTGGTTCGATGGATAATGTTGCAGAGTTGTTTACCAAGTCATTACCCAGATCTTTATTTGTGAAACATGTGAGACCCATTGGTATGCACCGGTTATCTTAACTCCATGACTGAGTTTACAGTCAGGGGGAGTTACATATTTGTAGACATCATGGGGGTCTACATCACATATGGTCACTTATGTAGGTGATGGATTGTACTCTTTTTTCTTTAGACCAAGTTTTTATTTTACCCATGAGGTTTTTGTTTGCTTGGCAATGTTTTTAGTGAGGTAACAGGTTATGCATTCTTCTTTAGGCCATCGACACAAAGGGGAGTGTTTAAGGAGATTTAATCTCCGTAACTTCCAGTGTGTGTCTTGTCTTAATTAGATACAGTTTAGTATAGTTAGAGATACAAAGAATCCATGTTTTATATGGACAATTATATAATAAATTGTATCAGCTTATATATAAGACATTCTATCAATGACATAATTTTAGTTTTCAACAATTATAACATATAATTTTATTTTTAGCAAGACTATTATAGGCTTCATTGTACTGTCCTTAATTCTTTGCAAATATTAAGATGAGCGATTGTGGAGAAAAATTATGAATGCTTGAAGTTTCAATGGTTCCTTGGCTACGTCCAAGATGTTACAACAAATGAAAAGAAAAGTATCAAAAGAAAGAGGAGGATCTTTAATAGGGGTCATGAATTTTCATATTATTTTTGTTTGAAGAACAAAGATTCGGCAAGGCTTCAGCCATAAGTCGATCGGCCAAATTAATCTGATTAGAGAATGAACATGCACACTTGTGCTTTTTGATAAAGAAGCAGCAACTTCTCTCTAAAAAAATTAGAAGTTTTTTTTCCCGTCGCCTCTCCCTCCTTTCCTAGATCTACATCTTCTCTGGCGAGATCTAGCTGGATCAAAAATCATGAAGTGGAGTGGGTTTCCTGCTTTGGTCGTTGTCCAGCTTGTTATGTGATTGTTATCTTCGTTTTAGCTTATTTTGATTTATCCTCATATCTCCATCTTTGCATCTTCTGCCTTCAAACCTCCATCTCTACCACCATCTCTGAAGTAAGTCATCACCACCCCACTACCTTCTTACACAAGCCACATCGCAAAGAGATTCATTCTGCCGCCCAAATTCGACGGGTCAAGCTTCTGTATAATTGCATGCATGTTCTATATAAATAAACAAGCCTTTTGTGATAAATTGTGTGAAGTAATTTCTACGTGATCATCATAGTAGCTCTAGAAGTTTTGTTATTTCCCTAACACTCTACTAATGTTAATGACTTTGTTAGTTAGATTTGGATCCATCATAGTTACAAGTCTTCTAATTAAAGATCACGTTAAACCAGGTAATCAATCTGGCACTACCAGTAGAAGTACTATATCCGACGAGATCCTCAAAGAACGACCGACGAGATCCCTTCTCGTCGGATATAGTAAACTATAACCGACGACATGATTATCTCGTCGGTTATAGTTTTTTGACCGTCGAGATTTTCTTGTCGTCGGTCATAGTCGCCGGAAACTCGTCGGTCATAGTTTTGGACAATGTCCGACGAGTTTTTTTTACTATTACCAACGAGTTTTTCATTTCGTCGGTTATAGTTTCTTATTTCAGATCTGGGCAGCAGCTCGATCTGTCATTCAAGAAACTTTCCATTTTTTCTGAAAATGCTCTGAAATCGATCTTTGGGTGATGTCGACAATGAGTTCGTGATGATTCATGCGCATTATATATATAGGTACGTCGTGCTTAATTAATATATATGTGTTGTGCATGATATGCATGTATGTATATATTAATGCTTAATTGGTTGAATATATAGATCGATCGAGTTAATTAATTGATTCTGGAGTTTGAGTAATTGATCGATGGTTGATTTTGAGTACGTACGCGTGATTGATCGTAAATATATATATATATATATATTAATTGTTGTTAATTTTAATTTGATTATTGTGAATATATATATATATATATAGCAATAACTAGCTAGCTAGCTAGGGTGATTAATTTATTTAATTAATATATTGCATTATATATATATATAATTTTCAAGATGGACAAGAGTTTGATATGTCTTCCAAGATGGGATGTAAGATATCACCGTGGAATTAGAAGTTTTGTAGAATATGTGAAGATTAAATTAGAAGTTTTGTAGAATATGTGAAGATTAATTGTGGAGAGATGACAATTCATTATTGTCCGTGTACGAAATGTCAGTGTCGTAGCGAGCGATATCGTTTTCACATCGATAAAGTATTGGAGCACTTGAAGAAAAACGGGTTTTGGGATAAGTATACATGTTGGATTTATCACGGTGAGAGCTCAATAGTTGGTCAACATGATCACGGACAATTTTTTGAGAGTGGCAGTACATCCAATGATCCAACAACAAGGTTGATCAACGATATGTTTCCTCATGAGAGCGGTATATTTGCTCAAGCACCGGATATCGATATCCCTCCCGCCGTTGAAGACTTCCCTCATATTGAGCCGGTCCAGCAATTACCTACAGCTGTCAACACTGCTGGTATGGACAAGTACAACAACCTCATTGCCTTCCAACAGACCCCGTTGTACAACGGGTGTAATAAGACTGTTCTCGAAAGTGTTATGGGAGTAATGAAGCTCAAAGTGGAGAACAAAATGAGTGAGAAGGCTGTTGATGATTGGCTGAAGTGGTCTGGTTCGTTGTTGCCCCCCGGTCATCGTCTTCCTACCACTCATTGTAAGGTGCGACAGATCCTTAAACATCTTGGCCTTTCCTACATCAAAATCCATGCTTGTAGATATGATTGTGTTCTCTTCTGGGTGAAGATGCTTATGGGAATGATCTTGAATCCCTTGATGAATGCCCGGTATGTGGTACAGATAGGTATAAGTTGACTCCTGCCGGAAACAAGAAAGCTGTGAAGATACTTCGGTATTTTCCCCTGATAGATAGGCTAGAACGGTTGTTCATGTCTGCACACACGGCTGAAGCTATGAGATGGTGGGCCGAGAGGAATTTGCCCGACGGTGATACGCTTATACACCCTGCTGACGGAGAGGCTTGGAAGCACATGGTGAAGGAGTTTTCTTATTTTGCATCAGAGGTTCGAAATGTTTGGCTGGGGCTTTCATCTGACGGATTCAACCCTTTTGGCAACATGAGTCTTCAATACAGTATATGGCCAGTTATTTTGGTACCGTACAACCTTCCTCCATGGATGTGCATGAAGAAAGAATACAATATGCTCACTATAATCATTCCAGGGCCGGGTTATCCAGGAAAGTGTCTCGATGTGTATCTGAGACCCTTGATTGAGGAGCTTAAGTACTTAAGTGAGCATGGTCATCCCACTTATGACAAGTTCAAAAATGAGATGTTCCAGATGCATGCCATGCTTGTTGGCACCATTAGCGATTTTCCTGCACGCGGGATGTTGTCGGGCAACGTTACCAGGGGATACAGGGCTTGTCCAGAGTGCATGACGGTTGAGTGTTGCAGACCTCATTGCAGGAAGATTGTACAGATGCGACATCGTTGTTGGCTTCCACATGATCACCCATTTCGGGAGGATATGGAGGCATTTGATGGGACTGTGGAAACAGGTGAGCAGCCGAGGAGATGGACGGGGGATGAAATCTTAGAAGTGCTAAATGAATACGATTTTGGGCAGCTAAGCAATCATCCTGAGATAGTGGCGTCAATACCTGACAAACCCGACAGGTATAAATTCTGGACACACAAAAGTATTTTTTGGGAACTTCCTTATTGGTCCAAGTTGCTGATCAGACACTACTTAGATGTCATGCACATAGAGAAAAATGTGTGCGAGAGTGTGGTCGGCACAGTGTTGAATTGGGAGGGAAAAACTAAAGACGGCCCGAAGGCACGCATTGATCTTAAAAGGATGGGACTGCGAAAATATTTGTGGTTGAGAGATGGGAAGAAAAAAATGCCACAAGCTCCTTCTACCGTGAAGCCTGCCCAGAAGAGTGAAATCTTTGGTTGGATGGGTAATGTCAGGTATCCTTCAGGCTATGCCGGAAATATAAGTCGATGTGTTAACTTCAAAGACAACAAGATGTACGGACTAAAGAGTCATGACTGTCATATACTGCTCCAACGCCTCTTCCCTGTTTTCATTCGAGGGTACCTGCCCAAAGAGGTGGTGGAGCCGTTAGTGGCTTTGTCAAGATTCTTTCAAAAGTTATGCACGAGAGAAGTGAAGAAATCGGACTTGTTGGAAATGCAACAGGACATCATTTTTATCATGTGCAAATTCGAAAGGATATTTCCTCCAAACTTTTTCGACATCATGCCTCACCTGATGCTCCATCTTCCGGAACAATTGTTGCTTACTGGTCCAGTACACTACACATGGTTGTATCCGATGGAAAGGTACGTAATGCATCTCTGAATCTGGCTATATATATGTCGATCTTTAATATTATTTATTCACTTATATATTGTTGCAATAAGCATAACATGCTCGATCTGTAATTACCCATTTACAGACAATTGGGGGACTACAAAGACTATGTGATGGACAAATCTGCACCCGAAGGGTGTATCGCTGAAGCATATATTGCGCATGAGTGCGTAACGTACACCAAGTTGTATTTGGGAGCGTTGGAGGGAAGTTCAACCTTTCGATCATCTCCGATGATGTTGAAGTTTCTAGAAAGTTGCCCAACTCGTACAAGTTGGAACCTTATGAGCTAGTCATTGCCCATTGGTCGGTATTGATTAACTGTCCAGAAGTTCAATATTGGAAAAATTTGCACCTTTACTGCCCTGCTATTTCCGGTGATGTTGAGTACCACAACAAGACGTTCGCAAACTATTTTGGCAACTGGGTAAGTTGATACTTAAATTGACCTGTATATGATCGATGTTAAGTGCATGTCTCGCATCCTATTTATACGTACTTAATAAATGATTATTTTCAGATGAATAATGTACAAGATGATGGTATCCCTCAGTGGTCACACGAATTGAGGCTCTTAGCGCAGAAACCGGTAACTTCCAGAGTTTATCCTATGTGTAAGGTTAATGGCGTGCTATTTATTTGTGAACATAGATATGTCAGACGAAAAACACAGAATTCTGGGGTAATTGTGCATGGTGGGTAGAATGGAGTTGACTATTACGGTGTTCTCCATTCAGTTGTCGAATTAATATATGGGGAAGGCATGACCGTGCACTTGTTTAAGTGTAGATGGTTTGATACCGACCCTCAGAACACAAGGACCGATCAATACGGGATTTTTTCGGTGAATACTGCCACAAGCTGGTATGAAGATGATCCGTTTGTGTTGGCCACGGCGGTGAAACAATTGTTCTATCTTGATGATCTTGTGCATAAAGGCGCGTGGAAAGTGGTTAACCATGTTCTTCCACGAAACATATACAGTGCCTCCACCCTTGGTACTGTGACCTCGGATAATGAAGAAGTCAGTGCATACCAAGAGCCGAACGCAACTGGTATTCCTGAAACCTCAACAATTCGCCTTAATAATGTGAGATAGGGCAGTGTGGTACAAATTCTTCAACCGAATCTTCTTGATGTTAATCAAAATGAAGACAATAAAGACTCAAGTGACGAGGACATACACATCTTACCTGAAAGTAACTCGGAAACAGAGTCAGACTCAAGCGATGATTCTGATTATGCGCCTTAATTAGTGTATATATATATATGTATGTTATTTCGACTTAGAACGTACAATGTAAAATGAATTTTATTCATATTATGGACAAAATTGTGTCCATCGATGAAATTGCTATATATATCGATCCCCATCATAAATGAGAGAGATCGAGAGATCGATCGGAAAAAAAATACAACGTACCGATCGCTTAATAATATCGTATTATTAAATAATAATTTTAATATTTCGTATTAACTATTAATAATTTCGTATTAACTATTAATAAATATATATATTAATACACTACATATTTAATTAGTTTAATTACCGGCATAAATGAAAAATAAATAGAGGAACTATATCCGACGAGTTGCATATGAAATCTCGTCGGATATAGTTGAACCGAAACTATATCCGACGACATTCATATGAAATCTCGTCGGATATAGTTTCGGTTCAACTATATCCGACGAGATTACTTAACTCGTCGGATATAGTCTGTTTTATATCCCGATCTGGGTTTCGATTTGGGGCAGAAACGAAACTGCCCCAAACCGGAACAGTCGCCTCCGCCTCCTCATTCTCCATTATTTTCGTGTTGGAAGCAAGGAATCGAAGCTCAAGTGCTATTCCATCGATCCTCAAGCCAAATCCCTCGTCGATTAATGAAAAAACAGGTTTGAAATCCCAAATTTCAAATTTTCGATTTTTTTTTAATTTATGTTAGATTTGAAGTTGTGGAATGTGTTGATCGATAATGTGGATGCATGTATATGTATAGTTCTGGAATTTGTTAATTTTATGCATGTATTGATATATATTGGAATAATTTAGAATTTTAGGTTAAATTCAAATATTGGAAAATAAGGGAATTAATTCAAATTTTAGGTTAAATTGGTATATTGGAAAATAGGAGAATTTTAGGTTAAATTGGTATATTGGAAAACATTGGAATTTTATGCATGTATTGATATATATTGGAATATATTGGAATTTTAGGTTAAATTTGGATTTGGAATAATTTTAGGTTAAATTTTTTTAAGTTTTAGGTTAATTGGATTTGGAATAATTGTTGAATTTGGATTATTGGAATTATTGATATATATAGTTAAATTATTGGATTATATATGTATTGGATGAATTATATTTGGATTATATATATATTGTAATTATTGTGGATTTTATGGAATTATTTTTAATTTTTATAATTTAATGGATGAAATAGGAATTAGGAATTATTTTTAATTTTTATAATTTTATAGCAACGATGCAATGGTTTAATTGCGGATATTCCCGAGGGGCCGGGTCGCGATCGAGTACTTCGAGGGGGAGGTCCAGAGGGAGAGGGAGATCGGGACGTGGGGATGAGGGCTCGGGACCTGGGGATCCTGATGGCACCGGAAGTCGGTCCGCATCAGGATCCACCAGTGTCCCCAACACTTACAGTGTTCCGCTGACCTCTCGACACCGTCGGCTGATGGGCGAGGGACAACCTCAGCAGCAGCAGCTCGAGCCGGCTCGATCCTCAGGCGCGAGGAGGGTTCAGCAGGTCAGTCGCACGCCGGAAACGGATAGTGCGACTCAATCATCGGTCCGAATGCCGGACATTCATCGCCAGGAGGGTTCCCCCGTCATCCACCAGACAGCTCCTCATTCTTCCAAGGAGGCTGGTGGATCCACTCAGTCCTCGGCGAGGATGCGACTATGCCCGCCGCCTACATTATTCTTACCGTTGGAAATCCCGACGATACCTCACGTCTATTCCGACGGGATGCCTATTCCGGGACAGCTAGGGTTCATTACCCTGGAGCAGGCATATGCGTATATACCCTTCCCGGCACCTCTCTGGAGTGCAAGGATTCTGGGACAATGCACTGACGAATCAGGTAAATATTAATTAGTGATATCTTTTTACTCCCTAATATTTAAATTCAATTAGGTGTTGATGTTTAAAAAATCGTCTACATATATATGTGATAGGCGAGATCGTGCCCAGTGCCAAACAGAAGAGAACCAGAGGCCCCGTCGTCGGCAAGTTACTGGACGAAGCCATTCAGGCTAGCGGTGGTGGCCAACTTATGATTCCGACCGGGGATAGAGGGCAGGTGATCGAGGGAAAGGTCACTCGAAAGTACGCGGGGATGGCGGGCAGCCTCATACGGGATAGAGTCTCAATGTTGTGGCAAGATTGGAATTCAGTGCCACAAGCCGTCAAACATCAGCTGAATAATGCGTTGTCGGTGAGTTGAATTGTATATTCATTATGAAAATTTTCAATAATAAATTTTTAATATTATTGATATATATATAAATATATGCATTGCAGAGGTGGTTCCGCGTGGATAAAGACATTAGACCCACGTGGGCGGATGAAGTGCATGGGAGCAGGTTTGCAGACGACCATTTGTTTCAATTTTTTCGTTTCTTTTGATTATGTTCATACAATGTTGTTAGTTACTAACGCTTGATTTTATGGGTATATATAGGTATAAGGAGTGGAAGGCCGAGCTGAAGAAGCATTGGAAAAAGTACGGGGACGATCGTAAGGGTACCCCTAGCGAGTTTCGTTATAGAGAGTACGAGTGGCGATGGCTTGTGGTTCACTTCAACAACCCTCGATTGAAGGTACGCAACCTTCAATCGATTTAATTTTTGTTTTATCGTACTTCCCGTAAATTATTTGGCTAATGAGTGTTTTTTTTATGTTGACTTAATCGCGCAGGCTCTTTCTGAAGTCAACGCAAGGAACCGGGCCAAAAACACCACAAATCATCATGCCGGTACCAGATCATACTCGGGTTGGATCGAGGAGGCGGCCAACCACCCAGAAGATGATCCCCTTGTCTATACGATGCAGCACGCGTATCCGCAGAATCCCGAATATGCTGTAAGTGTCCTTATAACAAAATAAACTTATTTCTTATTTATTTAGATTGCTTTTTTAATTAATATTTTATTGTTCTTTGTCAATTAGGCGAGAATTCAAGAGGCGATTCCGGAGGTGTTGACTCAAGTGGCGAGAGAGCTCTATCCCAACACCCCCGATGCGGAACTCCCGATTGATCAGATTGATCGATCTGATCCGATCGTCAGGGCCAGGATTACGTCAACTGCGATCCCTCTAGGGAAGAACACATTCTACTGCAGGGGTTCCAGAAAATGGGGTCAAGGGCTGCTGAAGCAGACCCCTGAATTCTCTCGCGGATCGGGATCATCATCATCATCTTCAAGGACTAATGAGCTAAACGACCGGCTTCATAGGCAATCAATTGAGATGGAAGCTCAACGACTTTGGATAGAGGAGATGGAGCAAGCGCAGGCTGCAGAGCAGAATCGGTTGGCCGAACAGCAGCTGCAAATGGGGACATGGATGCAGCAATGTTATGCACAGTTGCAAGCATCTGGAATCCAGATAGCTCCCCCCCCCCCCCCCCCCCCCCCGCCCATTTTCGGTGCGCCACAGCCACAGCCACAGCCTCAGCCAGACCAGGACCAACCAACTTTCTCCAATCCGTTTGACCACATAGACTTAGGACCAGGACCCCCCTACATTTGAACAATTGTCGGTTTCATTTTTATTTTCATTATTTACTACGCATATGTATACAGATTTGAATGATTTCGGTTTTAATTTATTAATTTATTAATTTACTACGTACTCTAGTTTCAATGGTTGTTGATTTTCAATTGGAACAATATATAGATAGCGTGATTTTTTTGTGATTGCAGGTTTTGGGATAAAACCAAAAACCTGCCAAAAAAAATTTAAATTTTTTCACTATATCCGACGACATGTCGGATATAGTTTTCTCCACATTCAACCATTTTGACCATGGAGAAAACTATATCCGACGATGACATCGTCGGTTATAGTTTAAACTATGACCGACGATAAATTATCGTCGGTTTTAGTCTATCTATTTTCCAACGATAACCCTAAATTATCGTCGGATATAGTATTACCGACGGTGTATTACCGACGATACTATAACCGACGATGTGTCGTCGGATATATGTATGACCGACGATAAACGGAAACAGACCGACGACACCAAATCGTCGGTCATAGTAATTCTTCCGGTAGTGTTTAGGTATGAATTATGTGATTTATGTAGGAATTTTATGAATTGTGTGATTTAGGTATGAATTTGTTGTTTATGTATGAATTTTGTGATTTATGTATGGTTTAATTTAAACAGGGTTTAATTTAATTAGGGTTTAAATAATTAGGGATCATGAATTGGTTAAGTCGGAAGAGTTCAAAGTGCTCTAAAAAAGGAACTGGGTCTAGCGGCGATAGTTCCTCGTCCACCTCTATAAGTAACACTTATAGTGGCCCAAGAACCTCTCGACACCTTCAACTGCTTTAGCAGTCGCAAGAAGATGTAGTGGCCCGTCGACCCGCCTGCACAAGGCCGCTTTTCAACAAAGGCTATACTCCCTCGCCGTCGCAGCTAGCCGCCTCTACGGGTCATGTACATTCAGGTGTCTGTATGCCTCCCATATCTCGGCCAAGGGTGCCTACTCCCTCGTCAGAGCCGTCGGTCTGTAATGCAGCTCCTTCAAATAGTTCCTCTATGGGGACATGTGGTGGTCTGCCTCCACACCTCTTCATGCATTCCCTTTGCCTGCCACGATACCGCACAGCTCCAGTCATCTGGATTCCAGGTCCTGGCTCCACCTGCATTCCCTTTTCCTGCCACGCAGCCACATGAGGATGCCGAAGATGAGGATATTAATGTCAATATTTTCAATAACATCAATTTATTGATTCGGGGATTAGAATTGTACATTTTAGGGTATTTTTTTCTGAAATTTTATACTATAGCCGACGACTTTTAATAGTTTCGTCGGCTATAGTTTTTACTATAGTTGACGACTCACCTTTTGGTCGTCGGGTGTAGTCCTCCTCGGTCAACTCCGGTTGTTGACCGGTCGTCGGGTATAGTCAGGACTATACCCGACGACCCACATCCTGGTCGTCAGCCATAGTTTTGCCAACGACCTTTTGCCGTCGACCGTATGGCCGACGGCTGGTCGTCGGCTATAGTCCCTATTTTTGTAGGGAAATTTCATTGTCTAAGATGAAATACCTAGACGACGAAAGTGTAGTAGTTTTGTCGTCTAAGTGGTTCATCTTAGACAACGAATTGTCAATTTCAGTGTTGTTATTTACTGCCAAATGAAAATGGCAATAGTGCAGGTGCACCACGTGAAGGGGTAATGGAATCTGGACGAACAAAGAGGAAGTGCTACCGTCGCAACCCAAACTGTGACAACTCAAACCGAAAATGAAATGTTTATCGACTTGATTTGCGAGTTTCGCGATTAGTCATGATTTTGTCGTAATTGGTTAATATGGCGGCCTCGTTAACGACTAAATTATCAGGTAAGAATTTGATTTCAGATCCTTCACGAAAGTTGTAGAGAATTTAATTTCGAGCTCATGGGAACTTCCAGAGGATTATTTCGAGTTACGAGAAATAAGTTATGAATATTTTAGGCCGTTAGATTTTGTCGTATTTATCCGTTTGGGTTTCAATACGTGTACAGTATAAATACGGGCGAATACGTGACGAATTGGGAAATTTTCCAAATCGGGAAATGGGGTGTTGACCCACGTTGGCCACGGGTCATGGGCGACCCATTTTGGCTAAACGGTTTTCGTGGTGGTTGGACCATTTTCCGGCCAAGGTTGGCCGAGGTCTCTTCATGGAATATGTTGGGCTCTTGCTTCTCTTCAATTTGGTAGGTGGATCATCCTCTATGGTGGCCGGAGGAGAGAGTATTGTCACGGCAAAGTTGGAGGAAAACCGGCGAGAATCGGCAGCCTTGGGTAACGGCGTGACGGCCGAGTTGGTGGTGGTTCTTTGAGGGGTTTTGTTAGCCTTGGAGAGAGAAAGATTTTAGAAGTGGTTTCAAGCCTTGCCGTGGCCGGAGGCGGGAGATCAGAGGTGATGAAATTTCGGCGAGGGTTTGTGTCTTTAAGGTGAGTTTTGGACCTTTTTCGGTCAAAATTGGCCTTAACTTTGAACTAGAAAGTTGTTGGAAATGTCGACATCTTCAAATCCATGTATAGGTCAAATTTTCCTGGGCCGTGGCATTTTTCGACGGCGGCGATTCCGGCCGAGGTATTTTTCGACAAGTTTTATGTCGTTTTGCTCGGAATCGCGCACCGATCGCAGTGGTGAGGTTTATATTTTGAATTGAGCATCGAAAATTATAGCGAGGTTTTATGGTGTGTTTATTGAATTTTTGACGATTTCATCGATATTGAGTTATACGTTTCCGAGAATGGTTGGTTCTCGAGATGTGATTCAAGGTTTTGAATTATGATTTTGAGCAGTGGAATTTATGATTATTCAGGGGATCGTGATCGTTCGTTTGGCGAGGGATTTTCCGCCGGATCACTGGATTAACGCGTATTGCATTATGCTCATCTGTGAGTGGACCTTTTTATTTACACTGTCGTAGCGAGTTCTTAATTTCCGTATTTATTTACGATACGATGTTGAGATTATTTATTGTTTTTGGAGGTATTGTTTTATATTTTATATGGTGATGGCATTTACTTAGTATCGATGCATTGGCTACTCGGCTGATCACCGGTAGTCCAGATACAGGGTTGAGAGATTCCCCTGATGTGCCCACTAGGCTTGAGAGATTCGCCTAGTCTATCACCGTCGGGCTTGAGAGATTCGCCTGGCACCTCTATTCATTTTATGAACTCGCTTTGGTTTGTTTTACGATATATATTTGGTGAAAGGCATATGATTATTTTCATCCACTCACTCTAACGATTTTGCTTGCCTTTCCCCTGGGCTTTCGGTTTCCGTGCCCAGTTTACAGTTCGGATTCTGTTGTCACGTCGCAGTCGGAGGCTTAGTGTTCGAGCTACCTTGCTCTTTCAGTAGGTTTCTTGTTTTGCCTACTGTGGTATATTTATGTATTTATACACTAGAGGTTGCTCTGAATATTCTGATGTTTATACTTTTATATGATTTTTCCTCGGATTTCTGTAAAGTATAGTTTTACTTATTACTTTACATTATTGTTATGATATTGAGAAATTCGGATGGGATTGGTGCCTACAGTTTGGCTTTTGTGGCATAGGATGAAGTGTGTTTTCGGGTGCAGGTTAATGAAAATTCCACGTAGTAGCGAAACTCTGCCGAAATTTTCATGGTTTTCGAAAGTTCGTGTTTTCAGAAGGGGTTTGATTCCGATTTAGGAAACTAAATCGGGGTTGGGTCATTTCAGCTTGGTATCAGAGCATTAAGTTTTAGGTTCTGTAGACTTCTGTAGTCGTGTTTACTAAGGACATTTGAGAATGTACAGCATGTCTAGAGCAATGACACGACCGGCCGGCGGATACTCATCAATACTCTGGGCGTTGTATGCTTTCAAATGTCTGAAGTTCCATCATTACGTCCTGTTTGTTGTGAACAATGTCTTATTCATTAGGATGCCTCCTTGACGTGTTTTCCGTGTCGGTATGGTTGTGGATCCTATTGAGGATCAGTCGACGCGTGACTTGATCATATGAGTTGTGGGTTTTGGATGAGCATTCTGGATTCAGAGATATTTGTGGCACGGTTTGCCCGGTTGAGCGTATATGGGCGTCTACATGTTGCTTCTGAGCAGAGAATTATAGTAGTTGATGGTTTGCTTGAGTAAGATCATTGTATTTGGTGGGTTGGTATTGTGTGAGTTCATGTTGCGACTCTATGACCTATGTTCTGGGTATTGTTTATACGGTAATGGTTCAATCAAGCCACCTAACAACAGAAATATGGAGTGTTTACCAACCTGAGGCAGGGATATATCGTTCACATGTTTGTCCCAGTTTGCACGTGTTATGTGGCTTCAGAGGAAGCAATGCATGAGGTTCGAGATGAGTTTGAACCTGAGCATCAAAGGGATTTTGACTGTTATGCCTCGAGACAATCGTAAGGAGTTTGATGTGCTGCACTCAGAGGCAAGGACATTGAGAAGGAAAGGCATACGCGGTTTCCGACATGTCGGTTTGAGGAAGGTGAACTTAGTCGAGATATTTTGTTGAGGTTGAGTTCAGAAACCTCGGGATCAGTATCTTCATCAGGCTGTGGCCTTTTTCGATTATGTTGAGGGTCATCTGAATAAGGCAGAAGATCCGTCTGGTGGAAAAGGAGATCACAAAGTAGTGGGCTAATTTCTGTGGCATGAGTCAGGGTGGTCATTGGTGATCATTCCACACAGCAGGCGTCGCTGTGATTTGTGTCCGAGGGGCACTCTCAGTTGCTATTTTGGTGACCAGGAGAGTCACGTTACGAGGAAATGTCCTCAGTTAGCTACTTTTAGTGGTTCGGCAGCTCAGAGTTCAGGAGGAGGTCAAGATGCCATTTTTGGAGTTTGACCAACGCAGCCTTCTAGACTAGTCAATCAGCAAAGTCGCAATCAACGCGGACGGTTAGTTGGACATGCTAGAGTTTGTGCTTCAACCCTGTGTGAGGGCAGAGTTTCTCTGAGGTTACCGTTGCTTGACATCCATGGCTATTATGCCTGCATCTCCACTTCCAGGGTTATGGAGAGTGTTGTATCCATCCGGAGGGATTGTGAGATCTTTGTTGGAGGTTGTGGGTTAGCCGCGAATCTGTTATTGCTGGATAATGTCGATTTTAATGTGATTTTGGGTATAGACTTCTTGACGACACATTGGGCTATGTTTGATTGTCACAAGAAGGAGGTTGTGTTTCGACGACCAAGGTTCCCAGAGCGATTTTGAGAAGAATATTTCATTGCCATGTGTGATTTCAGCGATGAAGGCCGAGCGGATGATGAAGAAGGGTTGTGTTGCTTACTTAGCTCATGTTGTGGATACTACGGTGGCTGTGCCAGACATTGGTGATATTGAGGTGGTTCCTGAGTTTCCAGATGTGTTTCCGAAGGAGTTACCGAGTATTCCTCCAGTGCGGGAAATCGATTTCACCATTGAGCTTTTACCGGGTATTGGACCCATATCACAGGCACCTTATCGTATGGCGCCAGCGGAGTTGAAGGAGCTACAGATTCAACTTCAAGAGTTGCTGGAGAAGGTTTCATACGACTCAATGTATCACCGTGAGGTGCTCCTGTACTATTTGTGCGAATGTAAGATGGTTCGACGATGTTATGCACTGACTACCGGAAGCTAAATCAGGCTTCAGAGAAGAGCAAGTATCCTCCACTTCGGATTGACGACTTGTTTGATCAGCTTATGGGAGCTTCAGTCTTTTCGAAGATTGATCTCAGGTCCAGATACCATCAGTTGAGGATCAGAGAGTCAGATGTGGTCAGGACAGCTTTTAGATCACGGTGCGGGCATTACGAGTTCTTGGTTATGCCGTTTGGGTTGACCAATGCCCCCGCAGCTTTTATGGACTTGATGAACCGGGTGATCGTGTTCATCGATAACATCCTGATTTATTCCAGGAGTGTGGGCCAGCACAAGATGCATTTGCGAGCTATATTACGAACTTTGCGAGATAATCGGTTGTTTGCGACGTGCAGCAAGTGTGAGTTTTGGTTGGACAACGTGAAGTTTTTGGGTCACGTGATATCAGCTGAGGGAGTCAGCGTGAATCCTGACAAGTTAGAAGCCGTGTTAAATTGGAGTAGACCCACCACTGTACAAGAGATTAGGAGCTTCTTGGGTTTGGCAGGTTATTATCGGCGCTTTGTGCAGGATTTTTCATGGATTGCCACTCCACTTACCAGATTGACGAAGAAGGCGTCAAGTTCGAGTGGTCTGACGCGTGTGAGGAGAGTTACTTACTCCTGAAGGAAAGGTTGATCACTGCACCGGTTTTGACTTTATCTGACGACAGTGGAGACTTCGAGGTTTATAACGATGCATCGAAATTGAGACTTGGTTGTGTTTTGATGCAACATGGCAGAGTAGTGGCTTATGGTTCCAGACAGTGGAAACTTTATAAAGTTACGTATTCTGTGTATGATTTGGGAGTTGCTGTCTTTATGTTAGCATCGAAGAGTTCGAGACACTACTGCTACGGCGTGCAACGCAGTGTAGGATGTATACTGATCACTTGAGTTTCATCTACTTGCATATTCAGCCAGATTTGAGCTTGAGGCAGCGTAGAGGTATGGGGTCAATTAACGACTATAGCTGCACATTTGAGTTTATCTGAGAGAGGCTAATGTCATTGCTGATGCATTCAGTCGGAAATCGGGTGCTTTATTGTTTTATGTGTGTATGGCCCGAGTTTCCATGTTAGCCGAGTTGCGAGCTACAGGAGCTGAGTTAGAGTGTGATGATGATGAAGCTCATTGTTTTACATACGTTATGCACTAGTGGTACGAAGATGTATCAGATACTTCGAATTTACTACTCGTGACGCAACATGAAGAGGAATATAACAGCTTATATGAGCAGATGCCACATTTGTTGGCAGGTGAGGGCAGAGAGGCAGAAACTTGCTGGGAAGTTACAGTCATTGGAGATTTCCGATTAGAAGTTGGAGCTTGTCACTGTGGATTTTGTGTATCAGTTATTGCGTACTTCGGATAGTGATACCAGTTATCGGGTCATTGTGGACCATTTGATAGAATCAGTTCTTTTCATTGTACTTCCGGAAAACATTTTAGTGGGCAGACTGGCAGAGTGGTATTTGGTAGAGATTGTCCATTTTCATGGTATGTCTGTGTCCCAGATTGCTGATTGAGATAATCAGTTACAACAGAATGTTGGCAAGCATTGCAGTGAGCATTGGGGACCAGATTACAGTTTAGTACAGTTCCAAGGGATTTGGAACCAGCAGTTTCATTTGTTCGAGATTGCTTGCAGTACCAGTTTGTAGACCAGTATGATTATGACATTATATGAAGTCGTTTATGAGAAACAATGTTGCACTCCATTGTGTTGGAACGAGTTAGGAATGAGCTGGCGTTTGATTCTGATTTAGTGATATGCGTTACTGTAGACCTTCGGATTAGTAGGGACAGGTTGATAATTGCTCGAGTTCAACAGTTAAGTTATGTTGATGTGAGTAGGTTGAGTTATGAATTTGCCACGTTATTTTGGTCCGTATATGATCATGGGGCGAGTTAGTGTTGTGCTGTATAGTTTGGTATTGCCTATAGCGTTGGCCTTTGTGTCTGTTGTATTCCATGTGGTAGAACTACATTTTAGATTTATTGCATATTTTGTACCCTATCAGTTCCTTATACAGGAAGATTTGACATTTGTGGAGGAGCCAGTTCAGATTCTGGATTTGAGGGTGCATGAATTTCGGCACAGAGATATTTCTTACATGAAAATCTGTTGGCAGAGTCATTCAGTTGAAGTTGCCACTTGGGAGTTGAACAGTATGCAGAGGCAGTGTCCCTACTTTTTAATTGGCAGACTTGGAAATTTCGAGGTCGAAATTTTTGTAAGGGGGCTAGATTTATGACAACCCGAACCAAAAATGGAATGTTTATCGACTTGATTTGCGAGTTTCGCGATTAGTCGCGATTTTGTTGTAATTGGTTAATATGGCGGCCTTGTTAACGACTAAATTATCGGGCAAGAATTTGATTTCAGATCCTTCACGAAAGTTGTAGAGAATTTAATTTCGAGCTCGTGGGAACTTCCAAAGGATTATTTCGAGTTACGAAGAATAAGTTATGAATATTTTCGGCCATTACATTTTGTCGTATTTATCCGTTTGGGTTCTGATACGTGTACGATATAAATACGGGCGAATATGTGACGAATTGGGAAAGTTTCCAAATCGGGAAATGGGGTGTTGACCCGCGTTGACCACGGGTCATGGGCGACCCATTTGGCCGAACGGTTTTCGTGGTGGTTGGACCATTTTCCGGCCACAGTTGGCCGATGTCTCTTCATGGAATATGTTGGGCTCGTGCTCCTCTTTAGTTTGGTAGGTGGATCGTCCTCTATGGTGGCCGGAGGAGAGAGTATTGTCACGGCAAAGTTGGAGGAAAACTGGCGAGAATCAGCAGCCTTGGGTAACGGCGTGACGGTCAAGTTGGTGGTGGTTCTTTGAGGGGTTTTGTTAGCCTTGGAGAGAGAAAGCTTTTAGAAGTGGTTTCAAGCCTTGCCGTGGCCGGAGGCGGGAGATCAGAGGTGATGAAATTTCGGCGAGGGTTTGTGTCTTTAAGGTGAGTTTTGGACCTTTTTCGGTCAAAATTGGCCTTAACTTTGAACTAGAAAGTTGTTGGAAATGTCGACATCTTCAAATCCATGTATAGGTCAAATTTTCCTGGGCCGTGGCATTTTTCGACGGCGGCGATTCCGGCCGAGGTATTTTTCGACAAGTTTTATGTCGTTTTGCTCAGAATCGCGCACCGATCGCAGTGGTGAGGTTTATATTTTGAATTGAGCATCGAAAATTATAGCGAGGTTTTATGGTGTGTTTATTGAATTTTTGACGATTTCATCGATATTGAGTTATACGTTTCCGAGAATGGTTGGTTCTCGAGATGTGATTCAAGGTTTTGAATTATGATTTTGAGCAGTGGAATTTATGATTATTCAGGGGATCGTGATCGTTCGTTTGGCGAGGGATTTTCCGCCGGATCACTGGATTAACGCGTATTGCATTATGCTCATCTATGAGTGGACCTTTTTATTTACACTGTCGTAGCGAGTTCTTAATTTCCGTATTTATTTACGATACGATGTTGAGATTATTTATTGTTTTTGGAGGTATTGTTTTATATTTTATATGGTGATGGCATTTACTTAGTATCGATGCATTGGCTACTCGGCTGATCACCGGTAGTCCAGATACAGGGTTGAGAGATTCCCCTGATGTGCCCACTAGGCTTGAGAGATTCGCCTAGTCTATCACCGTCGGGCTTGAGAGATTCGTCTGACCGTCGGGATTGAGAGATTCGCCTGGCACCTCCATTCATTTTATGAACTCGTTTTGCTTTGTTTGATGAAAGGCAGATGATTATTTTCATCCACTCAATCTAACGATTTTACTTGCCTTTCCCCTGGGCTTTTCGGTTTCCGTGCTCAGTTTGCAGTTCGGATTATGGTGTCACACGTCGCAGTCGGAGGCTTAGTGTTCGAGCTACCTTTCTTGTCCAGTACGTTTCTTGTTTTGCCTACTGTAGTATATTTATGTATTTATACACTAGACGTTGCTCTGAATATTCTAATGTTTATATTTTCATATGATTTTTCCCCGAATTTCTGTAAAGTATAGTTTTACTTATTACTTTATATTATTGTTATGATATTGAGAAATCCGGATGGGATTGGTGCCCACGGTTTGGCTTTTGTGGCATAGGATGAAGTGTGTTTTCAGGTGCAGGTTAATGGCAATTTCAAGTAGTAGTGAAACTTTGCCGAAATTTTCATGGTTTTCGAAAGTTCGTATTTTCAGAAGGGGTTTGATTCCAGTTTAGGAAACTAAATCGGGGTTGGGTCTTTTCACGAACACATTGAAGATTCGGTTCCGCCAAAGTGAGATCCAAAGGGTAAATGGCGCAAGCGCCGCATTGTCTCTTAAAAGAGAGTTGACATATTATTTACAAAGTTTTATACGATTCTATAAATTGAAATTCTATATTATTTAAAGGAAAATTATCCAAAAGTCACTTAAAGACATCATTTTGACCAAACAGTCATTTAGTTTTTGTCAAATGACCCAAGGGTCACCAAACTATGATTTTATTGATCTAAAAGTCATTTAAAAGTCTACGATTTGATATAAAAGCCTACGATTTGAAATAAAAACTTTTTTCACGCGGACCATTTTACCCTTATATTTTTTTGTTAATTTTTTTTTTGCGAAAAAAAAATATTTTGGGAAAAAAAATAGTTTTTCATTTTTTTCGTCACGACTCATCACAAACTCAAAAACAATAAAAGATACCAACCCTAGTTCATAAAAATACCAACACAAGTTCATAAAGATACCACGACTTATTTTTCTTTTTTTTCTACACGACTCAACACAAACTTAATCAACGAGGATGTTGTGTCGTTTTTATAAGATACAATGATGTGTGTGTGTGTGTGAGAGAGAGAGAGAGAGAGAGAGAGAGAGTATAGGGTATAGTATTTAGATTATAAGATAGGGCTTGGATAAGGATACTAACACAACTATATAAAGATACCATCCCAGTGTTATAAATATATCATTATAGCATCATAAAGATACCATGATAGTATTTTAAGGATATTATGACAACGTTTTAAGGATGACAGTGTTGTAAAGATATCATCACAATTTCAAGATACTATCACAATGTCATAAAGATATTATGAAAGTGTTTTAATGATACAACATAAGGATATCATGATAGTGTTACAAAGATACCGTCATAGCTAATGTCATAAAGATACTATCACAACGTCATAAATATACCATCTGGATCGAGTTGACCCAAAAAAGTATGGACCCGAATCAAATACCAAGCATATCAGAACAGATCGAGTTTTGCTATTTAGAGCTTCTACCCATTTAGAATCTAACCCGACCTGAACGGTTCCTATTCGGGTTCTCAGGTTTTTGCATTTTTTTACTTTATTTTCCAAAGGCTTTTCAAGACAAATAATTCATAGGAAAAACAAGAATTTTGAATAATAATAATAAAAAATTATAGCAACCCGATGCAAACCCATGAAAAGTCAAGTCAAGTACCACCATAATGCTTTGTGATTTAGGAAATTAGGGTTTTGATTTGAGGATTAATTTTACGATGTATGGTTTTGATAGGTTGGTAAGGGGATAAATATGAAGTTTTGATGATCAAGCTTGCCATTGCTCTGAGAGAGAGAGAGAGAGAGAGAGAGAGAGAGAGAGAGAGAGAGAGAGAGAGAGAGAGAGAGAGAGAGAGAGAGAGAGAGAGAGAGAGAGAGAGAGAGTCAGGTTGTTGGCTTTGGCTGCTTGAGAGAGTGAAATGAGGTTGGATTTTTTAACTTAAGTTTATATATATACTTAAGTTTTAAGATCAAATACAACATAAATTATGTCAGGATATTTACAAACATCCACTAATACATAGACATATGACATTTCAATAGTTGAACGGTTTCTATCGAATTTTTAATTTGAAAAAATAACAACCCGCGCATGAAACTATTTGTGATACAAACGGGTCAGTCGTTCCACTAATACATAGACTTTAATCCAGTCGTTCCACAAAGGAGCCAGTGAGGACTTCCAGTGTTCCCTTGCATTAGACAAGACAAAAGTATCGGAGCTCGAGAAAGCTCATGGTCAAAGCCTGATGGTCCATCCATTCCAGATCATCTTTGGTCTGACCTTCAATTCCAATCCCACCATTTATTTGTGCCGCCTTGAAATTCTTCGAGTATGCCATCAAGCAATGGTGCCCATACTCCTTGAGGATCTTATCCTGCTTTGACTACCTCAACATGTGGTTTCACTACCGCATGGGGCTCCCCGAGTTCCGTGTACTATTCCAAGTCAATCCCACTCCACCAAACCACCTTTATCTCATCCACTAAATTAGGTATATGAGGGAATCACTCCTACTCAACCCACCGTACTCTCCTAAGGATTGGAAGAAGACTCTCATCCTCGTAGTCAAGGACTAGAAAAAACTTGGTCATGAAGCTGGCCACAAAGTTCCCACCACCGTTAACACCACCAAGCTCCCAAAGGAGGTGATAACGCCGTCCATTTTTGTCGTGACCTTGTGAATGACGCCTTCCAGATCCCCTATAAGCATCGCCAAGTCAAATGCCTCTCGGGCTGTGAACGCCTCTCTTCTACCCGCCTGGAGGGAATTACCCCCCTTTCTCATGATGACCGTATCCCCATGCATGAGGTCCATCGGGACCCCAAAGTTCACTACAAAGGGGCTCAACCCCCAAGCCTGCGCCTACACCGAATCTAACAGAGGCAGAGGAAGTGGAAGTTCCCAAGCCCAAATCTCGGCGTTTTTTGGTCAAACAATCTGACCTCAAGAAAGGCAAGGAGAAGACTCCCACCCCAGCCGAGGAGTTTATGGACACCTCCCTTCCGAGCGAGGGAGAGAAGCAAAACTAGTCGCTTTCCCCCATTCAGAAGGAACTGCTTCCTCCCTCTCCTCAAACGAAGAAACTTCATATCGAAGAGACCACAACGCCTTCATAAATTGTTTTCTCCCTTGGTGAGTTGTTGTTATGTTCCCTACCTTTGTGTTCTTTTGCTACAAATGCTTTTCAAATGTAGGATCACACACTATTCTTGGATATGCTTGAGACCTTGTGATGTATATCTATATTGTTTTATTTCACAAGTACGCAAAGTGAGATTATCGAGGGCTCTGACCCCCACCTCCCTCGCGTGTACTTCAAACGTGGGGACATCAAACATGGGTTCATAGTCAAACCTCCCCGAGATCTGATGGAGCTGGAGGTCGAGAAATTCGAGTGCGGTGCCACCTCACACAATTTGAGAAGCACACCATCTCCAACCTCTGCTTAAGGGTTAACTGCGTGGACATTATGGCAATGACCATGTTCGCTGGCATGCTTGAACAAGATCACGAGGATCTCAAGGAGTTAAACCTCAAGAACCTTGTGACCATGTCCTATACTTCGCTTTAAAGAGTAAACTTTCTTTCCTTATCTTCTTTTACTTTCGTTGTACCGTACAAATTATTTTGATGCCTAGATTTATTGTGCACACAAGCTACTACGACCCTCACTATCGCCCTTGGGACCCTCCTAAGTCGTCCGTAAGCTACCCAGAGCACTGTTGTCATAGCTGAGAAGGAGGCAAAGCTTTTGAGGGAGAGGGTGTATATGCTAGAGAGCCAGGTTGCCAAGTATGGTAGAGCACAAGAGTTGGTGGTTCACCAGCTGGATGCCAAGGATAGAGCCCTCGAGGAAGAGCGTACTTTGCATCAGGATGAGGTCACCAATCTAAAGGCCGATCTTGTCAAGGCTCGCCTTGAGCACAGTTTAGGAATTCGAGCTACTAGTGAGAAAGCTGGGGAAAAGGTGAGCGCCCTCCTAGAGGAGCAAGCCAAAGAGATTGTTTCCCTTGGCAAATCCCATGAGCTCGAGTTGGAAAGCCAGATGGTGGACTTTGAGAAAGAGAGACAATAGCTCATCAATGCCTACAACCTCGCAACCTTCGATGATGAGTGAAACCCCATTCTTGTCTCCAGGGGTGTACTATGTAATAGCTTATGACCGTCTTTATCAAATAATATTGTATTTATAATTTCCCGTTTGTTTCTTTCTTTCTAACTAAATTATGTAACATATTTGATCGTTTAACTTATGCAGTATTGTTCTTGGTTTATACCCATTCTCTTTCATCATGCTTATTTCAACCTTAAGGGATTGCTTTTGAGTGACTGTGGCCTCAGTATGATTCTTGAACCCCCTATTTTCATACAAACTTGCTCACGAATAAGGCTTAAGGAGAGACTTCGTAACCTTCAGGTCTTTAAAGGATACTCGCGATTTTGAGACTGTCCTTTATAAAAAAGACATGCATGCTCAGTCTTAGTCCTGTACAAAGGACTATTGTTCTCTAGGACCTTCCCTCACCTAGGTTTGTCCCTTTAAGGCCATGCCAATCTTGAGGAATACCCCATGCTATCACTAAGACCACATGAGGCCTACCCCCAGCCTTAGAAAAACTTGTCTCGAGTGTTGCGGTTGGGTCCCGTACTCTCTATGTAAATCGTTCTTAATTTATCTTAGAAGGCGTCACCATATGAATACGCTTGGGACTTAAATTCCAAAATTTCCAAAATTAGGCTAAGATTTCCCCTAGATGGGTACTGACTTATTCTCATCGTTCATCCCAAAGCTTGACAACTTGTCATCCCAGAAGTATCTAAGCTTATAAGTTTGTTTCTAAGTGTTTTGATCTGACCATGAGCAACTCCCTTGATACCCCCACCTAGTAAATCCTTTAGTATCGGATCGCCTAAAGAAGCTAAGAAAGCTCGCACAAGAGGAATTTTGTCTATGAGAGCCAACGTCATCTGCCCCACTTAAGCTCGTACTCCTAAACTCCAAGTTCCTCAAGATTGAATAAACAAACAAATTTTTAACAACAGAATGTAAAGAAATGTACTGAACAAAAGCTTTTATTGAATAATTGTATGATCGTACAAATGTTATCGTATAAGGAAGGAAGTTTTTGGAACACCTCATTAAACCTGCCAACTCGTAAAATAATCATTAAAAACTGAGCTGGATAGGAAGAGTATGTGCTCTTTCTAGACTCTTGCCCGCTTATGCTCCAACTCCTGAATCATGTCAATATGATATTTCTTGAGTTGAATAGCATTCCACCTTTTATTGACCAACACTTCCGTCTTATGATTCTCCAGCTCGCATGATCCATTATAGCCTTCTCCAATGATTCTATAAGGCTCTTCCTAGTTTTCCCTCAGTTTTCCTTCTCTTAGGACCTTGGTGTTTTCAAAGACTTTTCGTAAAACCATGGCACCAGGGAAAAAAACTCTAGGTCTGACCTTTCTGTCATAGTAAGCTTTTAACTTCTTCTGGTAAGCTGCTACTCTGACTTGGGTCTACTCCCTGCGTTCCTCCAGGAGATCAAGTTCATGCCTCAGGCGTTCTGCATTTCGCTCAATTGGTCGCTCCATGGTCTTCAGATTCGGCACCCTATGGTTCATAGGAATTACAGCTCAGTTACATATACCATAGAAAATGGGATCTCTCCAATAGGTTTCCTCTTTGTCGTTCGATAAGCCCACAACACATTTCACAGTTGCGACACCCAGTTGCCTTTTGCCATCTGATCTAACCGCCTTCTCAAACCCTGTAATATCATCTTGTTAGATGCCTCCACTTGCCCGTTCCCTTGTGGATACCTCGGTGTGGAAAATGTTAACCTGATCTCTTTCTCCTTACAGTATTGCTTGACCTCCGTACAATTTAATTGTGGTCCTTTATTAGCCACAGTGGTCATAGGAACCCCAAAGCCACATATGATCATCTTCCATATGAATTTCTTCACCTCTGCGCCCTGATCCTTAAGAGTGCTTGAACCTCGATCCAGTTTGAGTGATAAGCAGAGGCGACCAAGACGTATTTTGTCTATCCGCCCCCAGTTCCTGTGGGAAAGTCTCCTATAGTGTCCAACCCTCACTGAACGAAAATACATAGTGTTGTAATCTGGTGCAACTCTTCTATGTGTATGAGAGGTTGAGGGGCATGTCTTTGGCAGGCTTCAGAAGCTCATACATATTCTAGGCAGCCTGTCTTCATAGTGAGCCAATAGTATCCTTCAGTTAAGTATCTGACCACGAGGATGTTGCACCTATGTGCATCCCACATATCCCTGAATGTAGCTCCTCTAATACTGTACTGATCCGGGTAGGAAGCACCGCTAATAAATTTGGTCCATTAAAGGATCAGCGATACAACTTACCATCTCTGATATTGTATTGAGCTGCCTGTCTAACGACCCTCCTAGCCTCTAATCTTCCTTCTGGTAAAACTCCATCCTCGATGTAATACATAATTTCATCAATCCATGCCGATCCCAACTAAATCGGCATAACTATAGCTGAATCCTCCACGTCAGTGCTGGGTATAGGTACGTGTTTCACTGAGATCGTACGTCTCATCTGATAATCTATGGATGAGGAAAGATTATTGAAAGGACCCAACCCCGATTTAGCTTCCTAAATCGGAATCAAACCCCTTCGAAAACACGAACCAACAAAAAAAAATTTCAAAATTTGGGCAGAGTTTCGCTACTAACGTAGAATTACCATTACCTGCACGCGGAAAACACACTTCATCCTATGCCACAAAAAGCAAACCGTGGGCACCAATCCCATCCGGATTTCTCAATATATCAACAGTAAAGTAAAGTAATAAATATATGTGCACTTTACTGAAATCCAGTGTAAAATCGTATAACGTATTCAATAGGAAGCTCAGAGCGACATCTAATACACAATCGTAAACGCATACCACAGTAGGTAGAACAATAAACCTACTGGATGAAACAAAGTAGCTCGAGCACTATGCCTCCGACCACGACGTGCGACACCAGAGCCTGAACTGCAAACTGGGCACGAAAACCGAAAAGCCCAGGGGAAAGACAATAAACACGTTTGAGTGAGTGGACGAAAATAAATGTCTTTCACCAAGTAATATATACATATAAAAATCATATGCGAGTCAAATGCACGAAAATCAAATGGTACGTGAGGAGACATCAGCTACCACTCACGTACAGAGCATGCAACGTAAATGTATCGCGGAATCTCTCATGGACTACCACGCGATATCACAGTCTGAACCACGGGATCCCAGACCCATACGTGATTCCTAGCCAGAAAGGCCTCGGGTCAGGATATTTGTCCTTCCCGGAGCGTACTCGGGGATCAGCCGAGAAGCTAGTGCGTATCGATACCACAATATATACTGAGACTGTACTCTGTGTAAACCAAATCATAAATCTTTTCTATGCACATGCTTAAAACATAATATGTACGTATATGTATATATTCGTATATGTATATTCGTATAAGCATAATCGTAAAACACATGCTCGTAAAATCATAATCAATCTGCATGCTCAAGTTCGTAAATAATAAATAAGGACTCGCAATCAATCCGTGAAAATAAAGTGTCCACTCACAGACTGGCGTAACGCGTATCGCGTTAACCCGTGATCCGGCGGAAAGTCCATCGCCAAACAAACGATCACGAACACCTGAATATTCACAAAATCCATATCCCAAAGTCATAATCCGACAATTCAAATCAAATTACGAGAAACCACCGTTCTTGGAAATACACAATTCGAATACGACGAATCGTCGAAAATCCATATATACCACTTCAATACCTCGCTTTACGTTCGGACGCTCAACTCGAAAAACGAACCTCCCCACAGCGATCGGGGCGCGATTTCGAGTCAAATGACATGCGACTTGTCGAAAGTCAAAAAGTCAACTCTGACCGTTGACCGCCGCCGTTGACCGCCACCCACGGCGGCGCCGCTGCCGGACGGAGAATTTCAAGGCGGAGCAACCACCATTCTATGCAAAATCACCCACTGAGCAACTTTGTCAACTACAACAAAGGCCAATTCTCACTCTAACTCATCCAATTTCATGATAAACCGAAATGAAACACAAAATTCAAATCAAGAATTCTCCCAACTCAAACCGAATTGAAACTCCAAACCAATTTAGTTAGATTCGTGGAGGGAAGATCTACAAAGCCCAATCAATTTTGTAGTTCAATTTAACCGAAATCAATGAACCCAAATCAACCCATTTCCTCACCGTTCTTGCCGGAAATTCCACTCTCTCCGGTGAGCCACGCCGGAAAACAAGGCCGGGAACGAGCTCGGGACGCCAAGGCGAAGCTAAAGGGCCAAGTCCCGTGATCCATGATGGCCGGACGGCGAACCACCGCCGTGGCCGCCGGTCACCGTCGCGCAAAGCCTCTCCCACTCGGTCAACACGAGTTGACCAGGTCAAACATAATGAATGCAGGTTTGACTTTCCCCATTTAGCAGGTTACTATTTAAAGCTTTCCCAAAACGGAAACTTCATACTTATCCATTTCGACAAACTTCAAATGCGCGTAACTTTCTCGTCGTGATTCCGATTCCGATAATTCTCGCGGCCACAAACTCGTCTCGACATACTCTTCAATAATCACCCAAAGTCAAACATATCGGCCAATCAGATAAAAAGTCAACCCTTCAAAGCAACACACATTAAATCGACTAAATAATCAACAAACGGCAAAATTCGCAACTAATTCCTCGTAACTCCAAATCATTCTCCGGAAGTTCCCACGAACTCGAAATTAAATTCTGAACAACTTCTGTGAAGAAGCCAAAACCAAATTCTCGTCCGGTAATTTAGTCGTTAAGTGGCCCACCATTTAAATCTGAACTTCAAATATTCATAATTAATTCCTCGGTCGTCCAAATAACGATCCGGAACCGCCCACGAACTCATAATCACACGTAGAACGACTCTCGAGAAGAGACCCGGCTCCAATTCTCGGCCAAGAATTAAGTCGTTAACAAACTTGGCAATTCCAATACTGTCGGAACTCTGCGAATACGCACAAACTCATCAATCAAGCTAATCATACTGCTGATTCTGGTCCGGGTCATCACAATTATCCAATGCATCCGCATACGTGTTCTCGGATTATGGGAGCTGCATAATTGAGAACTCCTCAAGCTGACCAACCCCCTTGCTATCTTGAGATTTTCCTCCGTAAAGGAGTGATGAGCTGCGTATTCTCTAAATACCTGATTTGCTATTAGCTGGGAGTCATAAAACACCTTGATCTTCTTCACATTCAACTCTCGCACCAATCGCAACCCTACCAAAAGTTCTTCGTACTCTACTCCGTTATTGGTGGCCTTCCATTCTAAAGTCAGGACTTGCTCCATGATCGATTGATCTGGGGTTTTAAGTACTAGACCCGCTCCAGCTCCATTGTCCTTCGACGACTCGTCAGTATATAAAGTCTAATGATCGACCCCCGGCTCGTTTACTTTTTCCATTTCTCTTCTTTCTTGGACATCTGGCTCTAGTGTAGTGAATTCTGCCAAAAAATTTGTTAGGGCCTAACCCTTCATCGTTGTCCTTGGTTTGTATTCTATATCATGCTTGGCAAGTTCTGTAACCCATATTGTGACCCCACTAGAGGAATCAGGGGTATGCAAGATTGTCCTTAGTGGGTACTCGGTCATGACAATGACCTTGAAGGCCTGAAAGTATGGTCTGAGCTTACGCGATGACACGACGAGTGCCAGTATCAACCTCTTCAGCTAGGGATAACAAGTCTCTGGGTTGAGGAGAGATTTGAAAATATAGTATATGGGTAGTTGCCACCCAGTATCTTCTCGAACTACAGCTCTACTTACCGCTACTTCAGAAACTGTCAGGTACAAATACAGGTCCTCTTCTAGCACTGGCTAACTTAGAACTGGGGGAGAGACTAGATAATGCTTGAGGGGATCAAATGCCCTTTTGCACTCATCGGTCTATATCTCCCTCTTGGTCTTTTTAATCGCTTCAAAGAACGGCTTTCATTTGTCAGTAGATCTCTATAAGAATCTACTTCTGGTCGTGAGCTTTCCGTTCAGGCTTTGTATCTCCTTTATAGTTCACTGGGATCTCATATTCATGATTGCTGCTACCTGGCCTGGGTTCACTTCTATCCCCCGTTGCGTAACCAGGTACCCCAGAAACTTTCCTGACTCTACACCAAAGGTGCACTTCTTTGGGTTTAGCCTCATACCATTCTTTCTTAGGAGATCAAACCATCCCCCTAGGTCTGACAAATGGTCTTGTCTTTTCTTACTCTTCATGAGCGTATAGTAGTCTGACACATATACCTCCATCGTATCTCCAATCAGGGGCTTGAACACTCTGTAAACCAACCTCTGGTACATTGCTCCCGCATTCTTCAACCCAAAGGGTATTACCTTGTATGCGTAGACTCCCTTTTCTGTCACGAATGTTGTCTTTTCTCGATCTTCCTTTGCGATTCTAATCTAGTTGTAACAACTATATGCATCCATGAAGTTAAGAAGCTCGTGCCCTGCGACCGAGTCCACCAGCTGATTGATCTGAGGCAGAGGGAAGCCATCCTTGGGGCAGGCCTTATTTATGTTCGTGAAATCCACACACACCCTCGACTTTTTGTTCTTCTTTTTTACCAACACAACGTTGGAAAGTCACTCCAAGTGTGGTACCTCCTCTATGAATCCTACTGCGAGTAGCTTCTCTACCTCCTGTTCGATTATCTTGTTTCGCTCCATAGCGAAGGTTCTTTTCTTCTGCACCACTAGCCTAGCCTTTAGGTCTACCTGCAGTTGATGCTCGATCACTAATTGATCTATTCTAGGCATGTCCCTTGCTGACCAAGCAAATACGTCATTGTATTCCCTCAACAACTCTACTAGCTTCTTTCGTTCAACCTCAATCCTTGCACATCTGTTTGGTTTCTTTAGATCGAACAGTTCGAGGACCACATCCTCTTTAACATTTTTCTTGAAAGGCCCCTCCTAGGGGTTTGAGCTCTACATCTAGTTCATCGAGCTCATTGTCTCGACCCCCTATCTCTAACTGTTATGATAATGTCGTTGGATCTGGGGTAACCGTACACCAGGCCTCCTCTAGGGAATCCTTCTTCATGCCCTTGGTGGCTAGGACCATGCATAGCCTCGCCGTTTCCCTATCCTCTTTGTTGATAATCGGTGCATCCAGGATCGGGTACTTCAATACCTTATGGTAGGTGGAAGCGACGACCTTAATACGGTGGAGCCACGACCTCCCTAGTATGTCATTGTGAGGCGAGGGGGCATCCACCACTGGAAACTAGGTGGTTAGTTTGGTCTCAGGTGTAGCGACTTGGAGGGGGATAATTATCAAGGCCCTCACTCTCGATCCTTTCTATTGCATCTTTAAATATAGCATTCATGGTTGCACCATTATCCACCAAGACTCTAGCTATGGTCTTGTGAGCCATGCTTTTGTTGACAACCAAGGCATTGTCATGTTTGCCTTCCTTCCCTAGTAGGCTGGCATCTGAGAACTCGAGCATGTTGGTCCTGGATCGTGCCTTAGTCACCACTCTAACTCTGGGTCTCTTTGTCCCGCATTCCTTCTGCTTCAGGGTTGTCCCAAGCTCCTCTGCCTCAGCCATTATGTAGTTGATGTCCGGGAAGATTGTTCCCTCAGGGTACTTAGGGGCTTGCAGGATACAGTTCAGCGACAAGTACTGCTCCTCCAGGCCTTTGGGTGATGGTGGAAATGTCTCATTGTTTTATTGACACTTATCGTTACCTTACGGCTTCGAATCTTCTAGTTTTTTCATGTAATCCTCCATCATGTATTCCTTGCAGTGTCCTTGATTGACTATCTCAGCGAAGTGTCACTTGAGGATCCCATAATCGATTTTTTTGTGCCCGTTCCCCTTGTGGTAGGCACAAAAGTCCTTAGAATCAGTTTTTGCCGCCATGGGTAGGGGCCTTTTCAACCATGGTTTGTTCTTGATGTGGTGGAGTATAGTTGAGATGAGAATCCTTAGAGAGGGGGTGAACAACTTTCCTCCGAAGCTAGAGGACTAATGGCCCGAGGCTTTTCTCTTGCTATCATAACTGCTCCTTCTCAAGCCAGCATTATTGTTGGACGAGGCCCGCCTCGAGTTCTGGGCATTCTCTGTCAACTTGGTCTTTGGGGATTCTCTTATGTTTTCTATGCATCCTCCACCCGAGCAAAATCAAAGACTTTGTGATATATCATGGTCAAGTCTTTAGTCTTTTTCCTTATCAGCTTGCTCCCCAGCTCCGAGTCCATGTTCAACCTGTTGATGAAGGCTTTAGCAGCAATGGCATCGTCCTTACAGTCGACAGAGGCATACTTCTTCCTGAACTGGGTTACGAAGTCCCTTAGAGACTCTCCTTGCCTCATGCTTAAGGAGGTAAGATAGCTTATGTCCTTCACCCCCTCTGTGTTACATTCGTACCTCTTGAAGAAAGCCGCGTTCAAGCTCCTCGAGTCCTCGATCGACCCAGGGGCCAAAGTCTCGTACCACTGTAAAGTGTAGTCCTTCAAGATCGCTTGAAACATCTTGCACATCCATATGTAATTTGACTAACTTGTTGCCATTGTCGACCGGTAGTTTCAAACCTACTGGGACGGGTCTGAGTCCCCCGCATATCTATCAAACCTCTGGTGACTCCACTTTATTGGTGACTCCGTTTTGGACTCCTTCATAAAGAGGTTTTCCTTCCTTAGTTTCTTCGTCTCCTAGTTTACTCGGATGTTATGGGACCGCTGAGCTTCCATAAATTCTTCTATAACAACCCTAACCTTAGGTTACGCTAATCTTTACGAATTATTTGTATCGTGAGGTTATTAACAAATTTTTCATCGAGTGAGAATTTAATCTGACTTTCTTTGCAGAAGTCGTAGAGTATTTAATTTCGTGCTCGTACGAATTTTTGGGGAATTTTTCGGGTTATCAAGCTATTTCTTTTGATTTTTGGAAGTTCGCATGGAGAAAAATGTGTATTTTTAAAAAGTATTTTCTTGGCAGTTTAATTTTGACCTTTGGATCTTGATCATATCAAACTGTGGCCATTGATCTGATCAGATGCCTTGGTATAAATACGTCAAATACGATTTAATTACATAGAAATATAGTGTGATTTACAAAATACATATCGACCCATATTTTGCCCCAAACGTATATATACCGATTTCGACCCACCGATTCTAGCCACTGTTGCCGGCGTTCTTGGTATGGTTTTGAAGCTCTTTCTCTCCTCTTTCCATTCATGTATATATTGTTTATTTTTAGGTCAGTTTTGTGGTGGTTTTGTGGTGATATGGTTGTATCAGAAGAAGCAAAATGTAGAAGGTTTTAGTTGGGTCTAAATTTGAATATCAAGGGAACTTTGACAACCATGCCTTAGGACAACTTTGATGACTTTGTTAGTGCTGCAGTTAGAGGCGAAGACATTGAGAGAGAGAGACAAATGCAGTTTTAGTCTCGCCATTTTGAGGAAGGTGGATCCAGTCAGGGTCCTTCAAAAAGGCTGAGTTCTGGTTCTTCTGGATCAGCATCCTCTTCGAGTGGTAGATCTTACAGGTTTTCTACTAGCTCATCTGGTCAGAGAAGAAGCCAGAGATGGAGGATGGATCTACCCCAGAGACCGCAAGCAAGTACGAGTTCCAGTGGATCAAGTTATCCTTGACATTCTTTTGGAACACCAGGCTGCACTGAGTGATGTTCCACTATGTAATATTTGCAACAAGCAGCATTTTGGTTCATGTCAATGGGGCACTACCAGTTGTTATCGTTGTGGTCAGGTGGGTCACTTTATGAGGGATTGTCTGCTAAGGGTACTTTAGAAGGTGTTGCGGCTCAGGGTAGCAGTCATGGTCAGGGTACCACTTCTAGAGATCGAGCAACACAGTCTTTTAGACAAGCAGACCAGCAAAATCGTAGTCAGCATGGACGATTAGCTGGACAAGCTCGTTTGCATGCTATGAACCTGAGAGAGGGCAGAGCCTCCCCTGAAGTCATTATTGGTACGTTATATGTTTTTGGTTATCCAGTTCTTACTTATTAGATCCGGGGGCTACGCATTCATTTATATCTTATAGATTAGCATCGTAGGCCACTATACCTGCATCTCCACTCCCTAGTATGTGGCAAGTTTTGTATCCATCTAGCGAGGTAGCGTGTGTCGGGTGGGTGTATCGGGACTGTGAGATTTTTATAGAAGGTTATGGTTTACCCACATATTTGATGTTGTTGGATATTGTGGACTTTGATATGATTTTGGGGATGGATTTCTTGGAGACTCACTGGGCCGTCTTCGATTGTCATAGAAAATAGGTAGTTTTTAGAAGTCCAGGCATGCCAGAAATCTTGTTTCGCGGTGAAAGAAATGTTTCTCCACCTTGTTTGATTTCGACAGTAAAGACTGAGAAGATGTTAAAGAAGGGCTGTGAAGCATATTTGGCTCATGTGATTAATATTGATGTTCATGTGGTGAGTATTGGGGATATTTATATAGTTTGTAATTATCCAGATGTGTTTCCTGAAGATTTACCTGGTCTTCCTCTGATGAGAGAGATTGATTTCACTATTGAGTTGCTTCTAGGTACTGGTCTTATATCACAAGTACCTTATCGAATGGCCCCAGCAAAGTTGAAAGAGTTGCAGATTCTGTTGCATGAAATGATTGAAAAATGCTTCATTCGACCTAGTGTTTCACCATGGGGTGCTCCAGTACTGTTTGTGAGGAAGATGGTGGTTCTATGAGGTTGTGTATTGATTATCAGATACTGAATTAGGTCACAGTAAAGAACAAGTATCCTCTCCCAAGGATGGATGATTTGTTTGATCAGCTACAATTTTCTCAAAGATGGATTTGAGGTCTAGATACCATCAGTTGCGGATTAAGGAATCAGATATTCCCAAAATAGCTTTTCGATCACGGTATGGGCATTATGAATTTCTTGTTATGTCTTTTGGGTTAACAAATGCCCCAGCTGCTTTTATGAATCTCATGAATTCAGTTTTCAAACGCTACTTGGATAAGTTCTTGATTTTGTTCATCAATGATATTCTGATTTATTCCAGAAGCGTGAAGCAACATATGAAGCATTTGCATATCATCTTGCAAACTTTACGACATACACAGCTGTATGCGAAGTTTAGTAAATGTGAATTTTAGTTCAATCAGGAGAAATTTGTGGGTCATGTGATTTCGGCTGACAGATTAGTGTTGATCCTGACAAGATAAAGGCAGTGTTGAATTAGAGCAAACCTACAAGTGTATCAGAGATAAGAAGTTTTCTGGGCTTAGTGGGATACTATTGTCGCTTTGTGTAAGACTTTTCACGGATTGCGACTCTGCTTACTCCAATGACGAAGAAAGGGGTTAGGTTTGAAGAGTCTGATGCCTGTGAAGAAATTTATCTAACGGTGAAAGAGAAGTTGACTACTGCACCGGTGTTGACATTACTTGATGACAGTGGGAAGTATGTCATTTACAGTGACGCTTCGAAGTTCGGTCTTGATTGTATTTTGATGCAGCATGGCAAGGTAGTAGCATACGGTTCCAAACAATTGAAGCCTCATGAAGTTAATTACCCCACGCATGATCTTGAGTTAGCTGGTATTGTGTTAACGTTGGAAAGCTGGAGACACTACCTATATGGAGCACAGTGCAAGATTTTCACTCACCACAAGAGTCTTACTTATTTACGTACTCAGCCAAACTTGAACATGAGACAGCGGAGGTGGATGGAGTTGATTAATGATTACAATTATACGTTTGAGTATCATCCAGGAAAAGCTAATGTTGTTGTTGATGCCCTTAGTCGAAAATCTGGAGCTTCCTTTTTTCATGTATGTGTATCAAGAGTATCACTTTTGGCTAAACTGTGAGCTACAGGAGCAGAATTGGAATGGGATGAAGATGGAGCACTGTTAGCCAGTTTCCAGGTTCGACCAGTATTGTTGAATCAAGTATGTGAGATTGACGATGCAGACTCTTATTTATTGAGTAAAAAGAAGATGATTCAGCATGGTGAATCGACAGAGTTTCAGCTGAAGATGGATGACACTTTAATGTTCAGAGGGAGATTATGTGTACTAGAAGATGCAGAATTGAAGAAAGAAATACTTGATGAAGCTCATTGTTCTGCTTATGCCATGCATCCAGGAGATACGAAAATGTTTTGGACGCTTAAAACTTATTACTTGTGGCGTAACATGAAGAGGGAAATAGCACGGCGTTCCCGTGAGTAAATTCCTTATTTGTCAACAAGTGAAGGCAGAGCGACAGAAACCTGCTGGAAAACTGCAACCATTAGAGATTCCAGTGTGGAAATAGGAGCGCATCACTATGGATTTCGTGTATTAGTTGACTCGTACATCTAATGGCAATACTGGGATTTGGGTAATTGTGGAGCATCTTACGAAATCAGCACATTTTCTTTCACTTTCCGGAAAAGTTTCTGTAAGTAGATTAGCAAAGCTGTATATAGCAGAGATTCTTCAGTTGCGCCTGTGTCAATAGTTTCAGATCGGGATACTCAGTTTACTTCCGAGTTTTGGCGGGCATTGTAGAAAGCTTTGGGGACTAAACTGCGATTTAGTACAGCTTTTCACCCTCAGTTTGATGGTCAGTCAGAAAGAACAATTCAAACTCTTGAAGATATGTTACGATATTGTGTTTTGCAGTTCAAAGGAAATTGGGATCAACAGCTTCATCTAATTGAATTGGTTACAACAACAGTTATTAGGCCAGTGTCGGTATGGCTCCATATGAAGCTTTGTATGGTAAACTGTGAAAACCTGGACCAGAATCAGCAGTGTGATCAGCTTAATCTACGAGCTTGCGCGTAGTCGCAGATTTCCGACAGTTGTTTGAATCGCCGGACTTGATAACGACTAAAGTATTGGCCGAGAATTAAAGCTGGGTCTCTTCTTGAGAGTCGTTGTACGTGTGATTTCGAGTTCGTGGGCGGTTCCGTATCGTTATTTGGACGACCGAGGAATATACTACGAATATTTGAAGATTCGACGTAATCGGGTTATAATGATGGCTTTCTTAACGACTAAATTACCGGACGAGAATTTGGTTTCGGCTTCTTCACGGAAGTTGTTGAGAATTTAATTTTGAGCTCGTGGGAACTTCCGGAGCATTATTCCGAGTTACGAGGAATATGTTGTGAATATTTCCGATTGTTGATTATTTAGTCGGTTAAAGTACGTGTTTGGGTTGAACCGTTGACTTTTTATCAGTTTGGTCGATGTGTTTGACTTTGGGTGATAATTGAAGAACATGTCGAGTTGAGTTTGTTGCCGCGAGAATTATTGGAATCGGAATTACGACGCAAAAATAACGTGTGTTTGAAGTTTGTCATAATTGTATTTTTGGAAGTTTCTATTTTGGGAAGGTATATATATGTGGGTTGCCATATCAGGAAGGTCAACATGTACTATTATGGCGTTGACTCGGTCAACGCGGGCTGCGATTGAAGGTGCGACGGTGGCCACGGCCTTGCTGGCGACGGAGCACCGTTCGGTCACCTCCGGGCGTGACTTCGGTGTCTTCCAACTCGCCTCGGCCTTCCAGTCTTGACTCCGGCCTCCCTTCACGGCCAAGCTCACGGAGGAGGAAGAATTTTCCGGCAAGAAAATGGAAGGAAATTGGTGAATTCGGGTTGCATGAATCCAGCCGAATTGAGCTGCAATTTAGAGTGGGCTTTGAAGCCCTTATTACCTAGAAGCTACCATGTAAGTATGGAGTTCTAATTTTTCTTGTGTGTGGAGAATTTTGGATTTGAAATTTGTGAGAAAATTCGGTTTTACAGGAAATTGACATGGTTAGAGTGAGAATTAGCCTTCGATGCAGTTGTGAAAGTTGCTCAGTGGGTGATTTGGAGTGGAATAGTGGTTGCTCCGCCGGGAAAATTTCAGGTTGGTGGCGCCGCCGCCGCCGGCGGCGGTCAACGGCGGTCAACTTTGACTTTTTGGGGTTTTCGACAAGTTGCATGTCATTTCACTCGAAATCGCGCCCCGATCGCAATGGGGAGGTTCGTTTTTCGAATTGAGCGTCTGAAAGTACAGCGATGTATTGAGGTGTGAATATCGGATTTCCGACAGTTCGTTGTAATTGAATCGTGTGTTTCCGAGAACGGTTGTTTCTCGTGATTTGATTTGAATTGTCGAGTTATGACTTTGAGTAATGGACTTTGTGATTATTCAGGGGTTTGTGATCGTTCGTTTGGCGAGGGACTTTCCGCCAGATCACGGGTTAACGCGAACTGCGTTATGCTAGTCTGTGAGTGGACAATTTCTTTTCACGGAATGATTGCGAGTCTTTATACACGTTTTACGAACTTGAGCATGCATATGAGATTATGATTTATTATGAGCATGTGTTATACGATTATATTACGTATATGCATTTATATGCTGTTTATTGCATTTGCATCGAAATATTTATGATTTGGTTTACACAGAGTACAGTCGTAGTTCATGTTGTTGTATCGATACACACACATCCTGGCTGATCCCCGAGGGTGCCTACCAGGGGGGGTACCGTACCTTGTGCCGATGTAGTTCCGGGTGGGTACAGATGTCTGTTTCTTGTGCCGATGTAGTTCCGGGTGGAAACAGATCTTTCTGGCTAGAATCACGTGTGGGTCTGGGATCCCGTGATTCGGACTGTACTGGCACGGACGTGTCCATGAGTGACCCCGTGTACTTTGTTATTTTATTTACCTGGACTCGCATATGTTATTTTAACATATATATCAACTGGTGAAAGACATTTATTTTCGTCCACTCACTCTAACAGTTTTCATGTCTTTCCCCTGGACTTTTCGGTTTCCGTGCTCAGTTTGCAGTTCGGATTCTGGTGTCGCACGTCGTGGTTGGAGGCATAGTGCTCGAGCTACCTTGTTTCTTTCAGTAGGTTTATTGTTCTACCTACTGTGATATGCTTATATGATTATACATTAGAGGTCGCTCTGAGTATTCTGTTGTATATACTATACGATTTTACTCCGGATTTCAGTAAAGTACAGATATATTTATTATTTTACATTACTGTTGATATATTGAGAAATCCGGATGGGATTGGTGCCCACGGTTTGATTTTTGTGGCATAGGATGAAGTGTATTTTCAGGGTGCAGGTAATGGTAATTCCGTGTTAGTAACGAAACTCTGCCGAAATTTTGATGGTTTTTGTTGGTTCGTGTTTTCAGAAGAGGTTCGATTCTGGTTTAGGCAACTGAATCGGGGTTGGGTCCTTTCAGCTTGGTATCAGAGCATTAGGTTATAGGTTCTGTAGACTTCTGTAGTCGTGTTTACTGAGGATATTTGAGAATGTACAACATGTCTGGAATGGTGACCCAACCGGCCGGCGGATACTCATCAATACTCCGGGTGTTGTATACTTTCAAATATTTGAAGTTCCATGATTACGTTCTACTTGTTGTGAACGATGTTTTATTCATTAGGATGCCTCCTTGACGTGCTTTCCGTGTCGGTACGATTGTGGATCCTATTGAAGATCAGTCGACGCGCGATTTGCCAGAGAATTGTGGGTTTGGATGAGTATTCTGAGTTCAGAGAATTGTGTGGCACGGTTTGCCTGGTTGTGTGTGTATGAGCGTCTACATGTTGCCTCAGAGCTGAGAATTGTGGCAGTTGATGTTTGCATGAGTCAGATTGTTGTATTTGGTGGGCTGATATTGTGTGAGTTCCTGTTGCGACTCCACGGCCTACATTCAGGGTATTGTTTATACGGTAATGGTTCTATCATGCTACCCAGCAATCGAATGAGGAGTGTTTACCCACTTGAGGCAGAGATGCATTGTTCATATGTTTGTCCCTGTTTGCACGTGTTATGTGGCTTCAGAGGAAGCGATGCACGAGGTTCGAGATGAGTTTGAACCTGAGCATCAGAGAGAGTCTGATTGTTATGCCTCGAGATAGCCATGAGGAGCTTAGTGTGCTGCACTCAGTGGCGAGGCTATTGAGAAGGAAAGTTGTATGCGGTTTCCGATGTGATGGTTTGGGGAAAATGGACTTAGTCAAGATTTTGATGAGGTTGAGTTCCGACACCTCGGGATCAGTGACTTCATCAGGCTATGGCCTTTTTGATTATGTTGAGGGTCATCAGATCAGGCAGAGGATCCGTTAGATGATGGCGGAGATCACAGAGTAGCGGACTTGCTCCTGTGGCATGAGTTTGGGTGATCGTTGGTGATCCTTTCTCGCAGCAGGTGTCACTGTGACTTGTGTTCGTGGAGCACTCTCAGTTGCTATTGTGGTGGCCAGGAGGGTCACATTACGAGGGAGCGCCCTCAGCCAGCTGTGTTAGCGGTTCGACAACTCAGAGTTCAGGAGGAGGTCATGATGCTATTGCTGGAGTGACCAACGCAGCCTTTTAGATGAGTTAATCAGCAAGTCGCGATTGATGTGGGCGGCTAGTTAAGCATGTTGGAGTTCGTGCCATGACCTTGTTTGAGGATAGACTTTTCTCCGAGGTTACTGTTGTTTGATATCCATGGCTATTGTACCTGCATCTCCACTTCCGAGGTCTTGGAGAGTGTTGTATCCATCCTGAGGTTGCGAGATCCTTGTTGGAGGATATGGCTTAGTCGCGGATCTGTTATAACTGGACATCGTGGTTTTGGTGTGATTGTGAGTATGGACTTACTGACGACGCATTTGGCTGTGTTCGAGTGCCTCGAGAAGGAGATTGTGTTTTGACGACCAGATTTTCCCGAGATACTGTTTCGTGGTGATGGTCGAGCGGATGATGGAGACGGATTATGTTGCTTGCTTAGTTTATGATGTGGATACTACGATTACTGTGCCCAACATTGGCGACATTGAGGTTGTTCCTGAGTTTCCAGGTGTGTTTCGGAGGAGTTACCAGGTGTTCCTCCAGTTTGGGAGACTGACTACACCATTGAGCTTTTACTGAGCGCTGGATTCATATCACCGGCACTTTGTTATTCGGTGCTAGTGGAGCTGATGGAGCTACATGTTCGACTCCAGGAGTTGCTGGATGAGGTTTCAGGAGATTTCATGCGACCCCGCGTATTTGCGTGGTGTGCTCTTGCATTGTTTGCACGGATGTTGGATGGTTCGACGTGGTGGTGCATTGACTACCAGAAGCCTGATTCGCTTCAGAGGAGAGTGAATATCCTTCGCTTCGGATTGACGATTGGTTTGACCAGCTCGCGGGAGCTTCAGTCTTTTCGAAGATTGATTTCAGGTCCGGATACCATCAGTTGAGGTTTTATGAGTCAGATGTGGTTTGGACAACTTTCGGATCATGGTGCGGCCATCAGAAGTTTTTGGTCACGTTGTTTGGTTGACCAATGCCCCCGTAGCTCTTATGGATTTGATAGACCGAGTGTTCAGACGGCTTCTGAACGAGTTTGCGGTCGTGTTCGTTGGCAATATCCTGATGTACTCCAGGAGTGTGGGCCAGTACCTGAAGCAATTGTGAGCGGTTTTACGAACTTCGCGAGGTGATCAGCTATTTGCGAAGTTCATCCAGTGTGAGTTATGGTTGATTTGCGTGAAGAATTTAGATCACGTGATGTTAGCTGAAAGAGTCAGTGTGGATTCCAATCAGATAGAGCCGTGTTGATTTGGGGTTGACCTATCATTGTACCAGAGATCAGGAGTCTCTTGGGTTTAGCAGGATACTATCGATGCATTGTGCAGGATTTTCCCGGATTACCACTCCACTTTCCAGATTGACGAAGAAGGCGTCAAGTTCGAGTGGTTCGATGCACGCGAGGAGAGTTACTTACTCCTGCAAGATGGTTGACCGTTGCTTCGGTTTTGATGTTACCTGACGATCATGGTGGGTTCGTGAGTTATGGCGATGCATTGAGATTTGGATTTGGTTATGTTTTGATGTTGTGTAGCAGAGCGGTGGCTCATGTTTTCAGGCAGTGGAAACTTTATGAGGTTACGTATCCTGTGTATGGTATTGGGTGTAGCTGTCTTTATGTTAGCATCGAAGAGTTCGAGACACTACAACTATGGCGTGCAGCGCGGTGTAGGACGTACACTGATCACTTGAGTTTCATCCACTTGCATTTTCGGCCAGATTTGGGCTTGAGGCAGTATAGATGTATGGGGTCGATTAACGACTATGGCTGCACCTTTGAGTTTGTTCGGGAAAAACTTGAGGCTATTGTTGTTGCTGATGCATTCAGTCGGAAGTCGGGAGCTTCAGTATTTCATGTGTGTGTGTGGCTCAAGTTTCCGTGTTAGCCGAGTTGCGAGCTTCGGGAGCTAAGTTCGAGTGTGATGATGTTGAAGCTCATTGTTTCGCGTGCATTTGGCGCTAGTGATGCAAAGATGTATCTGATACTTCGAGCTTACTACTCGTGACGCAATCCGTAGAAGAATGAAGCAGCTTGTGTGTGCAGATGCCACATTTGTTGATTGGCGACGGCTAGGAGGCAGAGACTTGCCGAGAAGTGTCAGCCATTTGAGATTTTCGGTTAGACGTGGTGTTTGTCGCTGTGATCTTGTGTGCCAGTACGCACTTTGGTTGTGATACCTGTTGTTAGACCATTATGGATCATTTAACAAACTTAGTACATTTCCTTGTACTTTCGGGAAAGGATTTCAGTGGCAGGCTGGCATAGTTGTGTTTGACGGAGGTTGTCCATCTACGTGGTATACCTGTGTCCCAGTTTGCTGGTCGAGGTAATCAGCTACGACTGTGTGTTGGCAAGCGTTGCAGCGAGCATTGGGGACCAGATTACAAGTTAATACCGGTTCTTATCCTCAGATTGGCGGGCGATCTTTGAGGACTATTCAGACCTTGGAGGGCATATTGTGGACCTCGGTATTGCAGTTCCGAGGGATTTGGGACCAGCAGTTTCACTTGTTCGAGATTGCTTGCAGTATCAGTTTGTTGACCACTATGTTTATAATGTTGCATGATGTCATTTTGAGGAACGATGTTGTACTCCATTGTGCAGGAGCGAGTTTGGTTTGAGTTTGAGTTGATGTTTGATTCTGATTTTGTGGAATGTGATACCATAGACTGTCAGATTAGCGGAAACAGATTGTTAATTGCCCGAGTTTGATGTTTGAGTTATGTTGATGTGAGCAGGTTGAGTTGTGATTTGCCACGTTATTTTGATTCAGATGTGGTCATTAGCGAGTTTGTGTTGTGCCGTATAGTTCGGCGTCGCCTATATCGTTGGCTTTTGTATGTTGTGTTCCGTGTGGTGGAACTATATTTCAGGTTCGTTACATGTTGTGTACCCTATCTGTTCCTTATGCAGGAACACTTGGCGATTGTGTAGAGCCAGTTCAAATTCGAGATTTGAGGGTACAGGGATTTCAGCACAGAGCTATCTCCTATTGTGGAGTTTGTTATCAGAGTTGTTCAGTTGACGATGTCACTGGAGAGTTGAGCAGTATGCAGAGGTAGTGCTCCTACTTTTAGTTGGCAGACTCAGAAATTTCGAGGTCAAAATTTTTTTAAGGGGGGTGGATTTGTGACGACCCGGACCAGAATCAGCAATGTGATCAGCTTAATCTACGAGCTTGCGCGTAGTCGCAGATTTCCGACAATTGTTTGAATCGCCGGACTTGATAACGACTAAATTATTGGCCGAGAATTGGAGCTGGGTCTCTTCTCGAGAGTTGTTGTACATGTGATTTCGAGTTCGTGGGCGGTTCCGGATCGTTATTTGGACAACCGGGGAATATACTACGAATATTTGAAGATTCGATGTAATCGGGTTATAATGATGGCTCTCTTAACGACTAAATTACCAGACCAGAATATGGTTTCGGCTTCTTCACAGAAGTTGTTGAGAATTTAATTTTAAGCTCGTGGGAACTTCCGGAGCATTATTCCGAGTTACGAGGAATATGTTGTGAATATTTCCGATTGTTGATTATTTAGTCAGTTAAAGTATGTGTTTGGGTTGAACCGTTGACTTTTTATCGGTTTGGTCGATGTGTTTGACTTCGGGTGATAATTGAAGAACATGTCGAGTTGAGTTTGTTGCCGCGAGAATTATTGGAATCGGAATTACGACGCGAAAGTTACGTGTGTTTGAAGTTTGTCATAATTGTATTTTTGGAAGTTTCTATTTTGGGAAGGTATATATATGTGGGTTGCCATATCAGGAAGGTCAACATGTACTATTATGGCATTGACCCGGTCAACGCGGGCTGCGATTGAAGGTGCGACGGTGGCAACGGCCTTGCTGGCGACGGAGCACCGTCCGGTCACCTCCGGGCGTGACTTCGGTGTCTTCCAACTCGTCTCGGCCTTCCGGTCTTGACTCCGGCCTCCTTTCACGGCCAAGCTTACGGAGGAGGAAGAATTTTCCGGCAAGAAAAGGGAAGGAAATTGGTGAATTCGGGTTGCATAAATCCGGCCGAATTGAGCTGCAATTTGGAGTGGGCATTGAAGCCCTTATTACCTAGAAGCTACCATGTAAGTATGGAGTTCTAATTTTGCTTGTGTGTGGAGAATTTTGGATTTGAAATTTGTGAGACAATTCGGTTTTACATGAAATTGACATGGTTAGAGTGAGAATTGGTCTTCGATGCAGTTGTGAAAGTTGCTCAGTGGGTGATTTGGAGTGGAATAGTGGTTGCTCCGCCGGGAACGGTCAACGGTGGTCAACTTTAACTTTTTCGGGTTTTCGACAAGTTGCATGTCATTTCACTCGAAATCGCGCCCCGATCGCCGTGGGGAGGTTCGTTTTTCGAATTGAGCGTCCGAAAGTACAGCGATGTATTGAGGTGTGAATATCGGATTTCCGACAGTTCGTTGTAATTGAATCGTGTTTTTCCGAGAACGGTTGTTTCTCGTGATTTGATTTGAATTGTCGAGTTATGACTTTGAGTAATGGACTTTGTGATTATTCAGGGGTTCGTGATCGTTCGTTTGACGAGGGACTTTCCGCCAGATCACGGGTTAACGCGAACTGCGTTACGCTAGTCTGTGAGTGGACAATTTCTTTTCACGGAATGATTGCGAGTCTTTATACACGTTTTACGAACTTGAGCATGCATATGAGATTATGATTTATTATGAGCATGTGTTATACGATTATATTACGTATATGCATTTATATGCTGTTTATTGCATTTGCATCGAAATATTTATGATTTGGTTTACACAGAGTACAGTCGTAGTTCATGTTGTTGTATCGATACACACACATCCCGGCTGATCCCCGACGGTGCCTACCAGGCGGGGTACCGTACCTTGTGCCGATGTAGTTCCGGGTGGGTACAAATGTCTGTTTCTTGTGCCGATGTAGTTCCGGGTGGAAACAGATACCCTGACCTGAGGTCTTTCTGGCTAGAATCACGTGTGGGTCTGGGATCCCGTGATTCGGACTGTACTAGCATGGACGTGTCCATGAGTGACCCCGTTTACTTTGTTATTTTATTTACCTGGACTCGCATATGTTATTTTAACATATATATCAACTGGTGAAAGACATTTATTTTCGTCCACTCACTCTAACAGTTTTCATGTCTTTCCCCTGGACTTTTCAGTTTCCGTACCCAGTTTGCAGTTCGGATTCTGGTGTCGCACGTCGTGGTTGGAGGCATAGTGCTCGAGCTACCTTGTTTCTTTCAGTAGGTTTATTGTTCTACCTACTGTGATATGCGTATATGATTATACATTAGAGGTCGCTCTGAGTATTCTGTTGTATATACTATACGATTTTACTCCGGATTTCAGTAAAGTACAGATATATTTATTATTTTACATTACTGTTGATATATTGAGAAATCCGGATGGGATTGGTGCCCACGGTTTGATTTTTGTGGCATAGGATGAAGTGTATTTTCAGGGTGCAGGTAATGGTAATTCCGCGTTAGTAACGAAACTCTGCCGAAATTTGATGGTTTTTGTTGGTTCGTGTTTTCAGAAGGGGTTCGATTCCGGTTTAGGCAACTGAATCGGGGTTGGGTGCTTTCATAAACAGTGTCGAACTCCACAGTGTTGGAGTGAAGTAGGGGAAAGATGGCTTCTTTTTCCTGATCTGGTAAAAAATACCACTGAAGACATTCAAATTATTCGGGACAGATTGAAAGCTGCTCAAGACCGACAAAAGAGTTTTGCTGATGTGAGGAGAAAACATCTTGAGTTTGAAGTTGGAGACTGGGTATTTTTGAAATTATCTCCTTGGAAAGGTGTTGTCCGTTTTGGGAAGCGTGGTAAACTCCGTCCACGTAATGTTGGTCTGTATAAGATTACTGAGCGAGTTGGTGCTGTAGCGTACAGGTTGGTTCTACCTTCTGAGATGGCCAAGGTTCATGATGTGTTCCATGTATCTATGCTGCGGAAGTACATTTCTGATCCATCTCATTTTTTAGCACCTTGTCAGCTTCTTATTCGGGAGGATTTGACTCGTGTTGAAGAGCCAGTTCAGATTCTTGATTGGAGGGTTCAAGAAGTTCGTCACAAAGTCATTAATATTGTGAAAGTCTTATGGAGGAATCATACAGTTGAGGAAGACACCTGGGAAACCGAGTAGCGATCTAATTTAACTAACAGGTGTGTTAATTTCAAGGGCAAAATTTCTTTTGTAACGACCCGAACCTTAGGTTACGCTAATGTTTACGAATTATTCGTATCGTGAGGTTATTAACGACTTTTTCATCGAGCGAGAATTTGGTCCGACTTTCTTCACGAAAGTCGTAGAGCATTTAATTTCGTGCCCGTATGAATTTTTGGAGAATTTTTCAGGTTATTGAGCTATTTCTTTATTTTTGGAAGTTCGCATGGAGAAAATATGTATGTTTAAAAAGTATTTTCTTGGCGGTTTAATTTTGACCATTAAATCTTAATCAGATCAAACTGTGGCCGTTGATCTTATCAGATGCCTTGGTATAAATACATCAAATACGGTTTAATTACATAGAAATACAGTGTGATATACAAAATATGTATCGACCCGTATTATGCCCCAAACGTATACCGATTTTGACCCGCCGATTCTGGCTAGCATTACTGGCATTCTTGGTATGGTTTTGAAGCTCTTTCTCTCCTCTTTCCATTCATGTATATATTGTTGATTTTTGTGTGAGTGTTGTGGTGGTTTTGAGGCCATGAACCTGTCGGTTTCTGGGTTAGTTCACCGGCGGTGCTCTGGCCGATTTTCGGCATGGTGGGGGAGGGGGGGTGGAATCGACTAGTTTTGGTCTAAGGATCAAAACCTCTATGGTTTGGAGAACTGAGGTGCGTTACCGGTGTTGGAATCGACCGGAAAAGTTTTCCGACAATTTTCAACCTGTGGACTTTCGGGCTCAATTCTGGCCAATTGTCGTGGAATTGAATCTAGGTCCAGTTGGGAAAGATGTTGGTCTTGTTGAGATATTTTGAACGAGTGGTCAAACGCTCTCATTAGAGCAGTTTGCGCATGACGGCCACGGGCCGCCGCCCACGGCAGAGCTCCGGTGAGGCAAAAATCTTAACTTTTCCGAGGGGTTTCCAAGAAGGTTTCTGTTCTTACTTTTGTATGCTTTGGTGGATTCTGATATCAAACGAACCTGTTATTCATTCAGGAAACCATGAGAGAGATTTTGGTGAGGGAACTTCATCCGAACTTTCGAGCTAGCTGTATACTGTGAGTGGACTTTGTTTTCACTGTTGATTTGCGAGTCTATAATCATGCATTTTATGATTATGCACTTTAAAATTATGCATTTTATGAGTATACATTTACGATTATGCATGTGCATGGAAACATATATGATTTATTTTACACAAAGTACAGTCTCAGAGGTAGTAGTGGCATCGATGCGGTGGCATGCTCGGCTTATCCCCGAGATGCTCCGGGGGGGGGGGGACAGAGTTGTGACCCGAGATCTTTCTGACTATTTAATCATGTGTGGGTATGTGATCCCGTGATTTAGACTGTACTGTTGCAGATGCGTCTAAGAGCGGAATCCCACAGTTTTAGACTCACATTATGTTTAAATGCATGCAATGTGAAAGGCATGACATATTTATATTTCAATTAAAAATGAAAGTTTATTTTTGTCCACTCACTCTAACAATTTTATTATTTTATAAGTCTTTCCTTGGGCCTTTCGGTTTCTTATTGTCCAGTTTGCAGCTTCTATCCTGTAGTTGCACGTCATCATCGGAGGCCTAGAGTTCAAGTCACCGTTCTTATCTAGTAGGTTCCTGGTTTAACCTACTTGCTTTATATATATGTAAAATAGAAGTCGCTCTGAGTACTATGTTTAGTTTCTTCCCTTTTGTAATGTGTGTTGAATACTTATTCGATTTCAGACAACAATTGTAAAAAGAGTTACTTTGACTTTGATTCAGTAATTTGTGGATTTGAGTAATGCGGGTGGACATTGGTGGTCCACGGTGTGTCTAAGAATTTTTCTGTGAAGTGTTATCTTCTTGCAAGTTTTTGGTTTATACTTTTTATAAAGTAAAACTCTGGCAAAAAAATTTGGAAGTCGTGGCGTCGTTAGGGCCTAATTCCGGGTTAGGCAACTAAATCGGGGTTGGGTTCTTTCATCTTCCATCATCCCCTTTAGGGCAGACACACCGGGGGTCTTCTGTTCACCCGTTCGCTCAGCTGGTTCCTCCGCGTCGGCCCAATCCTCCACCTTTGGTGTTACGCCAGCTATGGTTGTCGAGATCTCTTGTTCTCTGATAGCGATGGCGTTGGTCAAGCTTGCTCCCTATCCCTTTACGAAGTTGATGAACTCAAATAGGGTGGCTTGCACTACCGTGATCGTGCCCGCCAATTCGTCGGTGGCCTTTGCGAGCTATCGGTAATCGTCATGTCAATCCTCAAGGTTGAGTATCGCTCGTTGGCTCAGCGGAGGTCCTGATCAATCTTAGCCATCCAGCCTCGGGCCTCTTTGTTCTCAGGGTCGAAGTTCTTTTCGTCGTTTGTGTGGATTTCTCCCGAGAAGTTCCTTCGTCTAGCCCGATGCGAAAGTGTGCTGCCATATTTTTATGCCCCCGTGGTAGGGGTTGTCTGTCCCACTCCCCAAGGAGGGGTGGTGTCTTTGTCACACTGGTCGTTCACGTTGCTGTAGCTTGTATTGTCTTCCATGGTCCTCCATTCACGAGAGTTAGCCTAAGGCCCTACTCTCAATGAAAGCACCAATTTGTTAAAGCACATTCGAATCTCCCTCAAGCTTGATTCCTCATGAACCTGCAAAAAAAGTTAGAGCACGGTGTGGTACCATGCTTAAATCTTCTTATGCTTAAGTCACATATATGCTCAAGAATCAAAGAGTAATGAGGCTATAATCACGTTACCTCGAACCATGTCAAAATGATCTGTATAGAGATATCGTACTCGGTCTAAGCATAGTCTTTCCTTGAGTTGGACTACTTTACTTTTAGAGGGGAGGAATCCATTCAGGAATAGATCTCTATATCCACGCCAATCACACCTCATGATTACCACAGACGCATTAGTGTAATCCCTCCAGGACTTGTACAAATCTTACTTATTCCCTCAACGATTATGTCAATCCCTCGAGCTGTCCATCGTGCTTTGGGATTGTCACACCATCTTATGAACATTCTAGGGGTTCCACAATCTTCTAGATACTTCGAAAAGCCTCAAGACATCTCATTCGCACTCAGAACCCTAACCGTGCAGGCCCAACCCCATTATTCAAGTTATCAGACCTCTTTTATAGATGAACCTGGGGGATCAAGATCTCTGAAGCTCTATGTGGCCAAATAGGACTCCCACAATATTGATAAAGTATCTATTTATAAATATTTCATCAAAGTCCAGTTCGATAAAATGAATGTTATGAAAGCAGATTTTGGATGCCCTCAAGCTTGTACCTTATTGTTGAATGAAAGCACCATATCATAGGAATTGCCTACAATCGTTGAAGGTTAAGACCTCTCTTATGAAGTTTGTTAATGATGTGAGAATCTGTCATATTACTTCCCATGACTAGTCCTCCGTCAAAGGCTGCAAAACAAGTCCAAGCACGGGTGGTACCGCGCCCTTAGACCCTCTGATGCTTAAGTCAGTATGGAATCAAGCATAAGCATGTTTTAGGGTTGATATCCTTTGCTAAACTTACCTTTGCCAAGCTATGCCCTCATATATATAGTGATCGTTCAAGGTCTAAGCATAATCCATATAAGAATACAACTACATACTTTCGAGTAAGGAAGAGTCCAATAAGGATTTGATCTCCTTACCAAAGGCTATTCAGATTTCTCGATTATCTCAAGCCTTTTCCTGCAATCCCACTAGATCGCGTACTACTATTCATCATTCTTTAAGGATTCCTCTAAGATTCTGATAAACATTCGAGACTCCCCCAAGTCTCCCAGAAACTAGGGGTGGGATTCGGGCGGTTTTGTTCGGTTTTTGCTAAAAACCATAACCAAACCGAAATATTTTTTCGGTTCGGTTTTCAAATTTTTAAAAGAAAAACCGTGATTATTCGGTTCGGTTTTTATTTTCGGATTTTTTCGGTTTCTTTCGGTTTTTTACGTAATGCATAAAAAATAACTTTTGAATAAATAACTAAAAAATTGTCTATAAAATTTATTTTTTTAAGTTGTCTAACATTTTAATTAGATTTTATGAGAGAAATTGAGAAGAATTGTGCATAAAGAAGTTAGGATTTTAGGAGTTTAAGGTTTTTGTTTTGCATATATTTATATAATATATTACAAAATTTTCAAAACGATATCTTTTTATACATACTTCGGTTTTTCGGTTTGGTTCGGTTTTTATAAATTAAAAACCCTAACCGAACCAAATATTTCGGTTTTTTTCTGTTTCAGTTTTTTTCTTGGTCATATGTACGTATAATTTCTATTTACTTAAGAATCCTGCGTTCTCGAAAAGCGTATCACTCGAAATATCGACGATGATAACAAAATTTCCAAAATACACCCAAACAACCTTTGTCCCAAATTAACACACTCAATTTAACTCGAAAACCTCACGACTACGATCGGGGCGCGATTACGAGCAAAACGACATAAAAATCTCCAAAAACCTCAAAAGTCAACCCCTCGCCGGAGCTCCGCTGTGGACCACCGGCGCCGGCGTGGTGACCAACGGTGACCAACTCCAGTGAACCATACATCAAAATGTTCCTCTCCTCAAGCCCAACCAAACCCCCAATACCACATCTCCATCCAACCACCACTGTGGTCGAAATTTGGCCCGAAAATCTCGTCGAATTCTCCCTCTCCTGTCACCACCACGGCACCCCTAAAACCTCAACCTTGTCCCAAATAAACAGGCTAGAAAGTATCTTGAGGTTGAAGGGAACCAAATCCCCAACCTACCCGACGCCAAACCTCGTTGGAAACTGCCCCCCGTCACCGGCAAAATCCACGAACTTCACCAAGTTTGAACTCCCACAAAACATAACCAAATCTCACAAATGAATACATGAATCAATAGGAAATCACAAGAGTTTTCTAACCATACCAAAAAAACAGCCGGAGGTGGCCGGAATCGTCGAGTCCGACGGCGAACTCAAACCGGGTCGGTGGAGGAAAATGGGTCAACGGGTCAACTCGGTCAAACTCGGTCCAAATATGTGATTTTCCAATTTTTATGACTATTCGATATTTATACGTCGCGAACCAACCAAACCAACGGCTCGGATAACTCCAACACAATCGGATAAATACGACTAACTCGACGATAATTTCAAATATTCATTTTATATTCTCCAATTATCCGAAAAATCCTCTGAAACCTCCTACGAGCTCAAAATCAAATCCTCTACAATTTCTGCGAAGGAACTCAAACCAAACTTGCCCGATAATTTAGTCGTTAACAAACCTCATATATACAATCAACTCGCGATAATTACATGTCGTGCCAATAATCATATACTCAAAGTTCGGGTCGTTACAATCTCCCCTTAGAGTAGAACATACTTGCGATCTCATTTATGCCTTGAGCCATATTTTATGTTGGTAGAACCCATTTGACATCTATTTTGTAATTGGCTAAGGAACCAAAATTTGTTGCTTTTTGCATAGGAATGTATGTCTATGGCTCCTCTTTGTTTGGATGTGATTATCTCTACAACCCAAGCTCGATGTTCCATCAGACTACCATCAAGTCCTCACTTCCTCTTATCCGAGTCAAGCAACATTGACACTTTCCTTGGAGGCCTACTTGGTCCTAAGGGCTTACTCTCGCCCATAGTCCATTCCTCGAGTGTTGCTCCCATCGAGCATCTTACTTACTCGAGTGTGTCAGACGAGGATGACACCCCTTCTCGTCCAGCATGGTATGACTCATCCTGTGCTTCCTCTTAGTCTAGGCCGAACCCAAACATGTGCCTTCATCGCTCACGGCATGACCATTGCACACCACTAGGTCTTAACATATATTACTTAAGCCCCCACACATGTCTATATGCTACTGGCATAGAGGAATTCCCCAAGGACCTCACTCACGACACACATGTCGTAATACTGGCCATTCCTTCGGCCGATACCGCTCACGAGATTTCCTGACTCGTGGGAACCCATGTCGTCTCTTCTAGACTTCATAGGCTCGGCTCCTAGGCCCAGGAGAACTCACTTAATAGTTTTTTTCTACAGCGAGTCCTCGGGTCTGACAGGGCCCTTCTAACATTGCGTCGTGCACTGTAGAGAATAGATTCGGAGGACAACTCCTGGGCACTTTCTGACATCGATAATCGGCCGGAAGGGCTGTTATCGTCATTGATCTGTATAATTAGGGCATTAGGAATTTCCCCAATCGCCGCAGGTGAGGGATCAGCTGAAGACTCCGGAAGAAGCGTGGCGTTGTCCTCCTGGCTCTGCCAACCCACTTGCTCTACGAAGAGTCAGGGTGGAGCATCTTCCGCTTTTTTTTTGCCTTCTTTTGACTGAATGAGGTCATTTTAACATAGGAATTGTAAAAATCAACTATTAAACCAATTTTACAATTAATTATAACTACTTTACCAGTTTACCAATTTTTACTATATATTTATTATTTTTTATATTTACCACAACATTTACTATTTTTAATATTTCTCATTTGTAAAATTTACCATTTTTAATATTTATCATTTTTTTAATATTAACCAATTGTAATTTTTATCTTTTTTAAAAAAAATTCAATTTTTATTATTTACTATTTAGTTTTATCATGTTTCTATTTTGCCATATTTTTCATATTTTTTTTAAATTTTATCATTTTTAATATTTACCATCAATTTGTATATTTTTACCTTTTTTATCAATTTATTATTTTTTTACTATTTACAATAATTACCAATTTATAACTTTTACTAATTTATAAATTTACCAATTTATAATATTTACTTATTTATAATTTATTTAGCAAATTATTATTTTTATCCGTTTACAATATTTATGAATTTACAATAATTACCAATATACTTAATTTACAATATTTATATTTACAGATTTATTATTTTTACCATTTTATAATACTTACTTAGTTACAATAATTAACAATTTACAATATTTACTTAGTATACAAAATATTTACAAATATATTATTATTTACCATTTTACAATATTTACTAATTTATAATAATTCATAATTTATAATATTTACCAATTTACCCAATTTACATATTAACCAATTTACAATTATACACAATATATTGTATTATACCTAAATACATATTAACAAAATTATAAATACGTACGTAAAAAAATACATTAGTTTTACCGGCAGTGGAGGGGTGATGCATGGGAGGGGGCGGCGGTGCCGGTGGGAAGCGTCGGAGGTGTAGGGAGAGAGGAGGTTGGCCGACGGTGGAGCTAGGGAAGGAGGAGACGCCATATGTCGTGGAGAGAGGGAGGAGGGCGCTGTACGGTGGAGGGGGTGGAAAAGTTTTTGTCAGAGCGGAGCCGGAGAGAGAGAGAGAGAGAGAGAGAGAGAGAGAGAGAGAGAGAGAGAGAGAGAGAGAGAGAGAGAGAGAGAGAGAGAGAGAGAGAGAGAGAGAGAGAAGTGATCGATCAAAACTTCCCAGAACTGCAAATATACAGTTTGACTTAGACGACGGAGGGTGATTTTCCATCGTCTAAGTGACCAGATCTCACCTAGATGACGACAACCGATGTTAAGTCGTCCAAGTGCTCACTTAGACGACGAAAATAGGAAAACCGTCGTCTAAGTCAACATCGGTTTCTCCCCCAATTAATTAGCGGGTGGAAGTGGACCGCCATATTTTTTGAAAACGGTTCAAAATTTTGAACCTAGACAACGGAGATGGCCATCACTGTGGTCCAAGTGCTCACCTGGACAACGGAGAGTCCTCCTTCTCCGTCGTCTAGGTACAATTTCTCCTAAATCCGATCTTTCATTCGAATGGAATTATCGTAAAATATCAATTAAAGAATCGTATATATAAAAAGTGAGATTTAAGACGACAAATTAATTTACATCTTTAAACTTGTTAAGTATCTTATAATGTGTATAACTTAAATGTTATTAAGTATAGGCTCACTGCACATCAATATTAACAAAATTGAATTTAGACAAAACAACCGTTGGATACGTTCACCATAAGAAAAAATATAAGTAGAATAATTTTCATTAAATAGTAAATTTGTTAAGGGTTTCATCGGCACAGTCACCCGCAAAATCGAAACTTTTACAAACTGGAAACGTGGATACACGAAAATCTGTAACTTCTATTTTGGAACCGTCGATGCTCACACTCTAAGAATTGTTTACTCTATGGTCTCGATGAAAATAATATGCATTGAGATATGGTCTACATGGTCGTTGTCTTAGATGTGAAATTACGGTATCATCACTTAGACGACGCAAACATGTCATTGCGTCGTCTAAGTTAAAATTTTAGGGTTTAGGGTTAAGGCTTAGGGTTTAGGGTTTAGGGTTTACTTAGACGACGGTATGACACGTTTGCGTCGTCTAAGATAAATTTTTAGGATTTAGGGTTATATAATTAATATTGTGTTTACCTTGGCATGGACTACGAAAAGTCGTTCCGTCATCTAGGTTTTAGGGTTTAGGAAAAATGTGATTCTTGGTCGTACGGATTAATTTTAATTTGTATTTCAGTCCATCGAAGTGATCTCGCTCTTTAATTAATTTGAAGTTAATTATTCAAAAAAGTTAAAAGTTATAATTAATTAATTAATTATTAAATTAAGTACAGAATTAGTAATTGTACCTACTCCTCATAATATAATTAATCATGCATCATTACGTCAAAAACTTTTAATTACAATAATTAATTACCAATTAATATTCCTCGTCGTTATATTGTACTCTTCGTCATAATCGTAATCATCTTCCTCACCACTGTTATCCGATTGGTCCTCCTCATCATCATACTCAACATCGTCTGACGAATATCCTGAGTCCTCGTCCTCGTCGTCCTCCTGTGCCTCTTCTTCATTGACTTCATTAATTACATCAATAATCTCATCTTCAATTAGATCCGTACAACCATCAAGCATGGGTAAGCATTCACCAGCTTGAACCAGGTCCATTATGTCGGAGCGGATGACAGAAATATTAGGCCCTTGATTTGCAGTGATGTCTGTTTGCGGTTCAACATCTTCAGTCGTCGACGTCCCTTCAGCTGTCGTGGTATTCCATATTCCTCGATAAGAGATATGGTTAACTAGTTTCCACCTTTCACCAGATTTCAGATCATCAAGATAGAACACCTGCCTAACTAAGGTGGCAATAGCGAAAGGCTCATCCTCATACCAGCTTGAGTTTGTATCGACTGATAAAAAGCGCAGGTCCTCCTTTGTATGCTTGAACCATTTGCAATTGAATAGGAAAACGTTGACATCATTCCCGTAACATAGCTGAACGACATATACAAGAGCCTCGTAATATATATCATTGTCTTTTTCAACCACTACCCCACTATTTTCTGTTCTTCTTCCTTCATCTTGGGCCAATGAATGAAATTTTACACCGTTCCCAAAATATCCAGGGTAAATATAGTGTTTAATCGGTTTCCTGCTAGCAAGTGCTTTGGCCAGGACCACCACCCCTGTGGTTATCGGATTTTTGTAGATCAATCATCTATAAAAATGGGAAATATATATATAATTAAAGGGTTTAATTTCTACAAACATGTATATAAATTAAATAAGTAAACATACGTACCCATTGGAAGAAATAATCAGGGAACTTCTTCTTAACCACTTTCTCAAACCACGCCGAATTCTTGTCCAGATTTAACGCCTGAAGCTTCTCCCTATAACCAATCATGTAAGACTCAAATTTGTTACAGTCTCGCAACACTACCCAATGTGCCTCAATAAGTTCTTCTCGTGTTAACGATTCCTTTAATTCTCCTCTAAACGATCGTACGACATTTGTGATGACAGAAAGATTGATGCGGGCACTGGGATCGAAGGCAGTGGGAGGCGGTAGATCCTTAAGGTACCTGTTACAGTAAGTAACACACTCATGCATTATGTAAGTCTCTGCTATGAAGCCATCCGGGGCCGACTTATTTTTCACGAATCATTTATACTGTCCAAGCTGTTTACAAAATAAAACGTTCAATAAATTAATTGTCGAATAAGTACATATAGCTAGTAATCTCGAGTGGAACAAATGATGGATCGAAAAACCTGTATAATTAATTAGTTGTGCGTACCTTTCTTGAGGATACATCCAAGTGTACTGGACTGGACCTGAAATGAGCATCTGCTCAGGTAGGTGGTTCATTAGGTGAATCATGATATCAAAGAAAGCAGGGGGAAAAATCTTCTCTAGTTTGCAAATGATGTGCACAATTTGTTGTTGCAGTTCCACGACATCTGACTTCTTTAACTCTCTAGCGCATAACCTCTGCCACCATTTGCACAATGTCACTATTGGTTCTACAACGTCACAAGAAAAATATGGCCGAATTACCACTGAAATCAAATGTTGCAGCATAACGTGATAGTCATGTGTCTTTACACCAACAAACTTGTGTTGCACCTCGTCCACTACTCGAATTATAGTAGCTGCATACGTAGCCGGAAAATGAACGCTCTTAAACAAGTGGAATACAAAACCTCTAAGTGTCCGCTTCACTGTGTAAGGTGCAGCTGACATCTTGTTGTACACTCATCTTCTATCCCTCCTCAACCACAAGAGACGATGTAGATTCATAGATTCCAGATCTTTGTGCATTTTGGAAGTATTTTTAGTCTTGAACTTAATACCGAGAATTATTCCCACCATTTTGTCACACACATTTTTTTCTATGTCCATCACATCCAAGTTGTTCCTCAACTTAAACTTCGACTAGTAAGGAGTTCAAATAATAAACTATTGTGATGCCAATAGCTGAGATCATGTAGAGGTATTAGATTGCATTTCTGTACATTCTTATCATTGGTCAACACACAAAAGTCGAAATAGCTTAACCTCTCTAAAATCTCTTCGCCAGAACAACTACGGGTTTTAGGATTATTCTCTACCGTCCCGTCAAAATAAGCTTCATCCTTTCACATTAGGTGATCTTCAGGAAGCCATCTACGGTGACCCAGATAACACACCTTCCTCATGTGCCAACTAGAGTTCACGTCGTCCAAACATATAAGACATCCATTGTATCCTTTCATTTTTCATGCTGCCAACATCCTATACGCTGGAAAATCACTGATCGTCCACATTACAACTGCCCTCATCATGAACATCGTGTCAGTGAATTTGTCATAAGTTGGGACTTCATTTTTCCAGAATAGTTGCAGCTCGTCGATTAAAGGTCTGATGTAGACATGTAAGCACTTCCCCGGAGATTTAGGACCTGGAATTAGCAGACTAAGGAAATTGAATTCCTTGTTCATGCACATCCACGGAGGCAGGTTGTACGGCATCAGAATAACTCGCCAAGTGCTGACGGCAGAGCTATTACTACCCCAAGGATTGAATCTGTATGTAAATAGTCCGAGTCTAACATTTCAAACCTCTGCGGCAAAGTCTCCAAATTCGCTGTCGAAATATTTAAAAGGCTCCCCATCCGCAGCGTGTCTCATCACATCGTCATCTATTCGCTTTTCCGTGTACCATCGCATCGCCTCTACTGTGTATAGAGACATGTACATACGCTGCAATCTGGGAATCGTTGAAAAATATTGAAGAATCTTCACAAGAATTTTCTTTTTCAAACTCTTCATATTCAGCTCATATCTGCACTGGCCACATACGGGACAATAATCCAAATCCGCATACTTTTTGTAAAACAACACACAATCATTTAGACAGGCGTCAATTATCCTATACTTTAGGCTGAGGCTGCTTAAGGTAATTTCTAACCTTATAATGGGATTTAAGAAGATTGTGACCATCAGGAACCAACTTACATATTTCCTCCTGCATTTCATCAAAGGCGCTGACTGAAATTTTGTTCTTCAATTTTATCTGCATTTGCTGCATCACATATTGCAACACATTCTCTCGACATCCAGGGTACACCGGGGTCTGGGTTTCAAGTAGCATCCTGCTGTACTTATCCATCTCACTAGTGTCAGTGGCAAAGCTAGGAACGGGGAATGTGTCATCATGCCCATGAGTGGTATTGTAACCTCCCTCTTGGTGTTGGTGTTCACCATGACTAAATTCGGAAACGCATTATGGACCAAATCCGTATTTGAGTTCCAAGCAGGGGGGCCGGCACCACTGCCACTGGATGAGGCACTATGGTAACTGTATCCTGAGATGAAGTCTGTTGTGTTGAAGTCTACTGCTTCACCATGCTCGCTCCACATAGTATAACTCGACATCATACCATTTTTTGTACAGATGTTACATCATAACATTAACCTCCACATACGGATAGTTAAGACATTTTTTGCACGGACACCTAAAACGCTTCTTTCCCTGACCATGTTCTATCACAAAATTCACAAATTCTCTTATTCCATCCATATGTCCGGTATATGTACAAATTTTTACAAAATCAAAAATTCTTTGATTCCATCCATATGTCTGGTATATGTACAAATTCACAAAATTCACAAATTCTCTGATTCCATCCATATACTGGATATTTTTTGCACGGACATCTAAAGTTACGGAATATTTATTAAGTACCTTTATTAATTGATGGTGAATATACTATACATCAATTACTTTAATATATCTAACATGCATGTACGTTTTAACTAAATATTAACCAAATTTTTAAACATCCATGCATGCATATATACTAGTTAATTAATTAACTAATATATTTATATCAATCAATTACCTAACTTAATTATAAATATTAGATCTACTAACAATGCAATGCAATCAATCAAACGTATAATTAATTATATATATAAACGTTAAGATTGTCGAAAATTAACTACGTACGTACCTAGCATTCTCTGATTTATAGCGAATTGATGGTCGGAGCCGGAGATATATATATATATATATATAGTGTTAGTTATACGTGTGAGGAGAGTCTGATCAAGAGAGAATGAGAATGAAAATGAAAATAAAACGAGCGAGCAGAGAGGAAAAGAGTCTGGAAGGGACAATATATAATGCATCACTTAGACGACGAAAATGAGTATTTGTCGTCTAAGTGGCCACTTAGATGACGCAGCATCGATGCGTCGTCTAAGTAGTTACTTAGACGACGCACTTCCGTAGATTTCGTCGTCCAAGTGGCGAATGAGACGACGCATCGACTATGCGTCGTCTAAGTTGTCACACAGACGACGGCGTGTCGGTCTCTCGTCTCATCTTGCACTTGGACAACACAGACTCATTTCTATCATCTAAGTGGCCACTTAGATGATGGAAAAATGCTTAAGACGACATAATTTATTGACGTCGTCTAAATTCTACTTAGAAGACAAACATTTACGGTTCCGTCATCTAAGAGGGTTTTTCTTTTAGTGCTATGTCTCATCCTGATCCCCACACATTTTAGAGTGAGATAGAAGTGCGACGTATTCTTGATCTTCAGAACGTAGCAAATTTGATGCTTGACTCCTTTACTAATATCACGAAAATAGCGAGATCAGATATACCTGCTGCAAACGTTCATGCAAGGTTAAACTCCTCAATAAGGGATGAGTAAAAGCCATACCTGGGAAAGAAGATGATCCTTTAGCCTATGGGGGAGGTGTGGCGTCGGCGTCAGCTCCCACCAAGAAGAGGGGGAGACCAAGAAAATCCACATACGATCTACCGGTTAAAGGCAGACCATCGAGGCATAAAATGATTCATTCATCATCAACACTTTGAATCCTTCACATGAGATTGTTCATGACAACAGTTTTGTCCTAGAATAACAATTGGCATCTCTGGGTGACACTTCAGAGCCATTATTGATGTCAGAGAAGAAATAAATTTTACTAAGTAATAACGAAGCGCATATCATTATGGATATATCTTCCATGTTAGTTGATGATGTATTTACTTATTTCATCGCTTAGGAGATCATTGACGATGATGAAGTAGAATCTTGCTATGTCGTAGATTGCCGATGTAGAGCAGATTAGCAAAAATGGAAAGATGCAATTTAGGCTAAACTAGGCTAGCTAAGAAAAATGCAAGTTTTCAGTCTGTAGGTTCTATGCCCACTAAATGTTAAGCCAGTTGGACATAAATTGGTCTTTATTCGGAAGCGCAATAAGAAGAAAGAAGTCTTGCGGTATGAAGCTAGACTTATGATGCAAGAATTTGTTCAACGTCGTGGTATTGGTTATGAGGAGACATAATCTCCGGTCATGGACATAATCACCGGTCATGGACATAATCACATTTCGCTACCTGTCAGTATGGCTGTGGTAAAAAAATGGAGTATGCAGCTAATGGATATGGTTACAACATATCTCTATGGGGATCTTGATTTAAAGATATACATAAGAGTGCCACAAGGCATAATTATACCTAATTCAAGTAACTCTAAACCACGGAGTGCTCATGTGATATGATTGAGACGTTCACTATAAGGATTGAAGTAATCCGATCCATGGGCGAATGTAGCCCGGCATGAAATTTGTGCAAAAAGCCAGAGACTATAGGAATATCTAGTAATTTCACACAAAAAATAATATATGCATATATTTATTTACAACAAATATCAACGAGTTGTCTAGTGCTTAATCCGTGACTATGTAACTCAGAGTTCTGGACAAATATTATTTTCGACTTTGCCTATTCAACATTGGATTTGAATTGTGAATTGGATTTTATATTAATTAAATGTGTAAGATATTTGGTTGGATATTTTGAGAAAAATAGGCAGAGGTGTGAAACTTTTTGCGTATTGAGCTTATCTTTTTGTTTGTTATGCTTTGCATTTCTCAATTTTCTTTGTTGAAGTTACTTTGATAATATTACTTGTGTTAATATAATGGTAGTCATTTGAACTATTACCTTTATTTATGACTTACATATTATCTATACTTTATTGCATTATCGTTCATATTTCTTGCTTTTCTGTTGTATGGAATCGTTGGTTTGGTCTTCTCTATTCTTGTATTCTAGAAACATTATATATGTTCTAAGCTTAGGCCGGTTCAAGTTCATATGGGGCAGCGAATAATCTCTTTCAAAATTACACATTACAGCGATTCAAAGCCTAAAAAAAATTGTACGCTACGCGCACAATACAAATCCCCCCAATCTTAAAATCCTAGATCCACCTCTGATCTGATCGAATATGTTACACACGTTTAAGTGACTACTTGATTGGGAAGGGAGATAAGAATGATGAGTCATGCCCATGCGTGATCATTAAACGAACAAGTTCAGAATTTGCCATTGTTGTAGTCTATGTTGATGATATCAACATCATCGGATTTGCCAGAGTCCTTTGTCGAAAGTTGATGCTTAACCTTCTTTCAGCATAGTCCCCTATTTCAAGACACCAAATGAAGTGTTGGTAGGATTTGCTGGCATCAGGTATCTCTTGGACCCGTATAGAGGGGTTTACAAAATGGTTATGTTTTCACCACTGGGAATATGAAAATTTCTTAGAGATTTACAAAGTAAACCCTTGTTGCTACTTCCTCAAATCATTTTGAGATCACAGCACTGCATGAAGCTATTAAAGAGTGTATTTGGCTTAGGTAAATTATATACCATATTCGAGAGTCTACGGGATTATCATCTTCTATGGCAACATCAACTTGCATCTTTGAGGATAATACAGCTTTTATTGAACAGATGAAGTTATGTTAGATTAAGAATAACAATACTAAACATATTACACCAAAACTATTCTCCATTCAGCAACAACAATAATTTTAGAATATCATGTAAGCCAGAGTATTGTATAAAAGCACCAACGAAATGACACAACCGTTACAATACTTGCATATAAGTTGTATAAAAGCACCAAAGTTACGACAGAGAGATTACATGTGCAATGAGACCTTCCAAACCCATTAACATTGTTCTCTTCTCGTTCTTCTTACTCGATAGAACATAGATGTAAAGGTAAAGTTTTTTATATCAAGGTTTTATATTAGTAATTAAATCATCACTTGTTGTTTCCAAATGTGCACCAAAACAATAACCATATATATAGTATATAAGCTAGCTGGAGCATCTTACTTGTATTGCTGGTAAAAGTTAGCGTGCTCAACAACTAGATCTTTGATCACAAACCTATGCGGCAGAGGAGTTATCATCATGGCTGTAGAAGTGTCTGAATCTTTAGGTTTTAGACAAGCCACAGTATTTGTTCCATCAATGTCATGGCACACGATCCACATATGCCTTCTCTACATGACCGCCTGTAGCTCAGGGTTGGATCATCCTTTGCTTTTATCTTCTGTAGTGCATCCAAAACCTAAAAACTTTCGGACATTAAAGTCAAACTACGACAAGCATGGCACGTAGACCCCTAATATAATCGATATTTTCCCAACTTGAAGCACTTTTAAGATGTTGGGTTTTATCCAAAAGACCTCGTTTAATATTGAGGGTAGTCCATTAACATATAAGTCATCTTTTTCTTGCCTCTTTTCTAATATGAGTTATATTCTCTCCACCAATTAAAACTACGTACATAACAAAACAAAACAAAAAAATCAGCTTATGAGGAGAGTAAAAGAGTTAAGGGTAACCATAGGACCATAGGTGTTGAGGTTCACTCAGTAAGACTTGAGGTGAGGCCGGCTTGATGTTGGGCAGGTCAGGGTTCCATCGATAAATCTTGAACTCCCTTATAACTTCATTTTTGCTTCTGATAGTGTCATGAGTCTGACGAGCTTCGTCTACATTTTCTTGTGCAGCAGGGTGTCCTTTCAATATTGGGAAGTAGTCTTGGTTCTTCTTTAGGTCAGCTTTACCTAGAGCACGAACTACCTTGTTGTAGCCATGGCGGATCCAGATGCTTTTTGACATCTCTCAGCTAACTTTCTCTTCCTCTTTAAAAAAAAAGTGTGTAAATGTAATGATGCAAATGACTACTGCAAAATTGATTGACCATCATTTTAGTTGCTAGCTTTTACATCTATTACATGTCTATGAACATACAAGAAGATATCTGTAATAATATATGTAAGAGAAACACTTGTCTGTTAACTTTATCACAGAAAAAAAAAAACCTAGCAGCCCCATGAGAAATGTAGCCAAACCCCGTACGGTTTTTGCTTTGAATCTTCGATCAAGATGAATGTGATTACATGGAATTGCCGAGGGATTGGAAATGACTCTACGGTAGAAGCTCTTAAGACTTTATGTCAACAAAATTGCCCCTCTCTAATTTTTTTATCAGAGACTAAGGTCTCGAATCCGGCGTATATGAGATCTTAGAGAACTCGCATTGGATATCTGAATTGCGAAGCTGTTTTTAGTGAGAATGAAAATGGTGAACCAGGACAATTTGGTGGCTTAACCATGTTCTGGAACGATGATGTTAAGGTGGAGTTCTTTTCTAAATCTCAGCATCATATTGATATAGAGGTGATCCCGCCTGAGGGAAGAGGACGTTGGTGTTTGATAGGGTTCTATGGACACCCTATGATAGTTGAATGGTGGCTTACTTGGGATATGTTGAAGGAACTTAGTGGGGTATATTCCCTTCCCTGGTTTCTGTTTGGGGATTTTAATGAGATCTTGCATATAGGGGAAAAAGATGGTGGTGGAAATCGTCGAGAGGGTCAAATGCAATTGTTCAGGGATGTTGTGGCGTATGGTGAGCTAGTTGATTTAGGGTATCATGGCATTGAACATACTTGGCAAGGAGGAGGAGGAGGACCGTGTAGACTTGATCATGCACTGACTATTAGAATGTGGTTGGATATTTTTCCAACAACACAGGTGCAAAACTTGCCACGTATTCATGGTGATCATATACCAATCCTGGTGAAGATATCAGAGGGTTTTAGGCCTATGATTACTAGGAGACAGAAAAAGTTTCATCTCGAAAGCTTCTGCACATAACATGCTCAATGTGAGGAGGTTATCAAGATGCATTGGACGAGGTCAAGAGCTGATACCCTAATGCATGAGGTTGTTCAATGCATATCCAACATGAGGATGGAATTGAATCGATGGTAGAGGCAAAGTTTTGGGAATAGAAAGAAGGAGGTTGAAGGCTTACGAGAAAGACTGTTGATTCTACGTTCTCAGCCTCTCACTGAAGAGGATGAGGTGGGACATTCAACATCAACTAATACACATTATTCACTATTGAAAGAGTAGCATGATTATTGGAACCAACATTCAAAAGTTACTTAGCTTACAGAAGGAGAGGAGAATACAAAGTACTTTCACTGTAAAGCTTCAAACAAGAGATCGAAAAAGAAGATTACTAATTTGCGTGATGAGCAAGGAGTGTTGCAATAATCGGGTGATGGAATAGAGAAGGTGGTCTTAGACTATTTTTCTGAAATGTATCAGGAAAGTGAGTTAGACTTGTCTCATATGCAGAACATGGTAGATTTGGTTCAAACAAAGGTCACAACCGAGATGAATGCAGATCTTATGGCTCTATATTCAACTTTAGAAGTCAGAGGAGCTCTCTTTTAGATGTATCTGACGAAGAGCCCGGATCTAGATGGGATGTCGCCATTCTTCTTCCAAAAGTATTGGGATACAGTAGGGCCATAGGTGGTTGCAGCTGTGTCTAACTTTCTTATTACAAGTAATCTTCTAGATCAGGTTAACTACAGTCACATTTGCTTGATACCAAAAGTCCCTATGCCTAAAAAGATATCAGATTTGAGACCAATAGGTTTATGTAACGTTATTTACAAGATTTGTTCCAAAATTATTGCCAATAGATTGAAGAGAATCTCGGGGGAAATTGTGTCTCCTTTCCAAAGTGCTTTTGTTCCTGGGAGGTTTATTTTTAATAATACATTAGTTGTGAGTGAAGTTTCACATTTTATTCACACTAATGTTTCGAAGGTGGATGGTGTATTCTCTTTGAAGTTAGATATGAACAAAGCATATGATAGAATGGAGTGGAACTTTTTGGAAGTTGTTCTGAGAAGACTAGGGTTTGTGGAAGGGTGGATCAAACTTGTGATGCAATGTGTTTCAACAGTTCACTATTCTTTTCTCATTAATGGAGTTCTGAAAGGGTATTTAACACCAACAAGGGGTCCTCAATAGGGTGATCATTTGTCTCCGTTTCTTTTCCTATTGGGTACATAGATTTTTTCATCCATATTGGAGAGTAGAGCTCGGGAGGGTCAATTGCATGGGATAAGAATCTATGAAGGAGCACCAACCATTCACCATCTTCTCTTTGCTGACGATAGCTTACTCTTTGGAAGTGCTTCAATGGTGGAATCTGTAAACTTGTAACAAGCTTTGGCAGACTACGAGTTGGCTTCAAGACAACAAGTTAATTACGAAAACAGTTGCATTGTATTCAGTATAGGAGTAACACCAGAGCTGAAGGAAAACTTGGCTAATGTATTAGCAGTAGGAATTGTTGATAAGCATAAGAAGTATTTGGGGCTTCCGACTTATGTTGGAAGGAAAAAAGTATAGACCTTTACATTTATTAAGGAGAAGATTTTGAAGAAATTGGAAGGATGGCAATGTAAGATGTTGAGTAGTGCTGGGAAGGATCTTTTGATTCGGGTGGTGGCTTAGGCTTTTCCAACCTACTCTATAAGTTGTTTTTTGCTTCCTAAAGAATTGTTAAACTCTCTCCAATAGTTATGTGCAAAATTTTGGTGGGTTACGACAGATGATAAACGCAAGATTCACTAGCTCTCGTTGGATAAGTTGTGCATTCCCAAAGAATAGGGTGGTAGTTGGATAAGTTGTGCATTCCCAAAGAAGAGGGTGGTATGGGATTTAAACATCTTTACTCACATAACTTGGCAATGTTGGAAAAACAAGGTTGGAGGCTTATAAAATTTCCAAACTCGTTGGTTAGTAGAATGTTGAGGGCTAAATACTACCCTAATGGCTCTATTTGGGAGGCGGCTTTCACAAAGTCCCCATCACAATGTTGGAGAAGTATCTTTGAAGCTACTAAGATCTTGAAGAAGGGTATTAGCTGGGGGTTGGTAATGGTGAAACAGTGAAGGTATGGGTGACAATTGACTGCCAAGGTTATCTAATTTAAAACCTCTGTCTCCTAGGAATGATTCGGTGGAAGTAGTAAAGGATTTAATATCGGATAATGATCACTGGAGTGATACTTTAATAGATAGTATTTTCATTAAAGAAGATGGTAAACTAATTAAAGCAATGCCAGTACGTCAGAGGAGAGATTCTGGCTATCAAGTGTGGTTATATACACCTAAAGGTAAGCTTACTGCTGCTAGTGCTTATAAGGTAGCAGTGCAAGGAGTGTTATGTGTTGCTAGTATGGCTTTGGGCTCCACGACTACGATACCAATTTGGAAAAGAATTTGGAATCTCCCGGTCCAATACAAGAACAAAGTCCATTGTTCGAAGGCATGTAGATTTATTCTACCCACTGTTACGGTGCTTAGAGGTAAACAAATTCCAATCTCTCCTTGTTTTGTCTTATGTGAGAGGGGAATGGAGGAGACACTTAAGCATATAGGAAGAGATTGTGCTTTTATGCGAATTATTCTTCAAGGTAATCCTACTATGGCTAGGAAGGTGGAAGGGATTGAGGCTTCTAGTTTTGAGATATGGTTAGGTATGTGCTTTGAAATCCAATCAAAACAGGAAGTAGGTCTTCTTGTGTTCCTTATATAGTCAGTTTGGAAGGAAAAAAACAGAAGAGTGTGGAATAATGAAGTGATGATGGTGGAGAGGGTGAGGTTCCAGGCTTTCACTTCATATGATTTCTATGTGAAAGTTTAACCCGTCAGGATGGTTAAACAACAACGTGGAACTCAAGTTTGGTCTCAGCCTATTGTAGGTTGGAGGAAGATCAATTGTGATGGTTCTTTTGATTTGGTATCAAAAACAAGTGGTGCAATTCTTTTTCTACGAGATAGTGAGGGAGAGATAAATGCAGGAGCTGTAGAGTTTTTTCCTTATATGCATAGCCCTATGGTGATGGAAGCAGAGGCTTTTCGAGCAGCCTATAAGCAGGCTGTGGCGTTGGGATGGTCATGCATTACTTTAAAAAGTGACTACCTGGGAATCGTTACGGCTTTGAAGAGTGAATGGAATGATGATTCCGTGCTAGGAGGAATCATCAACGATATCAGGGCTATGTTGACAAGCTAAAATCAAGTGGAAGTGCATCATATCTTTCGTGAGGCAAATAGTTCAACACACAAGTTAGCTAGTATAACTTTGTAAATGAAGTACACTAGTTCTTGGGTAGGAGATTGTCCTACTATGTTAAAGGACATGATCCTTGAGTTTTGTAATTAATCCTTTGATTTAATGATTAAAGTCTACCTTTCAAAAAAAGAAACCTTTATCACAGAGTATATATATAGACCAAATAGAAATACAAAAACTTTACAGTGTTTTTGTTGGGATTGGGCTTCATCTTGGCTTGAACTTGGGCTTTGTTCACGCTATACAAATTGAGAGATCATCATAGGTGAATGTCCATTTTTCTGTATGCAACTATGCACTGTGTATTTAGTATTCACTAGTGTTATTTCTGATAGTCACATATTTATGCGTCTATACTACGTTTAATAAATCTCCTATACTTAGTTTATTGTTATAATTTGAGTGATTTAATTATGTTTATTGTTTTATTAGGTTTTGTGGAGAAATAAAGAAAAAGAGAATAAAAGGAGGACTCCTAGTGCAATCAGAGGAAAAGAAGGAGTTATGTTCAAATAAATAAGCCGGAGCTAATATGGATTATGAGAGATCAAACCAAGGAGAATATAAACTTACTTTAGGGTTTTGGGGATGACTAATCAGTAATTTTGGGGGGTTGCTTGAAGTCTCGTACATGAAGTCTATTTAATGCATACACTTTAACCTAATTTTGCATATTCTTTTGAATAAGGTAATACCAGAAAAACTCTCTTAGGCAACGAAATCAATAAGGTTTCGTCGCCTAAGTACGACTTGGACGACAAAACAACACTTCGTTGCCTAAGACGAAACAAAAAAATGTTGTCTAAGAAACCTTTAGACAACGAAATCAGAAATCGTTGCCTAAATTAAACGTTTCGTCGTCTAAGTTACACTTAGACGACAAAATTTTTTGTGTAACTTAGACAACAAAATTTTTTGTCACTTAGACAACAAATATTTCGTTGCTAGAGTATTAGTACTTAGACGACGCAATGGTTAATAATTCGTCGTATAAATGCATACCCTAATCCTAACACGTAAACACTTAGACGGCTAATGTCCTCCAATTCGCCGTCTAAGTGTTTACCCTAACACTAACCCTAACCCGCCTAAACTCTAAATTTTAAACACTTATACGACGAAATTGGTACAATTTGTCGTCGAAGTGGTCTCTTAGACGACGAATTATACCAATTTCGTCGTCTCAGATGAATTTTGTTGCTCTGATCAAAGAGCACAACTATGTATACCATCTTAAAGTGCATATTTTTTCGTCGAGGATACAGAGTAAACAATTTTTGGATTGTGAGTGTCGACAGTTCAAAAATCGTAGTAAATGATTTCGACTCAAATCATAAATAGTGAAACGATGAATTTAAAAAATAAAGTACTAAACTTATATTGATGTAAGTAAACAGAAATTTGTCTAATTAATTATGTGCCCGAAATAACACATAAGGTAGGAATTTAAGTAACTGGCATGATTATGGATGTTTCAGATGTCTTAACTCGCAAGTATTCTTTAGAAAATAAAAATAACTACGAAATAACTCATCAAATGCATGCATCTACATGAAAACAACTGCACATTATTCTCTTAGGTTACGTTGCTTCCACGTGTGAATGAACGGGTCTATTCTCTGTCTGTGAAAATGATGGAGGTCCTATCAAACCCCAACATTTAGATCTTACTTGATCTTTGTAGTCGGAGGAGATAAGAGCCCCACATCAGTTAAAAACAAAACCCAGCAGTTTCACAGGTTCAAGTAAACCTATATAAGCCATAATTAGGAAAACTGTTGCAAGTCTAGTCAAACGCCACGTCGAAGCATTCCATGTAGTGATGGAGTCAACATTAAATTGTTATACAATTAATAGTTCGACAATATTTACGATTTTTTTTTTAAAATTTTTGTCATTTCACTAAAATAATTAAATTTTAATATAGTAAACTAAGAAAAAATAATGGAATTTTACAAATACAAAAAATCAAAATTCTAAACTTTAAACTTAAACGGACTAGAATGAGTAAAATAAATACCGAAAATAGGATAAAAAAATCAAAGATAAATATTTTAGACAAGCATTTCTTTAATTTTATAAAAAAATCGTGTATTTTAGTGAGGGAGAAGAAATAAGCGGTGACTTAAGAAAAATAAATATTACGAAGACAAAATCAACAAAGAAATAAATTAATGAATAAAATTCTCACATCAAATTTTTTTTAACTTGTTTTTAACTTGAAGTAAATATGTTTTTTTGTTAAAAACTTATCGGGTTTAAGCCGGAGGCCGGTGCTCATGAGCTGATCAAAAGCATCATCATAATTCTCTGCGTTATCGTCCAAAACTACAAGAACCGTAAAAACCATCGAGCCAATGAAACGTACTGTGGGTAGGAAACGTGAGAATATATGAGGGTTTTAGGATTGATTAGGGTTTTGTATTTTAGGATTTGCTACAAGTATATACGTATAATACATCTAATCAAAGTATATATAATAGTTAAATATATGGTGGATTTAATAATATGTTTGGTTCCTTTTTAGTTTTGATGGTTGCAGCGAACCTACATGTTGTTGAACTGAACTATCCAAACTATTAAAGATGTCTTTCTTCTTCTTTCTTCCAAACAATTTTCTCTTTTTTTCTTCTTCTCAATTATACTTGCACTTGAGAAGGAATTTGCTGAGAGATTATTATATGGTGAAAGTATTATTGAAGAACAAGAAAATATCATGATTTTATTTGTCATCTGCACTCCTGTAGAGTCGATTCGACGCTGACCCGGAAAGATTCTCCGAGATTCTTTCAATAATAATTTGGGGGGGGGGGGGGGGGTGTATTTTGTGTCAAGCTGATGACTCGGTCAAAGCTAGGCACAGCGCGAAATGTTTAGATGTAGTTTTGAAACAAAAAACTTATAAGAAAAACAAAGGTAGGTGCCAACTTATATTAGCATAGAATTAGACCCAAAATCAACCACCACTAGGTGATCCAAAAGGGATGTTGAAAACACATACAGAGGAAATGCAATTAGCCCAGATAGCAACATTAGGGTTTTATTTCCATGGGATTTTTTTTAGAAGGCAAAAAAAAGGCAAATGTGAGGATGCGGTGGTTCTCTAACCTTTATAAATACCATTCGATAACAACCATACTAGCTTCCCTTATTTGGTTGCTTGCCCACCTCACTATTCCAAAAGAACTAAAATAATACAAAGAAAAATATAACTGAAATTTAATCAAGTTTAATTTAACTAATTATAATTCTCATAGTTTAATTAAGCAGCTTCCTTAACCACCTCATGACCTCGTTTTTCCTCATTTCGCATTGGATCAAAACCACAGCTCTCACTATTGCTTTGACCAGTTGGCCTCCCTCTTCCTCTTCTCCATCATTATTAATTACCTTGTCTCCGATTAGTTTTGGCAACACCTTCTCTCCCCACATTCCGAAAAAAATTCAATCTCAGTCGGTAATTTTAAAAATCAAAATGAGCTTACGATGAGCAAAGGGCACAACATCATTGCCTTGGCCCAGCTCTCTCTGCCACCGGAGACTATGTCTGTCGCCGCTCTCCCTCTCTCCTCAAGCCTTCTCTTCCCTCTCCCTCTCCCTCTCCCTCGATCGAACCCTCAGCCTCTGCTATAGACACCCAGTGCTTCACAGTTGGCGATCTCTCACCCTTCGGCGTCGACCTCTTCCCTCTCTCTCCTCGTCGCCCTTTCCGGCCACCACCTCGGCGAATCGATTGCTCTAGACACCCAAAGTTATCGCGACGCTCAATCTCAATCGGTCGCCCGCCTCTCCTCCTCCTCCTCTCTCCGTCGATCTCCTCGTGCTACACTCTCTCACTGGTCGAAGCTGACGCCGACATCGACGCGAGGAGGAGGCAAGGACGAAGGCATTCGGTTCGATGAGGGAGAGATGGAGGAGGTGGCTCTGGGTGCCAGTGTAATTTCTGGGTGTCTAGAGCCGAGGTTGAGGTCGACCGGAGGAGGAGGAGACTGAGATCGCCGAGTGTTCGGTGGCCGGAGAGAGTTATAGAAGAGAGAGAGGAATTCGACGCCAGAGGAAGAGATAGGAGAGGGGAAAATCAGTCGAAAAATAGAGAGGAGAGAGAGATTGACCGAGGACGACGAAGAGAGAGGAGAAAGCGAGAGCGACGATGAGGGTTCCGGCGAGAATTTTTGGCAGTGGAGCACGGTCGCTGACAGTTGAGAGTAACTGAGAAATCTGGTCAAGGGCAAAAAATTTGATGCCCTGAGCTTATTATTAATTTTTTACTTCATTAGTGGACAATTTACAAAGAAAAAAAAGATGCGAAGAGAGGGCATGCAGGCAAGAACTACTCTCCCGCGTCTCCCTGTCTCTCTCTCTTTTCTCTACTTCTCCATCTCTCTCGTACACAGACACGCATGGCTACCCCACACTGATCTTTTTGAGTGGAACCTCAAGCTGAGAAGCAGCTTCTCAATTTAGAGAAGAAAAAGGGAAGGCTCTACTCGATATAAGAGAGATGAACAGCACCAACTCCTTTTTTTTTTCCTTCTGTGTTGAGTGTGTTCTCACTTCATCAAACCCTAATTCCCTCTCTAGCCCATATATAGTAAAAACGAAGAAGATAGATCAGTAATTTCGGGTTTGTAGCTTTCACACATATTCTCCCTTTCCAACAGTCTCTTTCTGCAACTATCAATTTCACGATCCGTGGATTTGCAACTCAAAGACAAAGAGCAGAAGCACGAGCAGATCAGTAGTGAGAGAACTTTTTAGGACATGGGATAGTACTCTCTCTCTCTCTCTCTCTCTCTCTCTCTCTCTCTCTCTCTCTCTATTTGGTAGTTTCGTGCTCAAATGCGTTTTGTAGTTTGAGTAAGCAAAACCCATCAGCTGCTTCATATCTTTGTCTCCCCCTTACCTTTTTCCATTTTCGGCTCTCTAATGGATTCCGGTGGCGGAAGTATGCAGTCGTCTAGCGGCGGAGACGACGAGTCGTACGACTCGCGCGCGGAGTCGATCTCTGCCTTGCTGGGTCCCGCCATGACTAACCACCACCATCCACCGCAAGTACTCCAACAACAACAACAGCTCCACCAACAGCACCGCCAACAACAACATCAAGTTGAGTTCGACAGCTTATCCAACATGCTCGATTCCAGGCTCGCCAACAACAACCCGAATAACCCGCTCCTGAACCTGGACATGGTCTGGTCCAACACGCTGAGATCCGACCCGAGCATGACCGATCTTGGCGGCCACAACGACCTCAGCCAACCCTTCTTGACCAATAGTCAACTAGGAGGAAAAGTTAGCACCCAAGTAAGCGGCGGCGGCGGCGTAGGAGGAGTAGGAGGAGGGCCCTCTACTTTTACTCATCAGATCCCATCGTCCTCGTCAGCTCCGAACGACCAGGCCAACAATAACGTCGGCAGCATTCGGAACAGTAACCCCAAGAAGAGGTCGAGAGCTTCGAGGCGTGCACCCACCACGGTTCTGACGACGGACACGTCAAATTTCCGAGCCATGGTTCAAGAATTCACAGGTATTCCTGCACCCCCATTTTCGAGTACTTCGCCTTTTGCCAGAACCCGTTTGGATTTGTTCGCCGGCTCTTCAAACTCGTCCTTCATGGCGGCTAGATCGGGTCAGAATCATATGGACCCAGCTTCTTCTTCTCTCCCTCCTTATCTTTTGAGACCATTTTCTCAAAGACCTCCACTCCTACCATCTCATCCTCCGTCTTCGAATAATTCAAGCACTACTAGTAACATCGGCGGCGGCGGCTCTAATTTACAGCACTCTCACAGTCCTCTGTTGAACATGAACAACATGCAAAATTCTCCCTCCTCTCCTTCTCCTGTTCTGAATTTCCAGTCCCTCTTTCGACCCCAGCAGACGAATTTACCGAAATACCCTTCACCGGTTCTTCGCTCCAGCAAGTCACAGGGCTCCTCGGGTGTGCTTGAAGATCAGTTTGGATTGAGTCATGGGCTTAATAATGTGCAACTTCCTAACATAGTGTCCTCGGATGGTGGTCGAATGACTGTACAAGCCAGACATGACAGTTATCCGAGGACGACGACGAGCACGATGAATTGGGTTGACAGCAACAGCAACAACATGGATGACGGCATTGTTGATCACCAACATCTTCTGAGGTCCGTCAACGACGCGGTGGCTTCTTCCTCGTTGAATGTCGAAAAAGCTGGGGTGCAGGAGAATAATGTGAGTAATACTACTGCTACTACGACTACTACAGCGAGAAGTGGAGGTATGGTGGAATCGTGGATTTGCTCATCCGACTAAATTAAGCTAGCTTCTGCGAATCAGTGAGAGACAAATACAGTCCAGACTCACACTTTCAAAGGTATATAGGAAGAAGATGATCATCTAATTATGTTACAGAATCTTATTTTGTTTCTTAATTAACCATGACGGTGAACATAATTAAAACCCTCTTTTCCCATTCATTTACTCCAAGTATATGTAGATAATAGCTTCGTAGTTTCTTCATTTCTTTATCTTGTGATCATTTTTTCACATATATGTCCGATACATATCGAATACGAACAATTCAATCATCTGAGTGTTCATGTTCTTCCGCTAGCTAGCTTCTTATATAACTACTAACTCAGTTCTACCTTATCTGAAACGAGGATGAAGAAGGAGATCAAAAATCTATAAACAAGAGGCAAAATGGTAGATTTGTCTGCTTGCTTAATAGATTATTCCCAACCCTTCAATTTCGCAATATTATTATGAATCTTTTCTATTTAACTTTTGCTTGCATATTTTTATATCATTGTCTGGGAGTGATTGGTGGCGAGATTTGGGGTATACTTAGCCGCCGCAAATCTCATTATTATACGAATCGCATATCTTTCATGTGCCTATGTTTTTTTTTTCTTCAAATTATCTTTCATTCTCTATTCACTATTTCATTGTAAATTGAAAATGGGATGCTCATTGTACAAAACCAAAGATATTAGGATACCCAGCAATTTTTTCTTGTTTGGTTTCGAACCAGGAGTAGGATCATTCATACGTTATGCACCATTTATGAGCGAAAATACTTTTAGTTCATTTCATACGTAAAATATCTTCATCATTGTACCTCTAGCAAAAAGGAATATATAATAGAAAAAAAAAATAAAGAATAACGACCTTTTAGTGGTTCTTTCAGGTACAACCACACAAATTTGAATTATATGCATGGTCTTTTGTGTACAACCACGAAAATTAGAAACCCTACTTAATTTTCCTTCCTTTTTCTGCTCTTGCATTTTCTATACTTTCTTTAATAATGCCCACAGAAAATGCTCAAACTAGTATAATATAGAGATAGAAAATAAATATACTGTAATACTTCAATAAAATGTTCGATAAATTAGAGACACTATGGTTAAAATGTTCAAACTAGCTAGTTAAAGAGAGATAATAAATTAATGTAATTTTGTTGAATACAGTATGGTACGTTGCAATAGCAAAGTAAAGTAAAATATCGATAATTTAATATTCGATTAATTAATAATTTCGTTAAAATAACATTTTTTGTCGGTCCCAACTTGGATACTCAAGTATTAATTTAAAACTCGATTAATTAATAACATCGCTAAATTAATAAACTTTCTCAATCCCGAGATTATTAATTTATTTAGATTTCACTGTACTCGGTAACATTCTATTATATATATACTACAGGGAAGTGAACACAAAACGTGTGTGTGTTTGATTTGATGAAAATTAATTTTTTTTCTTTCACATGGATAAAAAAACTAATTAAATGTTGCTGTTATTTTTTTAATTACTGGAGTCATAAGTTACTCCACCATAAAAATAGGGAAACTAAAACAACAAAAACAACTACGTGGATGTGAGAGATTGAGAGAAAATAGGGGATTTGATCATTTATTTTTTATATTTAATTTGCTGATTACAAAAACACTCTTGAATAATTAAATTTCTCATAAGTAAAAAGGGCTTTTTAGGAAGAAAATGCCAAAATGGAGAAACAAAAGGTGTTCCCTTAATAATAATATATATATTGAAATAATGCCTGTAGCAATTCTCAAGCTTCCGCTAATAAAACCATTAAATACATACCCAGAAGAGCATTATACCTATCATGTATTACAATAAGAAACACTAAAAACCTCTTAAATAATAGTAAGGCAACTTTGAACACCTATGTATTCAATCATGCACCATTTAGTATAGAGTGCAACATCGCTACTCTATCGATCCGCGTTTACCATATTGGTGACACAAGAACAGAATGACAATGTGACTAATACAATGCATTATTACAAATTGACAAGTTTTCCTCCCATGTTATCGAACGACAATATATTAAGTCGTCGGCACTAAATTTTATCCTACCGCTAAGAAGATCCATCAACTTAAACATAAGATCCTCCGTCACTAGGATATACCAGTCACATTAGATGTACAATCCACAAATTGATTGTTGAACTATCTACACTCCTATATTGTAGGGAATATAGGGGCATATTCAAGACATAAAATGAATTGTAATTAAAAATTAATAAATAAAAAAACATGCGGTGTTGAAAATGAAACACATTTTCCCTAGGATGTAACCCTAGCCCACCTCCATCAGAGCACAACATAGACCAAACAAGCCCACCTTAGGTACAAGAGTAATCGCGCCACTACCAGCAACCTTTTTACCCTTGTATCGCCTTCAAGTTTTGGCAAACTACGCCAGAACCAAATTAGCCAGATATAGGACAATACGTAGCAGCTCAATAGCCACTAGAGAGTCTTCATTCACCATAGATGTCGCTCGAATCCAACTCAATAGATAACAAATTCACCGTGTGACGAACCGACGATGATTGTCAAACCTCGTCAGAGACGCATCACCAAAAGTGAGGAAAGACGATCTTTGATGTATCTTGGGTGTTTCCCTCACATTTTTTTTTATTATTTCATTATGTATCTTGCGTGTCTTTTAAGAGCTAAAGAGATTTGTTAGATAAATATTGTGTTGTATACAATTATGAGGTGTAATGACATCATCATATGAGCTAATATGGGCAATGCACGTCTCATGTTTTTTGTTTGGCGAAAGGCACGTATGCATGTGAAATAGCTTTTATTATTATGTCATTTTTTTGGTTGATAATGTCAATAATTTCTATCTATATAGTAGAAATCTTCTATCTACTAATAACACTACCAGAAAAAACAGTATAGCCGATGACTTGCCGAAAAACAGGCCGACGACAACCCTTGTCGTCGGGTATAGTAGAGTATAGGCAATGCACGTCTCATGTTTTTTGTTTGGCGAAAGGCACGTATGCATGTGAAATAGCTTTTATTATTATGTCATTCTTATTGGTTGATAATGTCAATAATTTCTATCTATATAGTAGAAATCTTCTATCTCCTAATAACACTACCAGAGAAAACAGTATAGCCGATGACTTGTCAGAAAATAGGCCGACGACAACCCTTGTCGTCGGGTATAATAGGGTATAGCTGACGAGGTTCTCCAGTCGTCGGTCATAGTACTATAGCCGACGACTTGATTCTAGTCGTCAGCTATAGTAGCTGAAAAATCATCGGGTATAGTTTGTAACTATTACCGACGAGTGTTTTTGACTATAACCGACGACTTTGTAGTATCGTCGGCTATAGGTTTTTATAGATCCAATCTGGGCAGCAGTTCGGTCATTCAAAAAAAATTCTCCCGCGAAAACTGAAAATGCTCTGAAATCATTAACTGTTGTCAAAAACTGTCCACAATGAGTTTGTGGTTCATTATATAGGTACGTACGTACGTACTATATATATAAGTATATATATGTGCATGTGTATGTGTTGATTGTGGTACATATATATATGCATGATGTATAGAGTTGAGATATATATATATATTGTTAATTTTGAGTTGATTGTTGAGTTTGAGTGATTGATGGTTGATTTTAAGTGATTGATAGTTGATTTATAGTAATTGTTGTTGATTATTGTGAATATAGGGTGATTTATTTGATTATTGTGATTATTATAAGGTTAATTGTGATTATTATGGTTAATATATATTGTGATTATTGTGTGTTTTGGTTAATTGTCATTATAGTGTGGTTATTATTTAGATTTTTGTGATTATAGTTAAGGTATATATATTAAAATTATGGGAACTGTACGTGCGTGTAATCATATATATATATTAATTGATTGGTTGTTGATTTAATTTTAGTTAAATTAGACGAAAATAAATATATGATCGAATAATTAGAGATCGAGTAGAATATATAATTAGACAAAAATAAGTTTTATATATGAATATAAATTAGACAAAATATATATATGTTCATTTGTAATTAGGGATAGATCGAGTAGAATAATTAAATTATGTAATTTATAGTTTAAATATCGATATATATATATATATATAATGATGAATTTTTAATTAATTAGATCATGGGTATATATATAGCTATAATTTTCAGGATGGACAAGAGTTGGATGTGTCTTCCAAGATGGGATGTAAGATATCACCGTGGAATTAGGAGTTTTGTGGAATATGTGAAGGTTAATTGTGGAGGGATGACAATTCATTATTGTCCGTATATGAAATGTCAGTGTCGCAGCGAGCGATATCGTTTTCACATCGATAAAGTATTGGAGCACTTGAAGAAAAACGGGTTTTGGTATAAGTACACATGTTGAATTTATCATGGTGAGAGCTCATCAGTTGGTCAGCATGATCAGGGACAATTTTTTGAGAGTGTCAGTACATCCAATGATCCAACAATAAGGTTGATCAACGATATGTTTCCTCATGAGAGCGGTGTATTTTCTCAAGCACCAGATATCTCTCCTGCCGTTAGGAGTTTCCCTCATATTGAGCCAGTCCAGCAATTACCTACAGCTGTCAACACTGCTGGTATGAACAAGTACAACAACCTCATTGCCTTCCAACAGACCCCGTTGTACAACCAGTGTAATAAGACTGTTCTTGAAAGTGTTATTGGAGTAATGAACCTTAAAGTGGAGAACAAAATGAGTGTGAAGGCTGTTGATGATTGGCTGAAGTGGTCTGGTTTGTTGTTGCCCCCCGGTCATCGCGTTCCTAACATCTTGGCATTTCCTACTTCAAAATCCATGCTTGTATATATGATGTGCATGAAGAAAGAATACAATATGCTCACTATGATAATTCCAGGGTCGGGTTATCCAGGAAAGTGTCTCGATGTGTATTTGAGACCCTTATTTGAGGAGCTTAAGTACCTGAGTGAGCATGGTCATCCCACTTATGACAAGTTCAAAAATGAGATGTTCCAGATGCATGCCATGCTTGTTGGCACCATTAGCGATTTTCTTGCATGCGGCATGTTGTCGGGCAACGTTACCAAGGGATACAGGGCTTGTCCAGAGTGCATGACTGTTGAGTGTTGCATACCTCATTGCAGGAAGATTGTACAGATGCGTCATCGTTGTTGGCTTCCACATGATCACCCATTTTGGGAGGATATGAAGGTATTTGATGAGACTGTGGAAACAGGTGAGCAGCAGAGGAGATGGACGAGGGATGAAATATTGGAAGTGCTAAATGAATACGATTTTTGACAGCTCAGCAATCATCCTGAGATAGTGGCATCAATACCTGAAAAACCCGACATGTATAAATTCTGGACTCACAAAAGTATTTTTTGGGAACTTCCGTATTAGTCCAAGTTGTTGATCTGACACTACTTAGATGTCATGTACATAGAGAAAAATGTGTGCGAGAGTGTGGTTGGCACAGTGTTGAATTGGGAGGGAAAAAACTAAAGACGGCCCGAAGGCACGCACTGATCCGAAAATAATGGGACTGCGAAAACATTTGTGGTTGAGAGATGGGAAGAAAAAAAATGCCTCAAGCTCCTTATACCGTCAAGCCTGCCCAGAAGAATGAAATTTTTGGCTGGATGGGTAATGTCAGGTATCCTTCCGGCTATGCAGGAAATATAAGTCGGTGTGTTAACTTCAAAGACAATAAGATGTACGGCTGAAGAGTCATGACTGTCATATACTGCTTCAATGCCTCTTCCCTGTTTTCATTCGAGGGTATCTGCCCAAAGAGGTGGTGGAGCAGTTAGTGGGTTTGTCAAGATTCTTTCAGAAGTTATGCATGAGAGAAGTGAAGAAATCGGACATGTGGGAAATGCAACAGGACATCATTTTTATCATGTGCAAATTGGAAATGATATTTCCTCCAAAAAATTTCGACATCATGCCTCACCTGATGCTCCATCTTCTGGAACAATTGTTGCTTATCGATCTAGTACACTACACATGGATGTATCCCATGGAAAGGTACGTAAGGCATCTCTGAATTTGGCTATGTCTTAATATTATTTATTCACTTATTTTACAATAATAATAACATACTCTTTACCACTTTATAGACAATTAGGGGACTACAAAAACTATGTGATGAACAAATCCGCACCTGAAGGGTGTATCGCTGAAGCATATCTTACGCACGAGTGCGTAACATACACCAAGTTGTATTTGGGAGTGTTGGAGGACCCTCCACAACATATGCCTGTAGATGAATCGCAGTTCAACCTTTCGATCATCTCCAATGATGTTGAAGTTTCTGGAAAGTTGCCCAACTCGTACAATTTGGAACTATATTAGCTAGTCATTGCCCACTGGTCGGTATTGATTAACTGTCCAGAAGTTCAATATTAAAAAAATGTGCACCTTTTCTGCCCTGCTATTGCCGGTGATGCTGAGTACCACAACAAGACGTTCGCAAACTATTTTGGCAAATGGGTACGTATATAGATATATTTACTTGCATATGAATTTAAGTGTCTCGTATCCTATGTATAGTTAAGTTAATAAATGATTATTTTTCAGATGAACCATGTACAAGATATGGTATTCCTCAGTGGTCACACAAATTTAGGCTCTTGCGCAGAAACCGGTAACTTCTAGAGTTTATCCTATGTGTAAGGTAAATGGCGTGCTATTTATTTGTGAACATAGAGACGTCAGACGAAGAACACAGAATTCTGGGGTAATGGTGCATGGTGGGCAGAATAGAGTTGACTATTACGGTGTTCTCCATTCAGTTGTTGAATTAATTTATGGGGAAGGCATGAAAGTGCACTTGTTTAAGTGTAGATGGTTTGATACTGACCCTGAGAATACAAGGACCGATCAATACGACATATTTTCGGTGAATACTGCTACAAGCTAGTATGAAGATGATCCGTTTGTTTTGGCCACGGCGGTGAAACAATTGTTCTATCTTGATGATCTTGTGCATGAAGGCGCGTGGAAAGTGGTTAATCATGTTCTTCCAAGAAACATATACAGTGCCTCGATACTTGGTGTGACCTCAGATAATGAAGAAGTTAGTGCATACCAAGAGCCGAACGCAATTGGTATTCCTGAATTCTCAACAATTCGCTTTACCAATGTGATACAGGGTAGTGTGGTACAAATTCCTCGACCAGAACTTATTAATGTTAATCAAAATAAAGACAATGAAGACTCAAGTGACGAGGACTTACACATCTTACCTGAAATTAACTCGGAAACCAAGTCAGACTCAAGCGATGATTCTGACTATGCGCCTTAGTATACGTATGTTAATTTGAGTATGAACGTGCAATGTAAAATGATGTGTAGGACGATGACTTGAACGTACAATTTGAGTATGAACGTGCAATGTAAAATGATGTGTAGGACGATGTGTGACGACCCGGAATAGAATCAGTAGTGTAAATGGCTTAATTCACGAGTTCGCGCATAATCACCGTTTTCCGTAAATTGATTGATTTGCCGGTTTTGATTACGACTTAAATATTGGCCGAGAATTTGAGTTGAGTCTTTTTTCGAGAGTTGTTGTACGTGTGATTTCGAGTTCGTGGGCGGTTCCGGATACTCAAATAGCCCACCGGCAATGACGTCGCCGGAAATAGCCCGTCGGAGATAACATTGCCGGCGACGGCGTTTCACGTCGCCGGTAATGTCTTGACATCACCGGCGACTCAAGTTGCCGACAATGTCAAGACATTAGCGGCGACTTGAGTCGCCGGTGATGTTTAGGACATTACCGGCAACTCAAGTCGCCGGCAATGTCAGCGCCACCGTGGCTGGAATTTGAAGACATTGCCGGCGACATGGACCTAAGTCGCCGGCAATGCTTGGAAAAATTTTGAAAAAAAAAAGCGGTTCTGGATTGGGCCCAATTCCAGAACCTGCATTGAAAGACATAAACCGTACAATCATAAAAGTTCAACAGTACACATAAATGTCCAACGTACAGTACAAATAGCAACGATACGAAAATTAACTACAACTACACGTCAGGGTCGAGGAACTTGCGGGTCAGGGTCGAAGAAATCCATGTACTCATTTGAACTCCGGTGGCTACCCTGGTCTTGCTGTGGCGGTGACTTGTGCGGTGGTGGTGGTGGATAACTGGGGAAACTGGGGAACACAGGGACCGGGGGAGGTGTGGGGAGCGGTTGTCCGGTAGTCTAAGCCGCGTATATAGTCTGCATCCAGGTGAACATTTGTGTCTGCTGCTGGACTATGAGGCGGTGTTGCTCGATCATCCCCCGGTACTCGGCATCTCTGCCTGCCTGCTGCTCGGCCATCTGCCTCATCTCCTCCATATGCCTCCTTTGCACCTCCAACTCCCTCCGCGTCCTCTGAAGCTCCGCTGCGAGGTTACGCCTAGAAGCTGAACTTCTTGACTCGGTAGAGTATTCTGAAGTGTTCTTCAATACTCCTTCGCCCGCCGAGCCCATTCCCCTACAGTAGTAGGTATTCTTTCCAGTCCCTCACGCTTTTGCCATGATCTGAGCCGCTATAGGCCGATCAAGCGGATCGATCTGAGAGGCATACTGGGTGACTTCTTCCTCGGAGCAGTCAGGATGGTTACCCCGAGCTATATTCATGGTAACTTCTGTGGTCGCCTCCTCCACTCTCGCCTAATTGAAAAGCGAAAATGAATAACGTATTATCTAACAAAATAAATTAATATCAAAAAATAGTTTTATTAACACATGGAGAGGCGAAAGACTTACCACTTCTTCAGGGCACTGCGGATAGAACTTCTGATGAATATACACCAACGGGTTCACTTCTTGTTGTTGCTGCGCCTTACTCGACCAACCCAAATAGTTCAGTGAACCTGCATGATGGGCCCTGGTGTTTTTCAATCTATTCGCCCGGTTCGTCTTCGAAATCGCCTTGTTTGATAAACATTTGTAAAAAAATTAGTAACTAACTATTTGAATGTGATACGATACATTAGGCTTGTAAGATATGTTCAAGATGCATACCTTCGCTTTGGGGTGCTCGAAGTGGGCTATCAGCCACAGCCACTCGTACTCCCTAAACCGGAATTCGCTAGGGGTAGAACCTCGGCGTAGCTCCTTGTATAGAGTGTAATGTGAAGAAAGCTCGTTCTTCCACTCTTTATACCTATATTAACACCAGGAAAAAAAGTTAGAGATATTAAAACACTTGATAAACAAAAATCTAACTCGATATATACTCAAATAACTCGAAGCACATCACCTCATATGTAGTTGACGCTCTACCCACATGTGAATAAGAACTTCATCCATGTCAAACCACACCTGCAATATGAATATATAAACGGTAAAATTATATATTTATTCGGACTTAATTAATAAATGTAAAATTTACGTAATGAAAATACGATTTAAGTCACACTCAGTGCATTATGCACTTGCATCTTCACGTAGATAGGCACAGATTCCCAATCTGGCCAAAGCATTGGGACCTTGTCCCGCACGATCGCCCCGGCCATGCTGACATATTTTCGCGTGGTGTCAAATGCCTCGATCACCTCGCCATCCTCATTAGCCCTAATGGGCGTTTTCCTTCCCCCGGTGGCCTGCTCAAGTCGCCGCCCGGTGCAGGTGCCTCTAGCCCCTTTCCGTTTTCCAGTACCATTAACGAAATTGCCTAATAATACAATGTCAACAAATTGATATCATTAATTGAACCTATCGTAAGTATTAAGTAATAATTAAGTAATCAATCTAATGTTAAATAAAATTTACCTGCATCGTCCGTTTGTTGGTTGGTGCACCTCACACTCCAAAGATACACGGGGTCGAACGGGATGAAGTTGTACGCTTCCTCCACGCTCAGGAACTCCGGCCGTCCTTCAACATAAATAGGCATCCCCCTATCATCGAATTCAGAGATCACCGGAATCTCGTCGGGTCGGAAGAGACAGGACGGCGGAGATAGACGAGGCCTGGACGATGAGGCGCCAGCACCATCTGCCTCAGATGATTCCCGTGAAACGGGAGTAGGCACCGGGCGAATTGGAGGCATTCGGATGGAGGGAGTTTCTGATGCCCCCGTCGACTGTCGCTCGTCTAAGGGTCTGCTAACGGAGGGACGTCTGCTGACTGAGCGTCTGCTGACTGAGGCTCGAGGCTCGACTTCCGGTTGCACGGCTCTGGATCATGCAGCTTCCTCCTCTGCTCGCGCAGCTAGCAAGGCTTGTGTGCGAGCATTCATCATTGGCCCACTGCGCGTGTTGCTGACTGCAGCTGAGGAGGAAGCTTGACTACTGCTCCCTCCACTATTTCGGGAACCTCTCCGTTTGATTCCTCCAAGCCAATTTGCCGCAAAACCTCATGGACACCGTAATAGTCATGGATTCGGTTCTATAACAAATCGGAACCGGAACAGTTTGGAACCGGAACCGTTTGAACCTGGAACCGTTTGGAACTGGAACCGTTATGTTTCAAACGGTTCCGGTTCCAAACAGTTCCGGTTCCAAACGGTTCCGGTTCCAAACGGTTCCGGTTCTATAACAAATCGGAACCGGAACCGTTTGAACCTGGAACCGTTTAGAACTGGAACCGTTATGTTTCAAACGGTTCCGGTTACAAACAGTTCCGGTTCCAAATGGTTCCGGTTCTATAACAAATCGGAACCGGAACGGTTTGGAACCGGAACCGTTTGAACCTGGAACCGTTTGGAACTGGAACCGTTATGTTTCAAACGGTTCCGGTTACAAACAGTTCCGGTTCCAAACGGTTCCGGTTCTATAACAAATCGGAACCGGAACCGTTTGGAACCGGAACCGTTTGAACCTGGAACCGTTTGGAACTGAAACCGTTATGTTTCAAACGGTTCCGGTTACAAACAGTTCCAGTTCCAAACGGTTCCGGTTCTATAACAAATCGGAACCGGAACCGTTTAAACCTGGAACCGTTTGGAACTGGAACCGTTATGTTTCAAACGGTTCCGATTACAAACAGTTCCGGTTCCAAACGGTTCCGGTTTAAAATCGTTCTGGTTCCAAACTGTTCCGATTCCGATTTTTGACCTTAATTTATACGTTAAATTAACAACTATATCACCTTAATCCAAACACGTTAAATTCTGATTCCGATTTTTCACCTATTATACGTTAAATTAACAACTATATCACCTAACTTAACATATATACATACATCATTTCCGGCTTTAAATTTTCCACATATATATACACATCACATATACACTTTGTATACATCATGCATCTTAATTTCACCTAATTTTCACACATATATATATATATACATCACATATTAATCCAAATCACCCTAACTAATTAATTTTCCACATTTTTCAAACATACGTATATATATACATTGCATATTAATTAATTAATTTTTCACATATATACATCGCATATATTTCTCCTTCACCCCACAATTATCCACATTAATTTTTCACATTTTTCAAACATACCTTAATTACATTTTCCAAATATTTTCCACATGCATACATACATCTCACAATTATCAAAAATTAATTAATTGTTGGTTAATTAAAATGCATAAAAATAAAATGTGGATTGAGAGAGAGAGAGAGAGGGAGAGAGAGAATTTCCGACTAGAATTTCCGACTAGAATTTCTGACTTCAATTTCCGACTAGAATTTCCTACTATAATTAAAATACATACATCATTAACGTACTAAGGATGATAATCGTAATCATCTTCATCACTTGAGTCTGACTCAGTTTCATAGGTACCCTCTGGCAATATGTGCTGCTCCTCGTCATCTGAATCAGCGTCAACTTCATATGGATTAACATCGAGAAGTTCTGCTCCAGTAATTCGAACCACACTCCCAGATCTCACATTATTAAGGCGAATCGTAGATGATTCCGGAATGTCAAAAGCGTTCGGCTCTTGGTATGCAGTAACTTCCTCATCATCTGCGGTCTCACAAAGTGTGGCAGCACTGTATATGTTTCTATGAGCAACATGGTTAACCACCTTCCACGGGACTTTGTTCTGAAGATCGTCAAGGTAAAACACTTGTTTTACTGATGAGGCAAGAACGAAAGGGTCATCTTCATACCAGCTAGTAGCAGTATTCACCGAAAATGTTCCATACTGATCGGTCCTTGTGTTCTCCGGGCTAGTATCAAACCATCTACACTTGAACAAGTGCACTTTCATGCGGTTCCCATAAATTAGTTCAACAACTGAATGAAGGACACCGTAATAGTCAACGCCATCCTGCCCACCATGGACCATCACCCCACAATTCTGTGTTTTCAGTCGGTCGTCTCGATTTTCACATATAAATTTCACGCCATTGACCTGACACATCGAGTAAACTTTTGAAGCTATCGGTTTCATCGCCAGGACCCTCAATTCGTTTGACCACTCTGGGCAACCATCATTTGCTACATGGTTCATCTGAAATCGACGTACCAAACTTAGAAACCACAAAACCACGTACGTACACACATGCTAGATAAGGATATATATAAAAAATAGACATATACACATATACCATTACCCATTGACCAAAGTAGTTTGCAAACGTCCGGTTGTGGTAATCAACATTTCCGGCAATAGCAGGGCAGTGAAGATGATAGTTTTTCCAATATTGTACTTCTTGACAGTTAATCAGTACCGACCAGTGGGCAATGGCTACCTCATTTCCATCCAACTTGTATGACTTTGGCAAGCTTCCCTGTACTACCACGTCATTGGAGATGATAGAAAGGTTGAAATGGGGTTCATCTATCGGCATCTGTTGTTGGGAGTCCTCAAGCGCTCCCAAATACACTTTGGTGTACGTTACACACTCGTGCGCAACATATGCTTCAGCGATACACCCTTCAGGTGCATATTTATTCTTCACATAGTCCTTGTAGGCTCCCAATTGTCTACAAGTTAACAAGTGCATGTTATGATACTTAAAAAATAAGAATTTACATATAAAAACATAGGCAAACCAAATGTATGAATCATTTGTACCTTTCCATGGGATACATCCAAGTGTAGTGTACGGGACCGGTAAGCAACAATTGTTCGGGAAGATCGATCATCAGGTGAGGCATGATGTCGAAAAAATTTGGGGGAAATATCCTCTCAAGCTTGCACATGATAAAAATGATGTCATCTTGCATCTCCCTGAGGTCTGATTTTTTAACTTCCCTGGTGCATAACTTCTGAAAGAATCTTGACAAGGCCACCAACGGCTCCACCACCTCTTTGGGCAGGTACCCTCGAATAAAAATAGGGAAAAGGCGTTGAAGCAGTACATGGCAGTTATGACTCTTTAATCCGTACATCTTATTGTCCCGGAAGTTAACACACCTGCTTATATTTCCTGCATAGTCATAAGGATACCTGCATATATATATATATATATATATATATATATATATATAGCCATAGGCAACAATTATATTTCTCGCATATAACCATAATCCGGTAAAAATTTAAGGCCAAATTCCTGCATAGCCATAAGAATATATACCTGACATTACTCAGCCACCGAAAAATTTCATACTTATGCTTCGGCTTTACGGTGTAAGGAGCTTGCGGCATTTTTCTCTTACCATCTCTTAACCACAAATGTTTCCGCAGATCCATAGCTTTCAGATCAATGCGTGCCTTAGGGATGTCTTTTGTTTTCCCCTCCAAGTTAAGAACTGTGCCCACAACACTTTCACACACATTCTTCTCTATGTGCATGATATCTAGGTAGTGTCTGATAGGCAACCTGGGCCAGTAGGGGAGTTCTCAGAATATGCTCTTGTGTGTCCAAAACTTATACCTTTCGGGCTTGTCTGGAATTAACGCGACTATGTCAGGATGATTGCTCAGCTGGCCAAAATCATATTCATTCAACACTTCCAAAATTTCTTCCCCTGTCCATCGCCTGGGTGCCACATCTGTTTCCACAGTCCCATCAAATGCGTCTGGATCCTGACTAAATGGGTGATCATATGGAAGCCAACAACGGTGACGCATCTGAACAATTTTACTGCAATGAGGACTGCAACAATCAACCGTCATGCACTCTGAACAAGCCCTGTAACCCCTGGTAACGTTGCCCGACAACATACCGCGGGCAAGAAAATCACTGATGGTGCCAACAAGCATGGCATGCATCTGGAACATCTCATTTTTGAACCTATCGTAAGTGGGGTGGCCACACTCACTCAGGTACTTAAGCTCCTCAATCAAAGGCCACAAATACACATCGAGACACTTGCCTGGATAACCCGGGCCCGGAATTAACAGAGTGAGCATATTGTATTCCTTCTTCATGCACATCCATGGTGGAAGGTTGTACGGTACCAAAATAACTGGCCATATACTGTATTGAAGACTCATGTTGCCAAAAGGGTTGAATTCGTCAGATGAGAGCCCTAGCCAAACAATTCGGACCTCTGCTGCAAAATGATCAAACTCCCTGACCATGTGCTTCCAAGCCTCTCCGTCGGAAGGGTGTATAAGGGTGTCATCGTCAGGCAAATTCCTCTCAGTCCACCATCTCATTGCTTCGGCCGTGAAAGCACACATGAACAACCGCTCCAGCCTATCCATAAGCGGGAAATATCGAAGTATCTTCACAGCTTTCTTGTTGCCTACAGGAGTCAACTTATACCTTTCTGTAAAACATACCGGGCAGGCTTCAAGGTCTTCAAGATCTTTTCCCCATAAGAGAATACAATCATATCTGCATGCATGGATTTTGATGTAGGAAAGCCCAAGATCTTTCAGGATATGTCGCACCTTATGATGAGTGGTAGGAAGACGATGACCGGGTGGCAGTAGCGAAGCAGTCCACTTCAACCAAGAATCAACAGCTTTGACAGACATTTTGTTCTCCATTTTGAGCTGCATCACTCCCATCACACTTTCAAGAACAATCTTACTACAACCGTCGTACAACGGAGTCTGTTGCAATGCAATCAGGTTGTTGTACTTGTCCATACCGCTTGTGTTGACATGAGCTCCAGGTAATGGCTCGACTGTCTCAATATGGGGGAAACACTCAACGACGGGAGGGACATTTGGTGCTTCATCAGCAAATACACCGCTCTCATGAGGAAACATATCATTGATTAACATCGATGTTGGATCATAGGATGGACTGCCCCTCTCAGCAAAATCTCCATGATCATAGCGTGGACTGGCCCTCTCACCAAATTGTCTATGATCATGCGGACCCGCTAACGATGTTTCACCGTGATAAATCCAACAAGTGTACTTATCCCAAAACCCGTATTTACTCAGGTTCTTCTGGACTTTATCAATGGGAAAACGAAATCGATCGCTGCGACACTTACATTCTTTACACGGGCAATAATGAAGTGTAGTGTCTCCACAATTAGCCTTCACAAAATTCACAAAACTCCTAATTCCCTGGTGATATCTGACATCCCATCTTTCGAGGCTCATCCAACTCTTGTCCATCCTGAAAATCTAACAATTTTACGTATTATATATACACACATTCACTACTAATAATCGACGCGATATCTCAATTCAACTCTAATTAAATCAACACATGCATGCATATATATATATATATCGATCTAATCTCTGAATTCGATTCAGTACTCGATGATGGTATTCTTCTTTTTTCAGTTCAGTATTTGACTAGGTAGGAGGCTCTCTTAAGCCTGACTCCGATAGCACTACGATAATACCAGTCGTTGATTCAGACACAAGATAAGATTAACTACAAGCAGTTTTCTAGTTTCGGTGACATCAACAACATTTCATATCTCACGAATTGGATTTGATCAACACACACATATATATATATATACATACACATATACGTATATATACACGTACCTATATATATATAGCTTCCCGAGTGATCGAGTTTTCGACGCGCGCCTTAATTTTGACAATACCGAAGGATCGATTTCAGAGCGTTTTCCTTCTTTCGATTTCACCAGATTTTTTTCGATCAAAATGAATGAGCTGCTGCGATCTGCATCTAATATAAGAGACATTGCCGGCGATTCATTAAATCGCCGAAAATGGAGACATTACTGGCGACTTTACGCCGGAATTTCGCCGGTAATGTTTCAAAACATTACCGGCGACTTCCTCCGTCGCCGGCAATGTCGAGCCAAGCATTGCCGGCGATTTTCTGACCGGAATTTCGCCGGCAATGTTTGGCTCGACATTGCCGGCGACGGAGGAAGTCGCCGGTAATGTTTCAATTCCGGCGACATTACCGGCGACGGAGTAAGTTGCCGGTAATGATGAACATTACCGGCGACTTTCCCGGTCGCCGGCCTTGTTTTTAGAAATCTCGCCGGTAATGTCTTCAAACGCTTGTTTTGATCAATCTGATCCGATCATAGCGGCCAGAATCATGGAAGCCGCGATCCCTCCAGGGAAGAACACTTTCTACTGCAGGGGGCTCAAAAAGTGGGGTCAAGGGCTGCTGAAGAAGACTTCTGAATTCTCTCGCGGATCGGGTTCTTCGAGGAGTAATGAGCTACAGGAGCAGCTTCAGAGGCAAGCGATGGAGATGGAATCTCAACGGCTACGGATGAAGGAGATGGAGCGGGCAAGAGTCGCCGAGCAGGAGGTGCGAGCCGCAGAGCAGAATCGGTTGGCCGAGCAGCAGGAGATGATGGGGACATGGATGCAGCACTGTTATGCACAGTTGCAGGCATCTGGAATTTAGATAGCTCTCCCGCCCATTTTCAGTGCATCAGTGCCACAGCCACAGCCTCAGCCGCAGCCGCAGCCAGAGCCACAACAGCAGACGCCGGATCAGGACCAAGGAGACAATAGCGATCTGTTTGACTACATTTACTTAGGAAACCCGTAGTACCCGTAGTACGCATATGTATATAGATTTGAATGATATTAGTTTTTTATTTTATTTACTTGTATAGTTTCAATATTTTTGGATTTTAAATGTGAACAATATTGGTGCTTTTTGGAAATGCAGGTTTTGGGATGAAACCCAGAATCTGCAAAAAAAATTAAAATATCACACACTATAGCCGACGACATACATATGTATCGTCGGCTATAGTTCCCTCCATAGTCAACCAGTTTGATCAGGGGAGGAGGTATGGCCAATGACTTTGTCGTCGGTTATAGTATGGAACTATAGCCGATGACCTGATCTCGTTGGCTATAGCTCCATACTATAACCGACAAGCCTATATCCGACCACTCCTCGTCGGCTATAGCTATAGCCGACAAATTAAGGGGACAGGCTGACGACTTCATGTCGTCGGCTGTAGTGTTTGTGCTGGTAGTGTAAACGAAAAAAAAAAGAACATGAGTTTTAGTGTCACCGACCCTAAATAAATATCACAATGCAGGTGGTAATTAAGCGGTGGATACCAAAATTAGGAAGAAAAGAATAATAATAAGAAATGCATGATGGAAGTTGCAGCATAGGTCTACATGCAGGATGAAACATGAAAGTGAGAAAGTCTGAGGGTTTGTTTTTGTAAACTAGTCATTTTTATGTCTTAAGTTAACCAATAATGATCTTCTTCTTCTTATTTAGAGTAGAACAAGTAATGATCATGCTCATAAAACATATGGAAATTTAAAAGATATATACATAAAGATAAGATTTTAGACCTTATTAAGACCATGATGTGTATGCCTCAAATTGTACATGTCATGTTACACTTGTACACGTCATCAATTTCGTGCCTCATTGTATTAGGCAGGGCCCGGATTTCATTTGAGGGGTGGCCCAAAAACATCGAAAAGAAAATACATAAAAATATATAGAAATTAGTATATACATATAAATACTCAAAATAAAAAAATATTGATTCATATTATATAGAAGAGAAGCATAATTGTATAAAATGGTACCAAGAAATAAAGAAAAATGTATGTCTACATAATTGTATAAAAAGGAAGCAAGTAAGGGAAAAGATATGATAACAATTTATAAAAAAGGAAAAGAAAGAAAGAAGGAAAAAGAAAGAAGGAAAAAGGGATATCTCGAATAGATCAACGACAATCATACCCTCTACATTTAACGGCTATAATTTATTTTTCATTAAAATATATTCATAACATTTCTTTCTAAAATAATAATCTTATAAGAAATCTAATCGATACAAAATTTTGATGAATTCTATTCATAACACTTCCTTCATCTCCTATTTTGATTCCAATTTCCAATCCCAGCTCACAATTTCTTCTTGTTTTTTTTAAAAAAAAAATCAGAACTGGAACAAATTGTTGCAAACCTAAAATTGATTGAATTAGGAATCCATCGATAGAAAAATAAAATCCAGACTGCAATAACAAAACAATAGGCCTAGAAAAATCCTTGTATTGATCCACCGTGATAGAATAATAAATTTTATATCATATCATGGGTGCAGCAAGCCATATGAATTGATTATTAATCTATGGTTTATGAATTGATCGAAATTGAATCGAATAGGGTGTTAGGCTATTAGCGAGCTCTTTGTGGACTCTATCTACTTGGGAAGATTGCGAAGACCGTGTTTATGTATTCTAGAGTTTTGAGAAATTTAATTAAATATATAAATTAAAAGGGTAAGATTTATTTTGTATCTGATTTTTTTCATGAATTTGCAAAGAAGTAAATTATTTATATGACATAGTATGTCACATTAGATTAATGCTTACACTTTATAAATTCATTGAGACCTCGTAACATTGTCTAATCATAAATTAAGTTTAGGGGTTTACTCTTTAAAAAGTTGGCATATTTTCCCGCCAGAAGATCATGTACATATTTGACATGTGACAAGTGACAAGTGACAATAGACAACTTGTAATGTTTAAATTCGAAAATCATGAGATTGGGAAGCTGAAATACGTACTTTAAAGCACTCCTCTGATTTGTTATCATGATACTATACTGGTAATCCTTTACAAGAAATGTGATATATACTTGTGAAAGTTGGTAATCTTTTTTAAGTTCTTAGATTGATAGATCATGATCTTTTTCACTTCAATTATGCATCTTTTCTATTTCATCTTTGGTTTTCCTTTAAAATCTGTAATGCTGCGAGTGAGATAGATAGGAACAACAGTACTGCTCCCAGAATTTGAATCTTCAGCACCTTTTGCCGGGAAGTGGAGACATCGATACAAGCAGATCAAAATCATGGGATTTTGTAGAGGGACTTTTAGAAAGGCTCGAGAGGAGTTCACTTTCTTTTGGGAAATCAAATATTTTTCTTTCTTATATAAGAAAGTATATATATCAATAGGGAAATAATTTTAGGCCCCAAAATGGTCTAAAATATAGAGGCCCCAAAATGATGTGTCAAGCCATATCATTTTCATATCATTATTGAATTCATGTATTATTATATAACTTGCATATAATATATTTAAATAGACAATCTTCTCCATCTTATCTAACGGTTATTATCTTTTCAAAACTTATTTCTTCTTATCATCTTTTCTTCTTCTAAAAAAAAGGAAAACAAAAACTCTTTCAAAGCACATACAGTATGAGTTCACAATCATATCAACTCAACATTAACTCTTTCTCAATCTTAACATTGCTCAAGCTTGGTATTCAAGTGGAAGATGGACTAAGCATAATGAAAGAGATAATCATTCAAACATTTAAAAATCAAACATGAACCAAACCTAAAAATCAACATGTAAATAACTAACTAAACCATCCTTGCATAAGTCTAGCACTTAAATTATATGCATAGAATTGGGAGCTCATTCAAAGCAAAGAGAACTCAATTGAAGGACTACTCGATTAAGCACTAAATTTTGGCGTCACTAAATTAGGACTATAATAATTGAGAACTTTTATGATGCATTATAATTAAAATTATAGTTTAAAGATATTTATGATTATTTATTAAGGAATAACAATTAATATTAGCATGAAAGGAAATACCATGAAGAATCTAATATTTATATTTATTAAACTTATTGATTCAATCTCCATTGATAATAAATTATAGAATGTAATGAATATGATTCCATAATTAGCGTTGGACATTTATATCTTTTAATTTGCAAGGATCGATTTATTATAATTAGATTCTATATTTAGTTATACCTCGATATTTATTATTTCAATTTTGTAATAAATTATATAATTTAATGTTAATTAGGTAATTTGATTTTAACTAGGTAATTAAATTACTAAATTAACTGAATAATTGATAGTCGTTAGATGCACAATGATAAAATCTTCTTTTTACAAGTTGATATCAAATTATGATAACATATATAGAATTTTATAATGACATAAAAATGATGTGGCTTGACACATCAATTTAAGGCCTTCAAATTTGAAGCGTTTTTGAGGCCTTCTATCATTCTCCGTATCAAAATGCATGTAGTAAAATTCCAAAAATAAAAAATTGGGGTGAATGATTAGGCATGAGATTTTGGGAGATTTTGTGCCAAGGGGCCAACACCAGGCATTTTGGGTGAAACTTGTTTTGGCATCATGGTGGCCCATGCTAGTGAACAAGCCTTTGCTCATTAGCAATGATGACTGGCTAGCTAGTTCTTCTTTCCTTTCACAGTTTCACTGGCGCCTGTGGCTTAGGGTAATGTCAAAGCCAGAAACAGTAAGGCAAACTGGAAAGGCCATCTCTCTTCTCTACACAACTGCCCTACATTTTTTCGGAGACCAAAAACTCGAAAAGATACTTGGCTTTTGGGGCATCTCTGGCTAGAATTTGAAAAGGCTGGCACCGGCCATTTCCCTCTCTTCCACGCTTGAAAGTTGAACCCATTCCCTCACTCGGAAAAGCATATATTCAGTCCTGTATATTCATAAACAAGAACAGACAAACTCGCGAATCTGTAGAATAATCATGTTATATTCTCATACAGTACTCTGCTACCGATCTTAGTTATTGTCTTCCTTCTTTATTTCACTTCAATTAATTTTTGCTTTCATGATCCGATCTTACACTTAATTATCCCGTTTAAATGGGAGAGCAGTGTTTAATTGGCGTTGCCCTTGTCTAATACACTAGATAGCTTCAATTTAGTGCTTTACGTACAATGAGCTAGCGTTCTCTACCGATGATGCAGGTTCGATATATATATACACACACACACATATATATGCCATTGATCAATATTTGGTTCCAAAATCTCTTTCCAAGCCATGCCAGGAACTACTGTTTGCACATCTCTGGGTAGAATTTGCTCAAACCATACATCGTCTATGTATAACTAAGTAATTTAAAGGATACAACAGAAGGCTAGGATATCGATTACTTGGTAGGAAAAAGTCAATTAACTTCGAGTAGGAGATCGATTAGACCAGACCATTTTATCGTTATCTTCTTTCTACTTTAGTGGGTCAGGGGTGACTCTCAAGAACCCTAGCTTAATGCCCTACATTAGTACGTACATTGTCTGCCAATCTTATATACCAAGATCCAGCTATATATCCATGCCAGTTAATAATGTCTCAAGTTATTCCCACAAACTGTTGTATATATTCCTACTTAATTAATCTGTAACCCCCACAAATTAGGGATCGATCTAGAGCTTTAATGCTATTTTTTTTCATGCATTGATTGACCATCCGTATCATTATTATGGCACAAGTGTTCGAAGTTACGAAGTTGCAAAAAGTTGCCTAAATTGATGGACTTGATCGAGTCGCTATAACTTGTTTATTACCATGCATGTAAGAAAATCATGAACGATACCGTAATGATTGGATTTCGATGGCTTCCTTTAAACCACAATAAAAACTAATTATGAATCTCTGATTATAGTGCTTGAGTTGGTAGTAAATTGAGATTTTTGTTCTCAATTAAGTTTGTAGCACTGATTGGAGTTGAATCTCACTCTATTATTGGTGATCAGGATGGCAAAAAAGGTTTGACATGATCTTACGATACAAATTAGTGTCGAAACGTAGAAACTTTTGATAAAAAACCATGAGATTTCGATCACAAAAAGTTTTTAACACTGAGCAAAAAGAAGGGCAATTAGTATAAGAGGTAGACTAATTTGTTACAGAGGTAGCTAGACTACTTTCTTGAATCTGTGAGGAAACTAGCTCGGTAACAAAAATGATCGAAATGTTCATGTCACTCGGAGTACTCCTTTTATGTGTATGCAGAAGTGATCAGTGGCAAACAATTATGCCCCAAAGCTTCTGGTCACAAAAACACTATGACACGCACGTAAGCACGGGGAGAAGATCACACGCGGATGAAGGCACTGCCGGCCGGCATGAAAGGGTCTCAAAGCTTGAAGATAGCAGACACTTTTGGTTTGGTGTGCAACCATTGATTATATCTGTCAGTTGTCTCCCTCCCCACTCTCTCAGCAAAAGAGAGAGAAATTAAAACAGCAGAGGAGTCCCCATTGACGTTGAGAATATGCACCATATAGCTAATATATCTAGCGCCAGGAAGCCAGCAACTGATAAAGAAGGAGAAGGATCAAGGGAGAGGCAAATGTGCGTGGGTCCTTTGCCAAATGCAACCCGTCCTTTTAATTCTCATCATGCACCATGTTGCTCCCTCAGCTAGCTAGCTCTCTTCATGATTCCAATTCTCTGAACCCATATTACTCGTAATCATGCCAAGTGACTCAGCTACGTCCCTACCTCGATCACTTTCGATCTTTCCCGGACCCCTTTTCTTTTTACATACCTAAATGCAATGATCTAAAATATATATAGCTGCCTAGCTAATGGTTACATGATCATTATCGTTATCTCCAGTTAATATCATATGCTGTTCATTGTTGAGTCATTGGAATTTGATCCATTATTTCGGGGGTGATGTATTTAGAAAAAAAAAGGTTGGCACAAATATATCAACTCATGTAAAAGGTTTTACCATTGTGGCACTTGAGAGATCATGCCAAAATGCATGCACATTTGGCTATTTTTATAAACATTTTTTGCGTTCCGGAATTTTGACTGCAAAAGCGAAAGAACAACAATCAAGTTGGATCTAATATGGATTATGGACTATTGATGGAACTAGTCAACCTATCACGTTGAGAAATGTCTGAATTCTCAGTCGATCAGTTGAGAAGATTTGAAATTATGAAGTCAATGGAGTTTGTAAAGCTGATAGCAGCTGCAGACTAATTACAACATGAATGACTCTTCCAAACTAAAAACAAATCTAGTCCTATTTAAGTGTTAATCTTAGCAAGACTAAAAGATCAAAATTCCAGAATCGTTCTCTGTTTTTCCCAAACTGGCAGATTTGAAACAATCGGTCAGTTTGACAAGTACATAACTCTGTGTATAAAAAAGAGAGAGAAGTATATAACTAGTTTTAGAGACCTCAACAAAGTCAACATAATAACACAAACCTCTTCAAATGTTTATATGAGAAGACAAGAACCTTGTTCAAACACGTCTTCACTTAATATAATGTGAAGGACTAAAAAATCATCTGGCCATTATGCCAAGTACGAAACTTCTATAAACTCTTATTGGCAACCAAGTAATTTACTCCTTCAATCCAGTAGTACTGAAAAATTATCCTAGTACCTTTTTTTTCTCTCCCAGTACCTTTTACCTAAATAGATATCCTCAAATCCTCAAGTGATATATGCAGAAAAAATTGCAAAAGTGAATGAGTGGGCGGATTTACTAACTTCAGATGCATATATCATATGCAAAAATGTGCAGTCAAACACTCCATGTTAAACTAATTACTCTTTCCTCCTCATCCCACAGAAAAATAGAAAGAACACTGAACAGAAAGTGCAGTTTTAAAAGACTAAAAGACTGAAAATGGAGACTAGGGAATATAGTTGCCGGAGCATTCCAGGAAGTAAACCATCCCATGATGAACAATACCAGCCCACGCATGAATCCTGTTGATGGGTCATCAGGCAACCCCAGCAGCAAAAGAGCTGCAAAAGGAATGGCTGATCCTGCACTTATCTGTAAAAGAACTATCCTCCCAGCATTTGGAAACGGTTTTGCAATGACATCCCCCATTTTTCCTCCAAAGAGACTTCCAAGCGAGCCACCTATAATGAATATGGTCCAAAGAACTGCCGTTTCTTTGTGGGAGAAGCCAATGAGTTCCAACCACAAAGGAGCAAAGGACAAACCTGACCATGGGAACGATCCAAAGACACCTTGAGCAATGAGTATTTGAAAAGTTGGAATTTCTATAACTGACTTGGATTCTTTAATCAGGTCCTTCAATTCTTCTGAAAATGTATGTGGAATTTCATGTGTAGCTCTACCATTGTTCTCTACGTAGTGCGGATCATTAGCAAAGAGGCGAACCAATATACCGACTACAACACTAATGACCCCAACCAGATGGAACGCAATTCTCCAACCAGCTATACCCCTTACCGTAGTGGAGGCTATTAGTACAGAACAAAGACCAACTATTATGGAGCCTAGATTTCCTGTCAGTTGAAACCATCCAAATGCTGTACCACGGTTGCTGTCATTTGTTGAGTCAGCAACAAGTGACTGAATGGCCGGAATGACTATGGCAAGTCCAATCCCATTTCAACCTCTTGAAATAGCAACCTAATTAACCAAATCAGACAGATAAATGTTGAATCATAATCTGGATAGTCAAGAAAACGAATCAGCTTCTCATTTCGAATGTAGGAAAAGAAAATCAAATTCATCAATAACTCCTCCTCTTCGGAGAAAGATAACACCTTAGTTACTCCTAACATTATTACAATCTCTATTTTAGTATCCTTCCTCAGTTCCTCATGCTTCGAAGTTAAAGCAAAGTAGACTCTATCTTCAAGATTAGAGCTTGAATCCACTTTGCTTGTCAATGTGTAAACTTTAACACTAACTTGAGTAGATTGATTAATCTATCTCATGGACTACAAGATTTTTGTTCAAGATTCAAGAATGTAAAGATCAAATGGTCTGAATCCAATGAGGATATGAATCTATGAGGTTCTAACTGGCATCAAACGCAAACCCATTTCAAGTATTGTCTTCAATCTATAAAAACAAAGATACCCATATCATAGTTCAAACTACACATGATGCAATGCTAAGAAGAAAGCAATGAAGTACCTGAGGGAAAGTGGAGGAGAAGCCAACGAGGAAAGTGGCGGCGGCCCAGAGAAAGGCACCGAGGGCAATGACGTGGGCTCGGTTTTGACGCATTGCGAGGTAAGCAGCCAGATGGTAGCAAGAAGATTGAACCGTGGATCTGAACAGAGTGAGGGAGCAGAGCCCAGATGGGTCGGTGTGAAGAGACGCCCCTACTTCTTTGTACACTCCTGGAAGAAGGGACTCATCGGCTAGCTGCATAATGCTTGCGTGATTCACCAGCATCAGTGTCACAGTCTCTTGTTTCATTTTCACAGGAATCATAGCTAAGCTCAACTAATATATGGTAAGCTTAGCTCTGTTCTGAAAACAGAGGAGTCTGCTCAAGTCCAAAACAGAGGAAGAGACGAGGTCGTATTTTTGGTTGACTTGGGGAATTATGGCACGTGTACGGCGGGGGTTTGATGGGGTTTATTGGGTGGACCGGTGGAGATTGTGCCGGGACTAGTTCGAACTGTCTTGATCTGTTTTTAGAAATGTCTACTTTTTATGGAAGGAAAGGTGCTTGGGTGGTTCTCCATCCAAGAAGTTCGGGATTTGCTTTAAAAGATTTTGAAATAAATTTAAGTCTAATTACAGTATGCACCATGCAGGCCTAAAGAAAATCAAGAGATTCAAATTATTGTAAAATTTATTTTTATTAAAGACTACTAGAGTAAGCGCACATACCATGTGCATGTATATTTTAATTAAAAATTATTTTACTGCTTATATGTGTGAATGTTAACGTTGAAAAATGAAATAATAGTTTTACTATTACTGCTACCGTAAACAGTTATTGTATAAGGAGGAATACGTGAATGACAGAAATAAGGATTTAATCTTTTGTCGGTGTTTTAAATGTAATTTGTTAATTACAATAGAAATCTTAATATGATTTAATTATATCTAGTCGAGACGGCTAAAATTGGAAGAATTGGAAAAGTGGGAAACAAAACATGTTCCCTTAAGATCATCTCCAACAATGAAGGTTCTATACCTCATAATAGAATCTTGTAAAATCACTATTCACCATAGAACCTTCCCATTTCCAACAATGAAGGTTCTATACCTCATAATAAGACTCATTTTCTCATCTCCAACCATAGGTCTTATACCTTTTACCTTAAAACTCATAATCTTTATTATAGATTTCTTTTAATATTAAAATATACATATTGTATTCTATAATAATTTTTCAAACTATTTTAATTTAAAATAAGCTATATATTATTGAATTTTTTAATTAAAAAATATTAATTAGGGCCATGTGACTTTATCCCTATTTCTGTTGTTGTGAGCTTTAATTTTGTGTGTTGTTGTGAGCTTTAATTTTGTGTGTTGTTGTGAGCTTTAATTTGGTGTGTTGTTGTGAGCTTTAATTTTGTGTGTTGTTGTCAGCTTTAATTTGATGTGCTATTAATAAAAGTTGTATCAATTATGCATTTAATTGAGTGTATACTAAATAAAAGTTTAATCCATTGTGAGGAAACAACAAAATACTCTTTATTAAAATGTAGTCCAAGTTACAACATCACATTAATTAAGCAACACATTAATTAAAATAAGCAACAACATACTAAAAGCAACAATACATTAATTAAAATGACTCTTCAACATTATTTCATAACCATGGCGTATCTTGAACCGGTGTGTAGATGTCCAAATTTGTGTCATTTCCATCATTGCTTGAAGATGATTGAGGATGATTTGGTTGGGTGGTAGGACGATCATTGGCCATCTCCTCGTCAAGTATCTTTTTTTGCCTCCTCTCCCAATAAGCTCTTTTGTTAGGAGAGTATATACTCGGATCCACCGCCATTATACGATCATTGGCTTCAAGTTTCTCCGCCGCCTTAGCCTCTTGAAAGAGTTGTTGCTTATGTGCAAACTCACGCTCACGCAAGTCGTTCAATCTTTTCATTTCAGCGTGAATGCTCTCTCCGAGATCTTCACTCTTCTTCTTTTTTGCCGCCTTAGCCGCTTTATTTCCCATTGGGCAAGATTCTTTAGGTTGAACTTCCTTAGGTGGTGCACTTGGAGTTGCTGAGTTGTTGGGTGTGTCGTCGTCATCATCCAAGTCGATTGGCGGATCAAAATCGGAACTAAAATCCATATTGGGAGGATTCATAAATTTTTGATGCATCTTCAATATTTCCCAACAATGAAAAAAAGAGAATGTCTCCCCTTTTGACAATTTGTGATATTCTTTTTTAGCGGTTAAAAGCTACATAATCAATCCAAAAAATTAAATTAATGGTTAATAATTTCTACGCACTTGAAAATTTAGTTACTATATTTATATGCACAATTTAATAATTTCTAAGCACAATTTAAATATATACTTACTTCATCGACTTCGTTTTCACCACTACCATGAGCTTTGATTGCACGGTTGAGAGATGAACGCCATCTCATACATGCGGGGGAAATTTTTTTCCAACGAGCCATACAACTCATTCCGGATCGAGAACATGCTCCGGTTGGCTTTGTGGCTTCATACGCCGCACTAATACGCTCCCACAATATTTTGGAGGATTGATTAGTACCCGTGATTGGATCCTCACTAGTATTCATAGTGGCTTGGCACAATACTTCTTCTTCATCTTTTTTCCAATTTGATTGCCTTGAATCTCTAGGCACCTTTGGTGGCATGATGCTACAAAAAATAAAATAAAAGCTAGAGGAAGATAAGTTTATGGAGAAAATTTTCTCTAGAGAAGAAGTAGCAAACTTTGGTGTAGAAACAATGAACATGATTGTTGGTATTTATAGAGATCCACCATATTACTGTTCCAACGGACAAATTTTTTTTATATAAAAAATTTCAATTTTATTTTTAATTTAAGGAGGAAAGTACATTTAATTAAATTAGGAGATATTAAAAAAAATTGCTAGAAGAGGAAAACTAGGGAGAGAGAGCCGTTGGAGAGGGAACCGGAGAGAGCCGTTGGAGAGTGACGCCAGCAGCAGCACAGTGGGCCCGCTGCGTCAGCTGTCTGCCTGGTTTGAGGCTCCACTCGCTCACCTCGCGCATGGCCAGCACGCGCTGGACAATCTCCTTAGCTCGCCTTCCTCTCTCCGCGCGTCTGTCTCTCTCCTCCCACAGCTCGGTTCTGTTTTTTTTTTCTGTTTCTGGTCTCACCTTTTCCTTCCACCTGGGCCCATCAAATTTACAAGGTTCTATACCTTATATTGGGTTCTATTTTAGAACCTTGGATAGGGTATGAGACCTAGATATAGGGTATGAGACCCAAATTTTGGAGGGTTGGAGATGAATTTTTCTTGGAAGGTTCTATTATAGGGTATAGGACCTCCATTGTTGGAGATGCCCTAATAATTGTATAGATTTAGTTCCGCTGATAATTAATCATCTATACTGTACACCTGTTTACAACAAGTGATTACTCCTGAACTCAGGTCCAAAATCTATGTCATTTCGTGTAATAACAGTGTAACACTCGTGTTATTTGCACGTTAGATTATCTCGACGAAAGTACGTACTAATTGGTTGAAATAAGTACTTCCAAAGGTGGTGTCACAAATTCCAGAGTGCATTTGCCCCTAATCCTTTGATAGAAGACACTCTATCATAACTCGCAAGTCTAATCCCTTTCATTCTCATCACCTCCCATCAACATCATTCTGAATCATAGAATGGATGGCATTGGGAGGTGACTGTCCCATTACGCTTGTACCCGCCGACGAGTTGTTGCAGCTAAATTCAGTTCCTTTATTGGTCATATCAATCACTAGATCAGTGACGGTACTTGCATCATCCAACTCCGTTACACTGGTCCCGGAAGTTAAATCATCGAATTTCTAGTCTGTCAAGTACCCAGGTATTGAAGTTACTTCTGTCACATCCATATCTCCTGAAAGCATTCCCACTACTCGGGACATGGATGATCGTAGCAACGGTGATGATTGAGTACACAGAAGTCCTATCTTAATTATTCGTTTCGCTTCTTCCTCGTTGAATTCGGATAATGTAGAGTCGACCAGTTCATCTTCCCGATTGTTCTCATGCAATTTGCAAGCCTAAGAAGCAACAATGCATGAAAAATGAAACATACGCAGAAAAAAAGAGGGAATTACCCTTCCATCATATCCTAGCCTTGGTGGGAAAAGACTGGAGGGCAGGAGCAAAATTCTTACTCATTCAAAAAGTGTTACAATATGCCTTGAATTAGGTTTGTATGCCGGTAATATACGGGATCTCATTGGACTTTAGTTTTTTCTGTTGGGCCTACCATTCGGAGGTACATATATTTATCCTTTAGATTATTAATTTATTGTGGTATTCTGTAATCTGTTATCTGTTTTCCTCAAGGATAACAAAATTGTTTTCCTCTGCTCGTGACCGTAGCTAATATATTGTTAGTTAACCACATAAATCTATGTTCTTTTTTACATTCATTATAACAAGAAGATACGTCATTTCTTCACCCAAAGTCGGGTCACAATTTAACCTTCCACTGACGATTTCTAGAGCCACGACGCCAAAGGCAAACACATCAGTCTTCTCTGTAAGGTGTCCACGCATTGCATATTCCGGTGCAAGGTACCCACTGCATCATTGCAATGACTTAAATACGTGTAAGAGCAAAAGGGAATAAGAAACTGATATTTGAAAGAAAAATAAGGTGCCTGTAATTCTTGTATGATCTTAAATTGTGCCTGCGACCCGGGTACTTACATGGGTCTTTTTTATCATCATAAAGCTTGGCCAAACCAAAATCTGATATTTTGGGGATGAGATTAGAGTCGAGCAGAATGTTACTGGCCTTGACATCTCTATGTACAATTGGAACCCTTGATTCTTCATGAAGATGAGTTAAACCTCTAGCTATCCCGAAGCATATATGGAAACGTGTTGACCAAGCAGGATATAAGCTTCCTTTCCTGGTACATGCAATCAAGAGTGAGACATGCTACTTAGTGTTTGGCAATATACCGTGCAAAATGCAGTGAGAGTATAAAAATTTATTATTCGAATACCAAATAATGCTTGATCAAGACTGTTGTTCCCTGATACTCATAAACGAGGAGCCGTTTAGCTTCCTCAGTGCAGAATTCATACAACAGTCAAGAGAATTTTCTGATATATTGATCAATCTCAAATTGGGATACATATACACAAGTACTTACATTCCTAAAAGGAAACTAAATCAAATATTGAATCCTACTTGATTACAGAATATACATCTTCTAACTATACAAGGAGTGTGACTCACTCCAACACTCCTCCTTAAGTTGGAGCATACAAGTCTTGAATGCTCAACTTGTCAAGTGAGTCATTGAACGTCTTGGATGAAACCGTTTTAGTAAGGATGTCAGCCAATTGCTCTTCTGATCGAACAAATGGGAATGAGATGATCCGATTATCTAACTTCTCTTTAATAAAATGTTTATCAATTTTCACATGCTTTGTCCGATTATGTTGAATAGGATTATGTGCAATCTCAACAGCAGTAGTGTTGTCACAATAGAAAGGCATTGAATGTTCCTGCTTAAAACTCAAATCTCCCAACAAATACTTGAGCCATAGCAACTCACAGACTCCTTGAGCCATTCCTTTATACTCAGCTTCTACACTAGACCAGACCATAACATTCTGCTTCTTGCTCCTCCAAGAAACCAGATTTTCACCAACGAATGTGAAATAGCCAGAACTAGAACGTTTGTCAGTGTTGTTACCTGCCCAATCTGCATCGTAGTAGCCACAAGTTCCCAAATCTTTATTCTTTCGAAACACAAGACATTTACCAGGAGCAGACTTCAAGTACCTTATGATTCTCACCACCACATTCATATGATCTTCACTAGAATTATGCATATACTGACTTACCACACTAACAACATAAGCAAGATCGGGCCTAGTATGAGACAAGTAAATCAACATTCCAACTAATCTCTGGTACCTGGATTTGTCTGTGAGAACCTGATCAGAATATTCTACAGTCCGATGATTCTGTTCAATGAGTGTATCAACTGGTTTACAATCAAGCATATTAGTTTCAATTAACAAATCTAGAACATACTTTCTTTGACTCTACACAATGCAGTCTTTGTTTCTAGCCACTTCAATACCTAGGAAATACTTCAAATTTCCAAGGTCCTTCATTTCTAATTCAGACGACAACTGAATTTTTAACCTCTTGATCTCGTCTAGGTCATCACCTGTGACTACCATATCATCCACATAAATAATCATTGTTGTTAGCTTGCCCTATTAGTGTTTGAAGAACAAGGTGTGGTCTGAATTGCTTTGTCTGTACCCAATCTTCCTCATGAAAGTTGTGAATCTGCCAAACCAGGCTCTTGGCGATTGCTTCAATCTATACAAGGACTTGTTTAATATGCACACCATGTTTTCACCTGTAGAAGTTCCATATCCTGGAGGAAGGTCCATGTAAATTTCCCCATTCAAGTATCCATAGAGAAAAACATTCTTTACATCAAATTGCTGCAATGGTCATTCCTGATTAGCTGTCAGGGATATGAGAACTTGAATGATATTGATCTTTGCTAGTAGTATAAATGTTTCATCATAATCTACTCCATACTTCTGAGTGTATCCTTTTGCCATCAATCTAGCCTTATATCTATCAACTGATCCATCTGCATTATGTTTCACAGCATAAACCCATATGCACCCAACAGTCTTCTTACCAGGTGGTAGTGGTACCATGTCCCATGTATCATTCTTGTTGAGAGCATCCATCTCAACATTCATTGCCTTAGCCCACTTCTCCTCCTTGATTGCATCCTGCACTTTACTAGAAAGAGATACAGCAGATAATTGATTCACAAAGGCTACATAAGGTTTGGATAGTCTATGGGTTGACACATAATTAGCCATAGGATACTTGGCTTTAGCTGACACGAGAGGTTCGCATTTTTTGGAGGGTTGACCACGAGTTGACCTAGTAGGTAATACTCTTTCAAGAATACTAGAACTAGGCAAAGGAATACATACCTCAGTCTCTCGTTGACGACAGGTCACGAGAGACTGTTCTTGCATGTACATCTTCTAGGACTGGTTAATGATCACTGATTTCTTCTCCTCCTTTCAAAGTGTCATCGTTGACATGCGAAACATTTTCTGTCTGGGGATTTTCGACGGGTCAAAGGATACCCTGGACTGATCGATGAGCAGGTCCTGGCTGGTCCGGGTGATCAAGTTCGACCGGTCGAAAAATTTCCTCGACCAGTCGAAGACAAGCCCCTATCTGATCCGAGCAATTTTCAACCGGTCTAAAATTTGCCTCGACCTGTCGATGAGCAGATTCTGTCTGGTCTGAAGAGTTTTCGACTGGTCAAAAATTTTCCTTGACCGGTCCAATATTCCGTTCTGTTGGGGTACTTTCTTCTGGAATGTCTCCTTCTGGTGCCTCAAACTAGTCTTCATAAAATCCATTCTTCTCTTCCTCACGAGGAGTGGCTGATGGAGATAAATAACACAAGTCTTCACTAAAAGTGACATCCATGGTGACGTAGAATCTTTGTGAAAGGACCCAACCCCGATTTAGCACCCTAAATCGGAATCGAACCCCTTCGAAAACACGAACCAACAAAAACTTTTCGAAATTTGGGCAGAGTTTCGTTACTAGCGTGGAATTACCATTACCTGTACGCGTAAAATACACTCCAACCTATGCCACAAAAATCAAACCGTGGGCACCAATCCCATCCGGATTTCTCAATATATCAACAGTAAAGTAAATCAACAAATATATATATACTTTACTGAAATCCGGTATAAAATCGTATAACATATTCAACAGAAACTCAGAGCGACCTCTAATACATAATCATATAAGTATACCACAGTAGGTAGAACAATGAACCTACTGGAAGCAACAAGGTAGCTCGAGTACTATGCCTTCGACCACGACGTGCGACACCAGAGTCTGAACTGCAAACTGGGCACGGAAACCGAAAAGCCCAGGTGAAAGACAATAAACACGTTAGAGTGAGTGGACGAAAATAAATGTCTTTCACCAAGTAATATACGTTATAAAAACATATGCGAGTCGAAAGTATAAATAATCAAATGGTACACGAGGGAGACTCTAACTCCTCACGCGTCCGAGTACACGAGGGAGACTCTAACTCCTCACGTATACGTACACGAGGGAGACTCTAACTCCTCACACGTACAGAGCATGTGTATAAATCACACGGGGCCACTCGTGGACATATAACAACGTATAAATAGTAATCACATAACACATGCTCAATATAAACATAATCTCGTACGAAAACTCATATTCGTAAAACCATGATCATACTACATATTCAAGCTCATAAAGCGTATATAAAGGACTCGCAATAATTCCGTGAAAATAAACTGTCCACTCACAGACTAGCGTAACGCGTATCGCGTTAACCCGTGATCCGGCGGAAAGTCCATCGCCAAAACAACGATCACGAACCCCTGAATATTCACAATGTCCAATATTCAAAATCATAATCCGACAATACAAATCAAACCACGAGAAACCACCGTTCTCGGAAACACGAAATCCAAAGTCGACGAATCGTCGAAAATCCGTATATAACACCTCAATACCTCGTTTTACGTTCGGACGCTCAACTCGAAAAACGAACCTCCCCACTGCGATCGGGGCGCGATTTCGAGTCAAATGACATGCGACTTGTCGAAAGTCAAAAAGTCAACTCTGACCGTTGACCGCCGTCCACGGCGGCGCCACTGTTGACCGGAAGAATTCACGGCGGAGCAACCCCTATTCCATGCAAAACCACCCACTGAGCAACTTTGTCAACTACAACAAAGGCCAATTCTCACTCTAACTAGGTCAATTTCATGTAAAACCGAATGAACACACAAATTTCAATTCTAAAATTCTCCAAACACAAGATGAATTGGATCACCAAACTTACATGGTAGCTTCACAATGATGAGGGCTACAAAGCCCACCCCAAAATTCAGCTCAAATCGGCTTGAAAAATCGAACCCGAATTCACCCCAAAATTCCTCATTTTTGATCGGATTTACCTTCCCCTCCGGCGAGCCACGCCGTGGAGGGAGGCCGGAGTCATGCTCGGAAGACCGAGGCGCAGCTTTTGGGATCAACATCATGGTCAAAGATGACCGGACGGAGGACCAACGCAGGTGAGGCCGTGGCTCCGTCGTGAGCCTTCCACCACCACGGTCAAACGTGGTCAAACAAAGTCAACTTCCCATTTCAGTCAATGACTTTCCCATTATAGAAACTTCACTATTTATAGCCTTTCCCAAAGAGGAAACTTCATAATTATCCATTTCGACAAACTTGAAATGCGCGTAACTTCCTCGCCGTAATTCTGATTCCGATAATTCTCGCGGCCACGAACTCGTCTCAACATACTCTTCAATAATCACCCAAAGTCAAACATATCGGCCAATCGAATAAAAAGTCAACCCTTCAAAGCAACACACATTAAATCGACTAAATAATCAACAAACGGCAAAATTCGCAACTAATTCCTCGTAACTCCAAATCATACTCCGGAAGTTCTCACGAACTCGAAATTAAATTCTGAACAACTTCCGTGAAGAAGCCGAAACCAAATTCTCGTCCGATAATTTAGTCGTTAAGTAGCCCACCATTTAAATCTGAACTTCAAATATTCATAACTAATTCCTCGGTCGTCCAAATAACGATCCGGAACCGCCCACAAACTCGTAATCACACGTACAACAACTCTCGAGAAGAGACCCAGCTCCAATTCTCGGCCAATAATTAAGTCGTTTACGAGTCTGGCGATACAAATAACTGCCGACAAACTGCGACTACGCAGTAACTCATCAATCAAGCTGATCATACTGCTGATTCTGGTCCGGGTCGTCACAAATCCACCCCCCTTAGAAAAATTTCGACCTCGAAATTTCCGAGTCTGTCGGCTAAACATAGGAGCACTGCCTCTGCATACTGCTCAACTCACCAACGGTAATCTCAACTGAACAACTCTGATCACAAACTTCACAATAGGAGATAATTCCGTGCTGGAATCCCTGTACCCTCAAATCACAAATCCGAACTGGCTTACACAATTGCCAAGTGTTCCTGCATAAAGAACCGATAGGGTACACAACACATAGCAAACCTGAAACACAGTTCCGCCACTCGGAACACAACACACATAAAAGCCAACATTATAGGCGATGCCGAACCACATGGCATAACACAAACTCACTCCAACACAATGAAGTACAACATCGTTCCTCAAAACGACGTCAAACAATATCAAACCATAGTGATCCACAAACTAGTACTGCAAGCAAACTCAAATCGCCGAAACTGCTGGTTTCGAATCCTCCGGAACGGTAATACCAAGGTCCACAGCATGCCCTCCAAGGCCTGAATAGTCCTCGAAGATCACTCGCCAATCCGAGGATAAGAACCGGTACCAACTTGTAATCTGGTCCCCAATGCTCGCTGCAAAGCTCGCCAACACACAGTCGTAGCTGATCACCTCGATCGGCGAACTGGGACAGAGGTACACCACGTAGATGGCCAATCTCCGTCAAACACAGCTATACCAGCCAACCACTGGAATCATCTCCGAAAGTACAAGGAACTGTACTGAGTTCGTCAAATGATCCACAAAGGCCCGGCAACTGGTATCACAACCAAAGTGCATACAAGCATACACAAACACAGCAGTAATCACCACGTCAAACCGGAAATCTCAAATGGCTGACACTTCTCGGCAAGTTTCTGCCTCCGAGCCACCGCCAGTCAACAAACGTGGCATTTGCACACACGAACCGCTATATTGCTCTTCATGTTGCGTCACGAGTAATAAACTCGAAGTATCGGACACAACTCCACGTAACTAGTGCCAAATGCGTGCAAAACCATGAGCCTCGACATCATCACACACTAACTCAGCTTCCGTAGCGCACACTCGGCTAAAACGGAAACTCGAGCCACACACACACACATGAAACACTGAAACTCCTAACTCCCGACTGAACGCATCATCAACAACATCATCCCAAATGGATAATCAAAGTACAACCACCAGCCATTCTCGAACAAGCTCAAATGTACAACCATGGTTGGTAATCGACTCCCTCCATCAACACTGCCTCAAGCCCAAATCTGGCCGAAAATGCAAGTGGAGGAAACTCAAATGATCAGTGTACGTCCTACACTGCGCTGCACGACATAGCTATAGTGTCTCAAACTCTCTGATGCTAACACAAGAACAGCTACACTCAATATCATACACTGGATACGTAGCTACACAAAGTTCCTCTGCCTGGAATCATGAGCCACCGCTCTGCTACACAGCATCACATATAACCAAATCCAATCCTCGATGCATCGCCATAACCCACGAACTCGTCGCAGTCATCAGGTAAGGTCAAAACCGAAGCAACGGTTAACCATCCTGCAGGAGTAAGTAACTCTCCTCGCGTGCATCGAACCACTCGAGCTTGACGCCTTCTTCGTCAATCCGGAAAGTAGAGTGGCAATCCGGGAAAAATTCTGCACAAGCCGTCGGTAATAGCCTGCCAAACCCAAGAGAAACACTGGATCTCTGGTACAATGGTAGGTCAACCCCAAATCAATACGGCTTCTAACTGGTCAGGATCCACGCTAACTCCCTCGGCTAGCATCATATAGCTCAACATCTTCATGCTGATCAGCCAAAACTCACACTGGCTAAACTTCGCAAACAACTGATCATCTCGCGAAGTCCGCAAAACCGTTTGCAACTGCTCCAGGTACTGGTCCACACTCTCGGAGTACATCAGGATGTCGCCAACGAACATAACCGCAACTCGTCCAGAAACTGTCTGAACACCTGGTCCATCAAGTCCACACGATCTACAGAGCATTGGTCAACCAATGAAGTGATCAAGAACTTCAGATGCTCGCTCCGAGATCCGAAAGCCACATAGCCACATCTGACTCATCAAACCTCAACTGATGGTATCCGGATCCGAAATCAATCCTCGAAAAGACTGAAGCTCTTGGAAGCTGACCAAACCACTCGTCAATCCGAAGCGGAGGATACTCGCTCCTCTCAGAAGCAAATCAGGTCTCCGGTAGTCAATGCACCACCACATCGAACCATCCAACGTCCATACACACAATGCAAAAGCACACCACGCAGATACGCTGGGTCGCATAAAATCTCCTGAAATCTCCTCCAGCAACTCCTGGAGTCGAAACTGTAGCTCCATCAGCTCCGCTGGCTCCGAACGACAAGATCCCGATAACATGAGTCCAGCGCTTGACACAAGCCCAATGGTGTAGTCAGTCTCCCGATCTGGAGGAACATCTGATAACCCCTCCGGAACACGCCAGGAAACTCAGGAACCATCTCAATGTCACCTACACCAAGCACAGCAACCATAGTATCCACAACATGTGCTAGGCAAACAACATAACTCGTCTCCACCATCCGCTCGACCATCACCGCGAAACAGCATCTCGGGGAAATCTGGTCATCGAAACACAACCTCCTTCTCGAGGTACTCGAACACAGCCAAATGCACCGTCAGTAAGTCCATATTCACAATCACACCAAAACCACAATATCCAACTATAACAGATCCGCGGCTAACCCATATCCTCCAACAAGGATCTCGCAACCTCCGGATGGATACAACACTCTCCAAGACCTCGGAAGTGGAGATGCATGTACAATCGCCATGGACATCAAGCAACAGTAGTCTCGGAGAACAGTCTGTCCTCAAACAAGGTCATGGCACAAACTCCAACATGCCCAACTAGTCGCCCACGTCAATTGCGACTTCAGAATGGCTCGTCAAAAGGATACACTGATCAGATTGCAGGAACAACATGAGGATCTCCCTGTAAACTCTGAGCCGTCAAACCGCTACAACAGCTGGCTGAGGCGCTCCCTCGTAACGTGACCCACCTGGCCACCGAACCAGCAACTGAGGGTACTCTTCGAACACAAATCACCGCAACACCTGCTGCGTGAAAGGATCGCCAACAATCGCCCAAACACACGCCATAGGAGCAAATCCGCTACACTGTGATCTCCGCCATCGACAAACGGATCAGCAGAGGATCCTCAACAAAACCGAAAAGGCCACAGTCTGATGAAGTCACTGATCCCGAAGTATCAGAACTCAATCACATCAAAATCTCGACTAAGTCCACTTTCTTCAAACCATCACATCGAAAACCGCGTACACATTTCCTTCTCAACAGCCTCGCCACTGAGTGCAACACACTAAGCGCCTCACGGCTATCTCGAGGCACAACAATCAGACTCTCTCTGATGCTCAGGTTCAACCTCATTTCAAACCTTGTGCACCGCTTCCTCTGAAGCCACATAACACGTGCAAACGGAATTAACATGTGAACAATGCATCTCTGCCTCAGGTGGGTAAACACTCCACAATACGCTTGTTGGGTAGCCTGATCAAACATTACAGTATAAACAACACTCTGAATGTAGGCCATGGAGTCGCAACCGGAACTCACACAATATAAACCCACCAAATACAACAATCTGACTCAGGCAAACATCACCGCCACAATTCTCAGCTCTGAGGCAACGTATAGATGCTCATACACACAACCAGGCAAACCGTGCCACACAGTTCACTGAACTCTGAATATTCATCCGAATCCACTGTTCACTGGCAAATCACGCGTCGTATGATCCTCAACAGGATCCACAACCGAAACGACACGGAAAGCACATCAGGAGGCATCCTAATGAATACAATATCGTTCACAACAAGTGGAACGTAATCATGGAACTTCAAATATTTGAAAGCATACAACACCCGGAATTTGATGATTATCCGCCGGCCGGTCGGGTCACCATTCCAGACATGCTGTACATTCTCAAATATCCTTAGTAATCACGACTACAGAAGTCTACAGAACCTATAACCTAATGCTCTGATACCAAGCTAAAAGGACCCAACCCCGATTTAGCACCCTAAATCGGAATCGAACCCCTTCGAAAACACGAACCAACAAAAACTTTTCGAAATTTGGGCAGAGTTTCGTTACTAGCGTGGAATTACCATTACCTGTACGCGTAAAATACACTCCAACCTATGCCACAAAAATCAAACCGTGGGCACCAATCCCATCCGGATTTCTCAATATATCAACAGTAAAGTAAATCAACAAATATATATATACTTTACTGAAATCCGGTATAAAATCGTATAACATATTCAACAGAAACTCAGAGCGACCTCTAATACATAATCATATAAGTATACCACAGTAGGTAGAACAATGAACCTACTGGAAGCAACAAGGTAGCTCGAGTACTATGCCTCCGACCACGACGTGCGACACCAGAGTCTGAACTGCAAACTGGGCACGGAAACCGAAAAGCCCAGGTGAAAGACAATAAACACGTTAGAGTGAGTGGACGAAAATAAATGTCTTTCACCAAGTAATATACGTTATAAAAACATATGCGAGTCGAAAGTATAAATAATCAAATGGTACACGAGGGAGACTCTAACTCCTCACGCGTCCGAGTACACGAGGGAGACTCTAACTCCTCACGTATACGTACACGAGGGAGACTCTAACTCCTCACACGTACAGAGCATGTGTATAAATCACACGGGGCCACTCGTGGACATATAACAACGTATAAATAGTAATCACATAACACATGCTCAATATAAACATAATCTCGTACGAAAACTCATATTCGTAAAACCATGATCATACTACATATTCAAGCTCATAAAGCGTATATAAAGGACTCGCAATAATTCCGTGAAAATAAACTGTCCACTCACAGACTAGAGTAACGCGTATCGCGTTAACCCGTGATCCGGCGGAAAGTCCATCGCCAAAACAACGATCACGAACCTCTGAATATTCACAATGTCCAATATTCAAAATCATAATCTGACAATACAAATCAAACCACGAGAAACCACCGTTCTCGGAAACACGAAATCCAAAGTCGACGAATCGTCGAAAATCCGTATATAACACCTCAATACCTCGTTTTACGTTCGGACGCTCAACTCGAAAAACGAACCTCCCCACTGCGATCGGGGCGCGATTTCGAGTCAAATGACATGCGACTTGTCGAAAGTCAAAAAGTCAACTCTGACCGTTGACCGCCGTCCACGGCGGCGCCACTGTTGACCGGAAGAATTCACGGCGGAGCAACCCCTATTCCATGCAAAACCACCCACTGAGCAACTTTGTCAACTACAACAAAGGCCAATTCTCACTCTAACTAGGTCAATTTCATGTAAAACCGAATGAACACACAAATTTCAATTCTAAAATTCTCCAAACACAAGATGAATTGGATCACCAAACTTACATGGTAGCTTCACAATGATGAGGGCTACAAAGCCCACCCCAAAATTCAGCTCAAATCAGCTTGAAAAATCGAACCCGAATTCACCCCAAAATTCCTCATTTTTGATCGGATTTACCTTCCCCTCCGGCGAGCCACGCCGTGGAGGGAGGCCGGAGTCATGCTCGGAAGACCGAGGCGCAGCTTTTGGGATCAACATCATGGTCAAAGATGACCGGACGGAGGACCAACGCCGGTGAGGCCGTGGCTCCGTCGTGAGCCTTCCACCACCACGGTCAAACGTGGTCAAACAAAGTCAACTTCCCATTTCAGTCAATGACTTTCCCATTATAGAAACTTCACTATTTATAGCCTTTCCCAAAGAGGAAACTTCATAATTATCCATTTCGACAAACTTGAAATGCGCGTAACTTCCTCGCCGTAATTCTGATTCCGATAATTCTCGCGGCCACGAACTCGTCTCAACATACTCTTCAATAATCACCCAAAGTCAAACATATCGGCCAATCGAATAAAAAGTCAACCCTTCAAAGCAACACACATTAAATCGACTAAATAATCAACAAACGGCAAAATTCGCAACTAATTCCTCGTAACTCCAAATCATACTCCGGAAGTTCTCACGAACTCGAAATTAAATTCTGAACAACTTCCGTGAAGAAGCCGAAACCAAATTCTCGTCCGATAATTTAGTCGTTAAGTAGCCCACCATTTAAATCTGAACTTCAAATATTCATAACTAATTCCTCGGTCGTCCAAATAACGATCCGGAACCGCCCACAAACTCGTAATCACACGTACAACAACTCTCGAGAAGAGACCCAGCTCCAATTCTCGGCCAATAATTAAGTCGTTTACGAGTCTGGCGATACAAATAACTGCCGACAAACTGCGACTACGCAGTAACTCATCAATCAAGCTGATCATACTGCTGATTCTGGTCCGGGTCGTCACACTTTGAGACGGGGGGTGATAACACTTGTACCCTTTTTGGTGAGTACCATAGCCAACAAAGACACACTTAAGGGCACGGGCCTCTAACTTGGTCCTCTAATTATGATGAAGATGAACATATGCCATACAACCAAAAACACGAGTAGGAAGCTTGTTCAGAGAGGGAATGGCAACCGTTTGAGATAACACCTCAAATGAAATCTGATTGTGAAGAGTGACAGATGGCAGTCGGTTAATGAGGTGAGAGGCACATAATACAGCTTCGCCCCACCGATATTTGGGTATGTTGGCACTAAGTAAGAGAGCTCGGCCTATCTCCAACAGATGACAATTCTTTCGTTTAGAAACTCCATTTTGTTTAGGTGTGTGAGGACAAGTGGTTTGATGGATGATTCCATATTGTCAAAATTAGTTTTGGAAAGAGTGGTTGACAAACTCTCCGCCATTATCAGATCGAAAGATCTTGACACAAGCATCATACTGATTCTGGATAAGATTATTGAAAACAGTGAAGGCAGAAAACACAACATTCTTCATCTTGAGTAACACAACCCATGTCAGTCTCGTAAAGTCATAAATAAACAAAACAAAGTATCTCATCCCAGACAATGTTGTATTTTTGGAAGATCCCATACATTAGAGTGAATTAATTCGAATGGTGCTGAACTAGAAGACATGCTAGAGGAATAGCTAGATTTATGACTCTTAGCAAAAATACAAGTTTCACAATGAAGAGTGGACTCTTTTATTCCTACAAATAAAGCTGGCATAGATTTCTTCATAACCCCAAATGATGGATGACCCAATTGACGATGCCAAAGTCAAATTTCCTTTACTCGATCAGAACTCGAAGTTAGGGCAATTGTTGGTGATTTCATTCTTATTTCTCCGCTTTACATGCAATCCAAGTGAAACAATCTCTCCCTGAGATCTCCCTTGCCTATTATCACCTGAGATGACAGATCCTGAAAGATGGCATACATTGGAAAAAAGATTACAGAGAATTTGTTTTGTGAGTTGAATTCAGAGACCGATAATTGGTGATGAGATAGAGAAGGCACATAGAGAACATTATGTAACATGATGGTGGGAGTACTTGGATTGACCATATACCTAAAATAGGAAAAGACACACCATTTGCATTGGATACTTCAAATATGGGAGATGAAGACAAACTAAAAAACAAGGTTTTATCAAATGTCATATGATCAGACGTACCAGAATCAATTATCCATGTATTACTACTAGTAAAGTCAGACATTTTGAGTGCAATACCAATTTTACCTCTTTTCTCATGAGTATAAATACCTGTTGTTAGGTCTTGGCCCCCTATTCCACAGAAGTCAGGTGCTGGGACCAATTGTACTACTGTCTTGCTACTACGATTCTTGTCATAGGTGAGAGCTTGGATTGGTTTCTGAGTACACGAGATTTTGTAGTGGCCAAATTGTTTGCAGTAGAAACACTGCACTTTGCTTAGATCTGGGCTACGAGCAGGTTGGATTCGGAGCTGAGTGTCTTGGGTCCTAGGCTTCTACCCTTGTTGTGGTTTTGATTGTACTGCTAGACTTGACACAGTATTATGGAGTTCTTTAGGCTGATTTGACTCTTCTTCACGGATATAGGCATAAGCTTGTTAAAGAGTCAGAAGTGTGGCTTGTCTCAACAGTTCTCCTTTTGCAGTAGTGAATCTTGAATCCAACCCTTTCAGAAAGATATGGTCTCGCATCTTGTCGGTGGTCCTATTGTGTGTAGCAGTATCAATGTCACACACCATAGTATTCGGATCTCGTTCATCTAGTTCTTGCTAGATAGCCTTTAGATTTGCGTAGTATTTTGCTAAGTGTTAGCCATTCTGAGTAGTGGTAAAGGCTTGACATGTCAACTCATGTACCAGAGCGAAATCATTCCCATCATAATAGGTGGTTGCTACAACATAACAGATAGCTTTTGGAGATGAGTAGCCAGAGAATAATATCATCACAGGTATCTTCATGGATTTCAGGAGAGTCATCGTTGTATTGGAATTCATAGTATCCCATAAAGCCTGTTCTTTACCAATGTCTGCAGGTCGTGGTAGAGTTCCGGCCACATATCGCCACTTTCCAACACCGCCAAGATGCATCCTCATCAATTGTCTCCACAACTGATAGTTGTTGTCATCCAATTGTACTCCGCATCCTGTGTGTCCAGTTTGAAGACCCATCATTTGGTCACGAGAGATCTCAGGTTGTTCAAAGATTGTAAGATCCATTGCAAGAAATAAGTCAAGGTCAGAAGATCAAATTCAGAATTCAAGAATTCAAGACAAGAATTCTCAGCCGTCAGATTTCGACCGGTCGAACAAGGGTTAGAGATTGGATCAGGTTCAGATTTAGGTCACGCAGCGGAAGTCAGGTCAGGCCAGATTTTGAGGATCAGATCAGCTCTGATACCAAGTCAAGGTTTATGAAAATTTTCTTATATATTGATCAATCCCAAATTATGGTACATATACACGAGTACTTACATTCCTAAAAGGAAACTAAATCAAACATTGAATCCTACTTAATTACAGAATATATATCTTCTAACTATACAAAGAGTGTGACTCATTCCAACAACAACTTCACCAGGTTATTGTGCTGTACAGCATATATGGTGGCAATCTCAGTTACAAACTGATTCTTTCGTTGGTGGGATGCTGCGGATAATTGCTTAACAGCAATAACTCTTCCATCATTAAGTAATCCCTTTAAAAAAAATTAAGCAATGTTTTTGTATGTGCATTATCATATATCCATAGTGAATGTAAGACTTCAGCAACTAATATGTTCGATGGTTTGTACGGGCGAACTTGATAATCTCTCTAACTAGTGTATTGAATAGGACTCTAGTGCTAAATCTAGTCCAGAAATGTATCCATGATTCCAAGTAGACATAAACCTGAGGTGTGTCACTGAACGCCGATATCAAAATAGACTCAGAAACCTCCTAGACTCGTCTTGTTTTATACCTTTTGCACCCTCAATGTTTATCATACTTCTTCATTTTCATTCTTCTTTATCATGGCATTTTACAGCCATTGGAACACTATGTATCATACCAATCAAAATACATCGCTTTAATTAATGGTAAGGTTCACACTGTTGCCATTTCATAACCATAAAGATGTCATAAGTTACAGGAGCCGAAAAAGATACTTTTAGAGATAAATAAGAAAACAGAAAGAAATTGTGTGATGTATGAGGATGTCATGAACAAAATTTCTGCATTGACATCAAAGCATGTAACTTTAATCCTTGATCAGAATAAGAACTTACTTTATAAACAGGTCCAAATCCTCCCTCTCCAAGCTTGTTAGCTGGATCAAAGTCGTTTGTAGCTATCCTTAGTTCAGAATAACTAAAAGTGAGTGGTCCAACGTCCATCCCGTACAACCCTACAAATTTAACATAACACTTTGTGTTAGTATTGTATCATTAGTTGTACGATTAATATACTTATCCACTTAAGCAGGTTAGCAACACCTACCGGACCACCTGCAAGATCACCAAGGAGGCTTCAACTTCGCTCACCAGACCGGCCCCATCCGGGCGCGCACGCGCCCGTGGGGCGCATACCCAAACGCACGGATCACATGACAGCAAACACATCAGTCCCACATCGAAGAACACCATCAAGCTCCAAAATCAACCACCTATATATATAAGGTATTTATTACAGGTAAGATCATCCCATTCGTTCCATCTTGACGAATCCAACACACTAATTCACTCGACCAAAATATTACTCGCACGTTCGCTTGACTGTTAGATCCAATACATCATCTGACTTAGGCATCAGAGCGTTGAAGGCGGGCTACCCCGTCTCAACCCCTGACCGCCTGTTCATTGTTGTATTCTTCTAACAGCCGCACCCGAACGCGCGCACCCGACCACCCGACAGGAGAAAGGAAGCGTCCGAAAGAAGAGGCAACCATCCGAGAGGAGAGCCCGCACACCCGAAGGAAGAGGTAGCGCCCGTCCATCCGAACAGCCCCAACGTTCGGATGCACCAGGAGGAGAAGGAAGTCTATCGTACAACAAGGAGGAGGAAGAAGGAGTATTCGTGTTGTTTCTGCCCCATTACGCCCCCCTGCGTAATTCGGTAGAAACAGCTGGCGCCGTCTGTGGGAAACTTACAAATTGCAAACCTCGTATAAACACCACAAAAACCAAAGGTCCACATGCTCAACCCGGTGACTAACGACAGTAACTCGCCCGATGGGGAGACGCCGCCAGACTCGCAGGGGCAGAATGTACTAGCGACCGACGGGACCGAAAGCGAGGGACGCATCAGCAGCCTGGTCCAGGAGTTACGGGAGGCGGCGCTCGAGAGAGCAGAGGAGCGCCAAATCCGTCAGAGGTTGGAGGAGCGGCTGGACGCACTCATCAGCCAGCAGATGGAGCAGCACGAGGAGACCCAGGAGACCGCCAGCGAAGGATAGCACCTGTTTGACGGGACCAACGCCCGGGCGGCCCGAGCGCCCTCACCCGTGGAAGAATCGGCGCCCCCGACGAACAATGCTCTGATCCTTCAGAGGATGGAAGAACTGGCGGAGGAGGTCTCGCGCCTGCGCAAGGACAAACTGGCTGGTCAGGGCGGGACGTTCGCCCCGCGGGTCAGCCCGTTCTCAGCGCATATACTGGAGAGAGGAAGGGACCCCCACGCGAAGATAACAAAGATCGCTCGGTTCGACGGGAGCGGAGATCCACCCGCGCACGTGGACGAGTTTCGATCCACCACGGACGGAACCCGGTATTCGGACCTAACCTTGTGTTTCCTGTTCCAGGAAACGCTGGCGGAGGAAGCGCGAAGCTGGTTCTACGAGATCCCGCTAGGATCCATCCATTCATTCCTCGAGCTGGCGGAGAGCTTTCAGAAGCGCTATCGGCTCCAAGGCAAGTATAACACCACGGGTGTTCTCCTCAAGGTCTGCCAGGGGATGGACGAGAGCCTGTCTAGCTACATCAACCGATGGAGGACGCTCGCAAGCACATGCAGGGACCTTGATAAGCGAGTGGCCAAGGTAGCCCTGATGGATAACCTGCTCGCCACTCCATTCGTAGAGAAGCTAGTGAGGAAGGAGCATCTCGACTACGACGAGATCATGGACCTGGTCGTACAGAAGGCGTTAGTAGAGATGCGAGTGTACGGGTCCACCTCCGAACCCAGTTCCAGTAGACCAGAAGCAACAAGCGCCCAACCACGACAACTGGAGGACGACGAAAGGCCAACCGGCGGCTTTAAGAGGAGCCGGGACACGCACAGACAGAATTACCAGGGGCCTTTCTTCCGCAGTCATCAGGGCAACAGCTACAACCAGGCGCGGGGGCAAGCGCAGCAGAGTACCCGCTTACCACCAGCATCGCGCTATCGACCGGCGGGACAGGAGGTCTTTATGGTCGATCGACAACCGCTCGAGCACCTACTCCGACTGCATCGACACCGAATACCGCCGCCAAACAACATGACGAAAGCGATGACTCCGACCGGCCAACTCCCGGACGTATGGTGCGAATTCCACAATGCCACCACCCACCATACCAACAGCTGCATTATGCTGAAGAAGGCCCTTGAAGACTTGAAGGACGAACGGACAACCCCTCCCAGGGCGGAAGGACAACAACGCAAGGCGAACGCCGGGACCCGTGGAACTATCAGTACGATATCCGGGGGCAAGCGCAAGGAGAGAACATCATCGCCCGATCGCTCGAGCAGGGAGGTGCTGACGATCGGGGAGGGGAGAGCGCCCAAGACCGGAAGGAAGGAGGCGCCCACCATTAGCTTCACAGCGAGGGACAATGGGGCAATGAGGAGGAGAACCCGGAAGACAGCACCCTGCCGTTCGTGATCAACGCGATCATCGACCGATTCCTTGTGAAGAGGGTGCTGGTAGACAATGGGGCGTCCGTGAACGTAATCTATTTCGACGTGTACACGGCGCTCGGGCGGCCCACACGCAAGATGACGCAGGACCACGAGTGCGTGGCCAGCTTCACGGGCGAGACATCGTATCCGATCGGGAGTGACAGTCTGCGGGTCGAGATTGGCGCACCCGACTCCCCACACAGCGAGATCCGAACGAACTTCATCATCATGGACACCCCCTCCCCCTACAATGCCATACTCGGGAGGCCAGGGATCTGCAAACTAAAACTGATCGTCGCAGGGCATCTACTCTTGGGAAGATTCCCAACCGAGCGTGGGATTGGGCACGTTCGGGGATACAATTACGAGGAAACCGCAGAGCCTCGGGGCAGGCAGGAGGTTCTCGCCTTAGAGCCCACAGATCGAAGGGCACGATCCACGCATGAACGACGAGGGGCCACACCTCAGCAATAAACTACTGGAAGGGCAAGGAGACAGACCGCCCGATCGTTCAGACCAGCGCATTCAGGCTCACCCAAATCCAACTGGGGGACTGGGAGGCAATCCGGCAAGGAGGGACACCCCGCCCGTGGAGGGAAGCGCCGAGACTTCGCAAATTCCGAAGATGTGCAAGGTCAACAACTATGCCACCCATGGAACATCCAGCATTTGGGGAAGTACTTTCGTTAGAATCTTATTATATTTTACTTTTGTTGTACTCTTTCTGTTGGTTTATATTTGCACGCCCGTTCGTCCTTACCCCGCCCGCCCATGTACTCGGGGGACTGGGGATAGGCTACTCGCACAAATGTAACACTTGGTTAAAACCCATAGCCATTCAAAGCAAAGGAGTAGGCGCGCGTTCGCGTGAGTTACTCAAAAGATGCCAAAAAAAAAAAATTCAGACAAGGCACACAAACGGAAAGAAAAGAAACTTCATTCATTCGCCTGATTACAAAACCTACTCTATTACAAAGGAAAAGAAGGAAAGGAAAAGCTATTCTACTCCGCCCCCGTATCGACATCCAGCTCTTCACCCTCCTCCGACGACGCTACCACTATGGCTTCCACCTGCTCGCCCGGATCCATCCGCCTGATCACCGGCTCCAGCTCCGCCTCAGCAGGGTCCCCAGAAGGCCCCACCTGTCTCTCGTACGCAGAAACCTGAGCGCCCGCCCGCCTCTCAACTTCAGACACCAGGAACGCCTCCCGGGAGGCTGGTTCAGCACGAACGCGCTTCAGCTCGGCGCGCAACTGCTCCACCTCGGCCACGGCCTTATCCCGGTCAATCCTCGCTAGAGCTTCACAGGCAACAGCTTCATCCGACCGGACAGCCGCCTCCTCCGCACGGGCGATATATTGACTCGCTAGATCATTAGCCTTGTCCAGCCTAGCCACCAACCGCTCCACCACCTTCCGGTGCTCCAGCGCATCGGCCCTGAGGCGTGCAAGTTCCGCAATCTCCCGCGAGCGGACGCGGAAGACCTGCTGCATCAGGCGGGTGCACGCAATGAAGACCGCATCCAGCCCATCAGGAGCGGCATCCTCCAGCGGCTACAACAGGGACCCAAGAGAGGCAGCACCATCCGCCAGCGCACGGCACAGGCCGTCCACAACATCATCACTCGACCCAGGAGCGGGGCCAGGAGAGGATTCTTCAGTTCGGGGGCGCTTCTGCGCCCGCTCCTCGCCTTCCCCTTGCTCGGGAGACTTTGGCGGACCCAAAGACAGGAGCGAGGGATCTGGAGAGCAAGAGTATCCACTCCAGTATCGTGGAGGACTTGAAGGTCGACTTGAAGATGGAAGCACGACGAGCGCTCGACTTGAAGATGGAAGCGCACGCACAACCTCCCGCCTGTCCCCGACATCATCTCGCTCGGACTGTTGCTGCTCGCGCTCCGCCCGGGCCTGGGCCTTGGACCCAGCCGCATCACCTGGTGGCGGGCGGGGAGCATCCGCTCGTGTCTCTTGGACGGACGGGGCAGGGGCAGCCACGTTGGAGACAGGGGTCTTGGGCTGGGTACTATCCCCCGGGACGAATGGGCCACCACCGTCATCCGCCACCTTGTGGACCTTCGCGGCAACATTCCGCATTCTGAGCAGATGACGCTTGAGCGCTTCATCCATATCGGTGGCCTTGGGACTTCGATATTTCACTGCAAACGCACACACAAAGGTTAGCAAACAGGTACAACACTTCGTAAAACTATCCTATCCCTATTTTTTGGTAGAAAACTACAACACGGCCCGGGCGGTCTGGTGGCACGCCTGCGCCCATCGGGCACTCACTCGTACCAAGCACACGAATGGACTGGGGGACTTCCGCCCGTGTGGGATGGCCCAGCCCGTTCGAACGGAGGCAGATTTGGAGGAGCGCCAGGGCATATCAGAGGAACGGGCGCAGAGGCAACACTTAGCCAAAAAAAAGGGAAAGGCAAACCACCAGAAACACCAAAAACCCACAAAAAATCACCTAAAAACAGATCAAACCCCACCCACCTCAAGAACACGCCCTGTTCTTGAGAAGCAAAAACCCAGAAAAAGCCCAACAATCCAGAAACACACAAAAAAAACGGGAAACAAACAGCAACAGGATGAGAGCCTCACCAATTCAGTATCACACGAAAGACAGGAGAAACACCGACGAAGGAACTCCGGCAAGAAACGAAGAACAGCAGAAATCCGAGGGGAACAATGAGCAAAGGAAATTTTTCTTCAGCGTTTCGGCAAATCGTAGAAAGTGAAGAAAGAGGCCACACCACACCCCTATTTATACTGCTTGCACGACGTCAGCCAGCAAACGCCAGCCGTCCATTCTCACACATCCACCGACGGATTACGACACGTGGCACGGGGCGGTTCACTTGCCCTCCTTAGTAAAACGTGCCAACCCATCATCTTCCCGCCTTGAATTCAAACCCTAGCACGGTCTCCAACAGCTCGACGCGTGGCACCCATGCACCACTCCCACGCGCCCATGCGCGTGACATCTGCCCTTCAAGCAATCATGACAACATCAGCATTTAATGCCCAGGCCACGCCAGCATTAAACGAGACGGCTAGCACTTATTACGCACCGGTTCCCAAAGAGAAGTCAAAAGGAATGTCACCTCAAAACGTCTCATCGGAACACCACCAAACCCAAGGCAAGGACAACACGCCACGATACCAACCATTCCTACTAGCGCGTACACCACCCACACGACCGGGCGCTCACGACACCATCAGGTTAGTACATGTACCACTCGGGCGCCCCGAAAGAGGGCTAACGCCTGAATTCCCTTTTGGCCGTGCCCCAAGTGAAGAGTTGCGCCGTACGGGATGAGGTTCTTCCTCTACGTACGCGCAAGCATTAGCAAGTCGGATCAGGCGGCAGAGGCATGGGGTCCGCCCCCTCTCTGAGCGCGCGCTGAGCCCGATGGGCGGTACGGGTATGGGGTCCGTTCCCTCCGTGAGCGCACCGTTACATGATCGAAGAGCAAGCCGGCTGTCATGACAGAGGCATGGGGCCAACTCCTCTCTGGGCGTGCTAAGTCGATGGGCGGCACGGGCGTGGGGTGTTGCCCCTCCTTGTGAGCGCAACGTTAACATTCGACCCCGACTCGGAACGCCAAGGGCGTGCGGTCTGACCCCTCCTTGCGCGTTCCGGGATTGATGAGCGCGGGCAAAGGTACGCCGTCCCCGGACGCGAAATACAAGTCGGCTGTCATAACGGAGGCATGGGGTCCGTCCCTTCTCTGAGGGTGCTAAGCCGAAGAACGGCACGGGCATGCAGTCCGTCCCCTCCGTAGCGCGTTACTTGTAGGTCACGGTCTTGATCCCTCCGTTGACGCTACACCGTACGCAACGGCATCCCCGTTGATGTACGCGGTGCACCGCGCCATCCCAGCGCCGGTGTTACGAAAAACATTTGCATTCATTTACACATCATATCATACATTCATGCATCATACCATACATTCATACTTGCATATCTATGTCTGTATTGTTGCACTTATTTGTGTTTACAAGACCAACCCCATCCGGGCTCCAAAATAGCAAGTCTTGTTTTGGAGGCCGGGCCCATAGGTACACGAACGCACGAACAGGCAACACCCCACGGGCGTACGGCTCCAAACTATCAACATCTGTTTGGACACCGGGCCCAGAAAACATGTACAGGTACACGATTGCACGAACAGGTACACGCTCGGCCGCCCAGGTCCCACTCCGTCATGAGAGCCCTTCCTTGACCGGAGAGTTGGGGGACTTGGGGGTAACAGGATCACGCACCACTGCTCAACCGGATAAGTATTTCTGTTCAATCGCACGACCCTTTTTCAACTCCCCAGTCAAGAAAGTTCTCTTTGACTTGGGGACTTGTTAGTATTGTATCATTAGTTGTACGATTAATATACTTATCCACTTAAGCAGGTTAGCAACACCTACCGGACCACCCGCAAGACCACCAAGGAGGCTTCAACTTCGCTCACCAGACCGGCCCCATCCAGGCGCGCACGCGCCCGTGGGGCGCATACCAAAACGCACGGATCACATGACAGCAAGCACACCAGTCCCACATCGAAGAACACCATCAAGCTTCAAACTCAACCACCTATATATGTAAGGTATTTATTACAGGTAAGATCATCCCATTCGTTCCATCTTGACGAATCCAACACACCAATTCACTCGACCAGAATATTACTCGCACGTTCGCTTGACTGTTATATCCAATACATCATCTGACTTAGGCATCAGAGCGTTGAAGGCGGGCCACCCCGTCTCAACCCCTGACCGCCTGTTCATTGTTGTATTCTTCTAACAGCCGCACCCGAACGCGCGCACCCGACCACCCGACAGGAGAAAGGAAGCGTCCGAAAGAAGAGGCAACCATCCGAGAGGAGAGCCCGCACACCCGAAGGAAGAGGAAGCGCCCGTCCATCCGAACAGCCCCAACGTTCGGACGCACCAGGAGGAGAAGGAAGTCTATCGTACAACAAGGAGAAGGAAGAAGGAGTATTCGTGTTGCTTCTGCCCCATTACGCCCCCGCGCGTAATTCGGTAGAAACACTTTGTTATGTCTTTAAGCCTATTCATCTGGATATCAGTTCTTTCTTTACCCAAATCTGGGTAATGGTTTCACATATGCATGTGGTCGAATAGCTAGTAGGTCTCTTTTACTTAGAATTCAAACATTCACTGAGCAGTTATAGAAGTTACACTTTACCTTCCTCATCTTCAGAGTTGGGCCTTCTTCCTTTTTAACAATAACAGAATGAAAAATACTCCACCGCCAACCACAATCCCCACAATAAGCCCAGTCTTATTCTTCTTGCTAGTTAGGGATATATTTCTGACAGTAGGTATGAAATCTGTACAAAAATTCTGAAGTCAATAACAGCATTAACATGGCCCCACTGTTCAGAAATGATTAGAACTTAAACATGCTAAAATTGCATCTGGACTGAATTTCGATGTTATATTACCAGGTGTAGCACTGATGGCTGCAATAGCAGGTCCATAAGTACCCCCGGCAGGTACACAGCAACTTCCCTTTCCAGCCCAAAAGAGATGGATTTCCAGGTAGTTCTCCAAAACATGAGCCGTGTATCGCTTATGAACAGCTTGGAAGGATGGAATGACCTGCTTCTTTCAGTATATCAAAACTCTTTGATACCAGATTGCCCTGAAATACAACAAACAAATGGGGACTACGTTTTACTATAGGAGCTGATGACATGGTTTTATATATCAACAAAAACTTATGATACAGACCTGGATATAAATATCGAGCACACGCCTCCCCAAGAAATGTCCCAGTGGAAGCAGCTAGAATGACATGTTCTGCAAACTTGAGGTTTACTGTGTAGTTACCATTCTCAATCCCCAAGCCATAGTATCTAATTGATGCAGCAGAGAGTCTTGCAGTCTGGAAGAGCACAGAATCAAACGTATTTGTGAACTGAGATGAGGAGAAACTCGTATATTGAGGATTTGTGGTCCCAGTGAAATATCCAACATTGCTAACTCCCCATCTGCTTGTGCTATGTACATAATACGAAGCCGTTCCAAGGGACTCATTTTCCTTGTCATACACAATCCCATCGGAGGCAGACGTAACTTCGGGTCCCCACAATTACTCCCGAAGTTATAATCTGCAGAAGATTATAAGAGATACATATCAGGGAATGGTCAGAAAAGCAAAATTACTAACATTCTTATTGGAAATGTCTCCGACTAGACTCACAGATTCCAGGGCCACGATTGCAAGGAAAGTTTCTTTGAAGGCAAGCCAATCCTGCAGGAAGACCACTGAAAGAAATAAATAAGTAAAGGAGTAAGGAAATTAAATGCTGGGTAGCAAGACATGGCCATATACTTTCAGTGACATTCAACTGTCATATCACTCATTGAATTGTTGAAAACACTAAAAATGAGCGCAGAGGGAAATGTCTCACCTGTTTTGTATACTTTCTATTCTGAAGTTGTTGCCAACTAAATTACTGCAGAATACACAAAATACTCATGTTAATATCATCTAATATATATTTTTTTTTGAAGTAATATCATCTAATATATATATTAGTCAAAGCCCATCCTACAGCCTTCCTACCAAAATAAAATCAATATAACCGAACAGTCATTGACGGATTAGCAAAGTGTAACGTAAGGAGAGTTACAGTCATTAAGATAGTAAACTTTTTTACTAAAAGAATAAACTTTCTGTAGCAAGTATAATTTATTATTAACAAAATAATTAGAGAAATATGAAGACTTACAGCTGTGGTTTCTCTTGTTTAGCTCAAGAAGGAAACTTCCCTCTAAATAATTATAAGACAAATCGCTGCATACATATCATGAGAACAGACATCAGATGCATAGTTCATCTTTAACATAATAACGCTGTTATCAGTCACCACCTGAATTTATTGGCGACAAAGGGAGTTGCTGCGCATGTATTGTCACCCGGATTGCCTTTGGCCGAGATGACATCATTGAGGGAGGCCTCCAACCCGTCATACGTTGCTTCATCTCTTCTTTCTCAATTTCCGAGGCTTTGCACCGCTCAAAAATTTCTGCTAGTTGCCTCCTCAATTCCTCAACCCCCGCATCGTTGGTTTCGGCAGGCGTCTTAATAGACCCCCTAGACCTTGAAAATTGGTAAAAACAAAAAAAATAGTCAAATTAAAAACCATGTGGTATCTAAAAACAAAAACACAACACAAAAAGTCAAGTGGTTTGTTAAAAGATAAACTATAAAAAAATATATACATCGAACCTTCCCACCCAACTCTTGCTCGATTACAGCAATCTGCTCGTCGACGGTAACAGAGTTAGTCACGTGACTCCCGCCCGCTTCATCACTCACTCGACTAGCACACAGCTCATCCATCTTCCTCTTCACCGCTGCCTGCAAAAAAATAATTGTCCAATAGATTTGTGTTATTATACTTTTTAATTCCAAGTCAAAAATATATTCGCGTAAAACAATGTCACTCACCACTTTCTCCTACGTATTCTGGGATGATTGATAAACATCGCAGACTATCTGGAGTAAAGGTGCTAGATGCCCTTTCTTCTCATTTGCAGCGACCCAGTAGCTGTAGGGAGTGGTGCCAGAATGATGGTTGATTGCATACCCTTTTTCTTTTCCCTTATTCCGGTTAGCGGCGTTCCGAGCACACATCGCCTGCAAAAACTATTTCGAATATATATTAACATATTTCATATGAGAATTAAGAAATTATATGAAATGCAGAAACCGATAATTAATTTTCATTACCTTATAACCGTCTTCCTCAAAATGAGCTTTGAGGTACTCCCACTGCTTAGGTCGGTGGATGAACTCTTCAGGCGTCACCTTTGATACTTCAACATAATGAGTATGGCAGTCGTGTTTCCAATCCTTGTAAATCTTTGCGGCGGTCTCGTCGATATATTTCCACATGCCTGTCTCGGTGGGAGTGAGGTCATAGAACATCTAGTAAAAAACAATTCAAACAAAATCAAATGAGCCTTTGATTATCATATTTGTGCCTATAATGTGACTGAAAAAAAGTTTATCAAAATTATTCTAAAACAATGTTTTACCTCCATATAAGTGGTCAATACATCTTGGTACTCCTCATCCAGCTCAGCAAACGTAGGTGCAAGTATCAGAACTTTGCTCCAGACGGCGCTCCCGATGTCTCGGGACATCAAAGTCCTCCACTTCAATTCTTTGGGACCCTTGTATTTTTCAGCGTACTCAACCTTCACCTTCAGAGGCTGGTTGTTGTTCATGCTCTTCAGATATGCTGTCTTTGTGCCCGTTACGATGCTGCGCTTCTCAAGGTTCTGCCCGTTCACCTTCTTCCATGTTCTCATATCAACCACTTTTGCCATATGAAAATTAACATACACTGGGTTGTAAGATAAAGCAAACATATTAGCATACCAAAAAATTTATTATCACATAATATTCTCATAAAGCTTAACCGGCTCCATAGGACCCCTCTTGGTCCTAATACTTATCAGAGGACCGTCATTGCCTTCCCCACTGTCATTGTCAGCGCCACCAACGACGGGATGGGTACCAGCGTGTCTCTCACTGCCTCTGGTATCGTCGTCGCCATCACTGTCGCGGCCGCACTTAATGCTTCGGTCACCTTCCTCTCCCTTCTCGCCTCAAACACCTTCTTCTTGTTCTAGGCACTAAAACCTGGTGCCATTACTCTAAAACTTGTAAATACAGATCATATCACTGTCAATGGAAGATAAGCACGGCCGACATTTTCTCAAGTTCATCAAACAAGCAATATGCATCCATCATACGCCCCACCAAACAAAGCTTTTTTTAACATGATGGTACTGACAAAACAGCCTTTTAACTTAAACAACCTGTACCACCACATTAGGCAAACAACCATTCTCCTTCATTAACTTAAACAACCTGCACACATCATCTAACCGTCCCACATTACAGAACCCTTTAATCATCACCATGTATGTGATCAGATCAGGATAAAGCTCCTCCATTCTCAGCCTCATCCATTTCACCCTTATCACAAAATAGCCGTATAACAATATTATACACTACATTATCCCCGTGCAACCCGAATTCGGGCATTCTCCTCAAAACCATGATCTACCTCATCAGCAAGCTTAGCCTCTTTACACATATTAAACAAAACTTTAAACACCTTCAGACTAACAAAACAACCTTCAATCCTATAAGCCTCCAAAACATCAAAAATCACACTTGGGTTTTCCCTAAGCCTATACAATTCACAAGCTTTACTAAACATGAAGTAGCCATGCCTATAACTCGAATGAATGCCAGCCGACATGAAAAATCGAAGACCCTTTACGGATCGGGTAGGATAGCATCTATGCAAAACCCGATATATATAGATCCAAATAATTTGAGCCTTTACTTTCATATATAGATCGATATAATTTATTGTTGAAGAAGATGAGAAGGAAGAACAGTGATATAAGAGCAATAAGCTTACCTTGGCTTAATGAAGTTAGCTTGAATTGAAAACTGGAGAGAGGGAGACTGACGAGATTGAATATATTCGAATTTTGAGGGTGAAATTGGGGGTTTGGGGGTGAAATTGGGGGTTTAGGGTGAATTTAGGGAGAGAGAGGGAGAACCAGAGCAAGAAATCGACGGGATATGTTTGGGGGTTTACAGAATGCGAACATGAGGAAGAAGAAGCAAGTCCTGATATAATCTCCTCATCTGAAGCGACGAACATTGCCAAACATTGTCACTTAAAATATGACTAAAGTTAGAGACGAAAATCACTCAATACTCGTCGCTTAGGATTATCTGAAGCGACGCACATTGAGTTCACCAGGTTACTTAGTGAGTCCAACCTCGTCGCTTTAGATCAGGGTTTAGGGTTTAGGGTTTCTCCCTAGGAACTAGGGTTTTGTGTGTCCAACTTCGTCGCTTCGCATGATCTGAAGCGACGAGTTTTGCATATATGTCGTCGCGTTACATTTAAAGAGACAAATATGGACCAATATTTGTCACTTGGATTGAACTTAACAGATTAGTTACGCCTATTTGCCTATGTTTTTTTTTAATAAGAGTATTGTAAATATTGTTCAAAATAACAACATTAAATATTTATCATCATCATATTACAACATATAACATAATAATTAGTAGTCTTCCTCTTCGTCATCTCTGCCATCATCAGCTTCATCTTCCTCTTCCTCATCGAATTCATCGTCGTCAATATCATCTCTGCCATCACCAGTTGATTCTTCATTCTCTTCGTGTACTTCTAAATTGAGTTGGACATTAGATCCATCAATATGGTAAAATTGTATTGAACTTAGTGTGTCCACTTGGTAAGGCTCTGTGATTTGATTCCCTGAATGAGGCCTTTTATCTTCTGTTGCCAATACTTTGGCATTGTATGCACTTCGATGCGACATTTCTTGCACCACCTTTCAAGTACCACCCGCCGCAGGATCGTCCAAGTAGAACACTTGTTTTGTCTTCATCGCAAGACAAAATGGTGAATTCTCGTAGTAACTAGTGTTTGTATCCACTGATATCAGACCATGATCTACCTTGACAGTGTCAATTTCTTCGACATCTAGATCGTCAGTGGTGTTGTGCCATATACCTTTGAACAACACGACTGACATATTGTCTGGATAACATACCTTACCTACATAGTCAAGATGACCATAGAAGTTTCCAACTTTCGTGCTTAACATCACCCCACTATTTTGAGTCACGAGACTTTAATCTCTATCGAATGAGACATACTTGATACTGTTCACATAGCACACCTTATAAATCTGGGTGAATTGCGGACCTCGAGCCAATGACCATATACCCCTGTTAAAGTTAAGGTCTTGAGCATCATGTAGGTTCTTTGCCTGAAAAATAGATGTTGTTAGCGTTATACTATCTAGGGTTTAGGATCTTTTTGCAAGAGAAAAAATTGTGCTATTTTCGTACATATCTTAAGAACCAACGATGGAAACTCCTCCTCATGGGGCGCTCGTCGTAATCGTCACCATATTTGGCTATGTACACCTGCAAAAGAGTGTCCATGTAATATTGAGTTTCTTCTATATCCGTCCAAATTTGCCAGTGAGCCTCAGCCATTTGCTCCTCTGATAACCTGATATTTCAGGTGGTATCCATAATACAGGGCTGAACTAACTGCGAAACACGGCTAATATTCCATATTGGGGGATTGAGAACTTCTTCCTCTTCCAATTGCAGATAAAACTTACAGTATTTCACCGACTTCGATGATAAGTACCTTTCTGCAATACTCCCCTCAGGGTAACATGTATTACTTATTGAATTTTTATATTCACCTAATTGCCTATAAAATGTCATATACGATTAGTACATATATACAGTTAGTGTAATTTCAGTTTAGTATAAAAAGGAGAATATTTGGTTAGTGCACGTACCTTTCCATACGATACATCCATGTAAAATATACTGGGCCAGTAAGCATAACTTGTTTGGGAAGGTGAACCATGAGATGAACCATAGAGATGAATAAATGTGGAGGAAAAATCAACTCCATATTGTAGAGAATCATTACTATCTCAACTTCTATCTGTTGAACATCTGCCTTCTTCAACTCTCTAGCACATAATTTCCGAAACCAATTTGACAATGCTATCAATGGCTTCACGACGTTATTTGGAAAAAATCCTCGGATAACCACTGAAAGAAGACGTTGAAGCAGGACATGGCAATCATGCGTCTTCAATCCATAAAAAATTTTATCAGTTAGTTTGACCTTAATTCTCAAACTCCCCACATAGCCAAGTGGATACCTATCATAGCGAAACCATTCAAATACTTCTTTACGATTTTTCTCTTTAACTAAAAAGGGTGCATGAGGAACATTTCCTGTCTTCTTTTCAACTTCCGATTGATGTTGACTTCTGCGGATTTTCCTTTTCTCTAACGCTTCGCGAGCCATTGGACCATCCTTGGTCTTCCCTTCAATTGCAAGAATGGTGCCAAGGATAACGTCACACACGTTCTTTTGAATGTGCATGACATCTAAGCAGTGCCTTTAACAACGAAGACCAATAGGGAAGCAACCAAAAGACGCTCTCGTGGGTCCAACATTGTCTGTTGTGTGCTGAGTAAGGGATCATAAAGTCTGGATGATGGCTATGATTCCCATAACTGTGTGACCTAATTTCCTCCAAAATTTCATCTCCGTCTTTATGAGCTGGTCTTTTTTCTCACTTTGGCTCCCGTTAAATGCCAAACTTGATCGCATCGAGTTTGTCTTGTCGAGCCATTTTTGATGCCCTTTATAAACAATTCTCCCACAAATATGCTCTGCTGTCAGCTCATCTAGACAAATTGAACATGCCTTGCACCCTTTCACCATTGAGCTCGCAAGCATCCCTAAACCAGGAAACTCACTTATAGTACACATCGACACTGCCTTCATTGTGAATACATCGTTGTCCACTTTGTCAAAAGTAGAGACTCCATTTTCCCACATGTCTTTGAGCTCGTCGATTAATGGAAGAATGAGTACACTAAGGCACTTTCCTGGAGATTTAGGGCCAGGAATCAACACGGCTAGCATATTATATTTCTTTCATAATATGGGGTAGATTAAATGACATCACAACCACAGGCCATGTACTATGCTGGGTTGACGTTGTTCCAAATGGACTGAAACCATCAGTTGCCAATCCAAGCCCCACATTTCTTCCCTTAATGTCGTCCAAACCTGGAAATGTCCTGTTAAAATGTTGTCATGCTTCTCCATTAGATGGGTACCGGAGGGTACTTTCATCTAGTCGTCTCTTCTTATGCCATCGCATATGTTTTGCGGTGTGTGGGGACATAAATACGCATTTCAACCTAGTAGTGAGAGGGAAATACCATATTACCTTTTTTGGAATGTCATCCCTATCTGGCTTATATCTTTCAGCAATACATATTGGACAAGTCCTACAGGTTTTATTTTCAGCTCCCCTAAATAGGTAATAGTTGAACTCACAAACATGAATTTTTTCATATCCAAGGGAAAGATCCTTGAGGATTTTTTTTTTAATTCTTGAATAACTCCCAGGGAAATTATGCCCTTTAAAAAACTTATGCAACCATTTACATAATTTATCAACACTCGAATCCGACCATCCATTTTCAAGTTTAATTTTCATTGCATGTAATATGGCACTTAATACAGTTTCTTCACTCCCTTCATACAATGGGTTTTGCGACTCCCTTAAAAGCTTTTCATACTTAGCATAATCATCATCTACCATATCATTGAAGTGAACTTCAGCATTTTCTTCAACAACATTATGTGGTGCATCTCCATGGTATCTAAGATAATATGGAAATACATCTTGTATAATCTTCACAGACAGGATCACTAAAGGACCCGTAACACTCGAAGCCTCGACTCTGTCTTTAAGCCACTGTCTCCATCGACTGATCCTTGTCGGTTGACCAGAAACTTCCCCATATAGGTGCCAAACTGTGTAAGTCGGATCCAAACCACGGTGTATGCAGTGATGATAAATCTCTACGATATCCTTATAATAAGGACCACTTTTGCAAATTGCGCACGGGCAAGGGAGATATTGGGTTCCAATAGTGTGAGTCTTCACAAAATTGATGAAGTTAAGTACGCCTGTTATGTAGTCAGGGTGTGTATAATGATGATTCATAAAAGATTTGTCAGGGACATCATCCATGTTTCCCGTCATAACATAAACAGACAATATGCATAAGGTTATGGCACAACATTTATGATACAATCAAAATCCGTCCTAACACTTCTTCTCCTTATTCCTCCAGGTTGGGTCCTATCCCCTTCAGGGGAACACGACATTTGTCAACCCTCTTGCACCCATCGGTATCAGCTCCAGTTTTGGGAAATTTTGGCAACATCTCTCTACAGTTCCTCGTGTGCACACATATCTAAACAACATAATTTGTACTCGGGGAACATTGTAAGGAGACACTATCAAAACCATATCCCAAAATTGAAACTGAAACCACATGAATAGCAAAAGGATCAACAAAGTCGTGTTCACCTAAAGTGTCCAAAAATGGGACAATTCGAGAATCAACAACTCATCTCGATCAACTAGATGAGTTGTTGATTCTCAAACGAGAGTTCTAAGCTAATAAACACCACAATTTTCATATTCTAACACTAAAACAACAACAAACCACAAAATTCAACACAACATCATCCAACTTCTATTAACCAACATAAACAACCATTTAAATTGAATTAATTCATAATATGCTCTCAAAGAGGGATAAATAGAAGGAAATTGCGCTAACCTTACTTAAGAATCAAAGAATTGGCAACAAAAGCCTTCCGATCTCACTTTCTTCTAAGTTCTCCCTCTTCTCCTCCAAAAACAGATGCAGAACCCGACTGCATTTGTAAACCTAAAATTTTACCTATATATACAGATTGCATTTAAGACGAAGTACAAAGGTAGATGAAAAAAAACCTAAGCGACGAAGTTTGACCAATGTTCGTCGCTTCGTTTATACTAGAGCGACGACTTCACTTACCTTTGTCGCTTCAATAATACTTTAGCGACGAAGATTGAATGTCGTCCCAAAACATGGTTTTAGGATAACCTGAGGCGATAAACTATGAATATTGGTCGCTTAAATACTTTTGTAAGTGACGACTATTAAGCAATATTTGTCGCTCCCTATTTTTTAAGCGACGACATCAATAGTCGTACCTTCGATTAGTTGAAGCGACGAAGGTATATTTTCCTTTTCATTGTTTGTCACTTGAATCAAGATATCCAGTAGTGCATCGTCTGGGGGCCTCAATTTGTTTTTTAAAAAATATTATAATTATATAAATACAATTTTCATAAAATAAAAAACAAAAAATTAGTATTTATTCGTCTCTAAAACTTCAAGACGAGTAGTATTTAAGTAACTTGTGATGTTTTAAGAAAACAATCTAGGACCTAAGATTTTTTTTTTTTTTTGAGTTCTGTTGGAATATTCAGTTTGTATTAATTTGAACATTTTCAATTTTTGAAGTATAGGATTCACTTTTTTTTGTTAACCACAATGAGGGCCACCACTTTTTGTTCCCGTTCCAAAAAAATTTAGGTCGGGCTCTGGTCCCCATGTGTTAGTTCATATTAATACTTTGATACATCAGTTGCACATAATCATTTGAAACTAAACCTCAATTTGTTTATGTTTTCCTGTGAACCCACTACATTATATTTCAGGCTTCGCTGTAAAAAGGATGCCACATCACGAGGAAGATGAATAATACCAAAGATATGAGCTACAGACAAACTTGAAGGAAGTACAAAATCAAAACAATATAACCTTGCTATATTTATATATAACTGAAAACCCTCTACCTCTAAAGGGATTGAGGGGATAAATGTCTAGGCTTTAAGCTAAAACTGTCGGTGCTACTTTAGTATGTTTTTCATGCAGTTACTATCATGTAATCTTGTACTTTTTTGGATTAGTTGCTTAGAACGTATAAGTTATTTACTCTAAAATCGAAGTAATTTTATGGACACATAAAGCTCCAGTGTGATGCAATGATCTGAAGAAAAGCAGCTGAAAACTTACACATTGAGAAGAGATGCCGCCTTATAAACGGGAAGGCTTCCGTTCAACTTATTGTTTCCAACAAACTTGACATTGAAGGCAGCAATAATACGCGAAGGGTACACATGGGCAGAGTGTAAGACATCAAGAGGGAATGGTATCTTACAGAATGGAGAGCGAACTCAAATTAAACAGTGAATCCGGTACCTGTCCCATTAAATTGTTGAAGCTCAAATCCCTGGGGGAGAAGGCAAGAAATGTCAGTTACATGCTTTAATTAAAAAATGTGAAGGTAGTAGTAGACATTATTATGAGGAAAAAAAAACAATCACCTGCATCTAAAAGTGGTAAAATGTTTTATAAAAAAAAGAAAAAGTTTTATAGAAAAAAAATAGTGGACAAATGCAATTTAATGTTCTATTCCAACTTTTATGCATTACTGAATGATGTAAGAGAAAGCTATGTTGCCTTTGGATCATCATATTGGTAACTGCTATTCTTCAGTACTTCAGCTAAAAAACGTTCCAAATTTCAATTGGGGTATTCCAACACCTATACCAAATCACAAATAAAAACTTACAGCTGGGACAAATTTTGGTATACTCCAATATCGGAAGGAATTGAATCAGAGATATTGTTATTCCTCAGCTCTCTACAGGATGTGAAATCAGACTGTCACGATAAATTTCACAAGAAAAACAAACAAGAACATATATTTATGATCAAAATGTTGTGATAGAATTACATATAACAGAGAAATACATATTCTCCTTACAAAATATTTAGCGTCTTCATATTCTTGATGAACGCCAGAGAAGAGCTCCCATTAGCATTTGACAAATCCGTAATTCGTCTATTCTTGCATGAGACAGAAATGGTAAGCTTTTATAGACATGCGAGAATAGACAGAAAGTGACGAGTAAATTTAGCTACTCACAGCTCTTTCATAGAAGTCAGATTGGAAAATGCAGAAAGTATAGGACATGCAAAAGAGTTTCCTTGCAGCCTCCTGAAGGAATATAAAGTATTAGCTTTTGTCTTAAAACATTGAGCAATAGAGCCTGACTAAAGGATGGACCTATTATCAAATAACTGTAAAGTGATTCGTTTACAGTATCTCACAAGGAAGAAAGCTTTGACCAATTTCCTATGAAGTTTGGTATCCTGCCAGAGAGTTCAACGTTTCTTGCTCACCTGCAACAAGCCAAGGTATATTCTCATATAAAGTCAATGAATAAATTCTTCATTGTATGATATGATGCTCGATCTTTTTTCAACTGTGGAAACTAAAATAACTATAAAGCTCTTACAAAATCTGTAAGTTTTGTAGCTTAGCAAATGTTGATGGAATCTCGCCTGTAACTCCAGAACTATCAATGTATCTGCCAAAGTGGACAGTCATAGATTATTGGGCCTCAACATTGTAGTTTGCCCTCACTCAACATCAGTTTATTACCTATATTTTGATTTCATCAATTTACTACTTGTAATTTGCAATTTTCATCGCTTCTCACTGTTGGTCAACATCATCACCATATGTCAGTCCACCATGACACATATGGGCTAAATTTAATTTTTGCCCCTTGCTCTTAATTTTGCCGAATAATTTAAAGATTTCACGTCCTCTCTCTCTCTCTCTCTCTCTCTCTCTCTCTCTCTCTCTCTCTCTCTCTCCAACTTAAAAAGTTCCTCACTGTTCTCGTTCATTCATCATCTCATCACACTCATCTTGAGCTAATGATGAATACTCAAGTTTAGGTTTCATTTAAACCAAAGTTCAAAATCTTAAATTACTCATTTTGTTTCCGTCACTCATCGATGATAATGAGTCCAGTAATTGAAAAATGTGGACCTCAAATTCTTTAATGGTTCTATATGTTTTTCTTTCCTGGATTCATTTATGCATGTTTGTGTTTCCTTATTTAGGATCTGATTTTTCGTGTGATGCCCAATGAGTTGAGAATTGAAACAAGTTCATTCCCAAACTCATTGTACTCGACTAAAAGAAGAAGAAGAGGGTTATGTATCAATTAATTGGGACAAAATAGAGAACAATTTGGCTGGAGCAAAAAAAGAATTTTGGCTTGCATTTGGGTCCACATGTGTCATGGTCGATTGCCACATGGTGATGATGTTGATAGAAAGTCAAAAGTGATGATAATTATAAATTACAAGTAGTAAATGATGAAATCAAAACATTAAGTAGTATACTGATGTTGAGGACAAACTACAATGGGGTAAAATGAAATTTGGCCCTAGATTATTATATATTGCTAACTTACTAAAATATATCAGTAGACTCACTAAACTACCGTAGGAAACGTATAAATAAATATGAATTCTATCGGTCCTAATTCACTAAATATTTGTCGCAAGATTTGTTTCTTTTCATTTCCATTTACCCAGTTCTACGCACATGTATATTGAATTCACCAAATTCCAGTATATAGGATCATTTTAACACAAGTGATAGCCTCATCTCATCTATGAGAAGGAAATAAAACAATTTATCGAACTTATTGTTGTAATTTCGATAAATTTCTTAACTCAGGTGGTTTCAATCAAACAGAACACAAGTATTTGGGAATTTTTGATAGATTGATCAATTCCGAATTGGGTATATATAAAAGCATACTTACTACTCAAATAGGAAACTACTTTACACCTAATCAATTACAGAATTCTACATAATTGCAGAATATATACCTCCTAAATATATTAGGAGTGTGACTCACTTAACACTCCTCCTCAAATTGGAGCATACATGTCTCTAATGCCTAACTTGTCAAGTGTGAGTCACTGAAAGTTCTGAACAAAACTTCTTTGGTAAGAACATCAACTAACTGCTCCTGTGAACGAACAAATGGAAATGTAATGATATGAGCATCTAGCTTCTCCTTGATAAAATATCGATCAACCTCTGCATGCTTCGTTCGATCATGCTGAACAAGATTATGTGCAATTTCAACTGTAGCAGTATTTTCACAATACATAGGCATTAATTGGTTGTCTTTGCTCGAGGCCCAAGTCTCTTAACAAATACTCCAACCACAATAACTCACAAACTCCTTGAGTCATACCTCTATACTCAGCTTCTGCACTAGAACGAGCCACCACATTCTGCTTCTTGCTTCTCCAAGTAACCAGATTTCCACCAACAAATGTGAAGTAACCCAAAGTAGAACGCCGGTCTGTGACATTCTCAGCCCAATCTGCATCAGTGTAGCCACTAGTTCCCAAATCACCATGCTTGCAGAACAAAAGACCCTTACCAAGAGCAGACTTTAAGTACCTCATAATCCTTATTACAATGTTCATATGATCTTCACTAGGATTAAGCATTAATTAACTTACCACACTAACAACATAAGCAAGATTAGGTCTAGTGTGTGCCAAGTAAATGAATCTCCCAACTAACCTTTGGTACCGAGATTTATTTATGGGAACTTGATCAAGATGTTCTGCAATCCGATGATTTTATTCAATAGGCGTATTAATCGGTTTACAATCAAGCATACTAGTCTCGGCTAACAGGTCTAGAACATATTTTCTCTGACTCAACATGATACAGTCCTTATTTCGAGCCACCTTAGTACCCAGAAAATACTTCAAGTTTTCAAGATCCTTCATATCAAATTCAGAAGACAATTGAACTCTTAATCTCTCGATCTTGTCAGCGTCATCACTTGTTACGACCATGTCATCCACATAAATAATCAAAGTTGTCAGCTTACCCTGAGAATGCTTCAAGACCAAAGTGTGATCTAAATTGCTCTACTTAGATCAAATCTTTTTCATAAAAGCCATAAACCTTGCAAACCAATCTCTTGGAGACTGTTTCAATCCATACAATGACTTCTTTAATCTACACACCACTTTCTCACATATAGAGGTACCATCTCCAGGAGGAAAATCCATGCATGTAAATTTCTTCATTCAAATTTTCATGAAGAAAAACATTCTTCACATCAAAATGTTACAGGGGCTAATCCAGATTAGCTTTTAAGGACATAAGGACACGAATAATATTAATCTTTGCCACTGGTGCAAATGTCTCATTACAATCTACTTCATATTTTTGAGTGTATCCGTTTGCCACCAACCTTGCTTTATACCTATCAATGGAGCCATCTACATTATGCTTCACAGTATAAACTCATCTACATCCAATAGTCTTCTTTCCAGGTGATAATGGTACCAATTCCCAAGTACCATTCTTGTTGAGAGCGTCCATCATAATCTCCATTGCTTTGGCCCACTTTTCCTCCTTAATTGCATCCCATACTTTACTAGGAAGAGACACAGCATATAATTGATTCACAAAGGCTACATAGGGTTTAAACAATCTATAGATTGACACATAATTGGCTATATGATACTTGGCTCTAGCTGACAAGAGTGGTTCATATTTTTTGGAAGGTTGATCACGAGTTGACCTAACAGGACAGACTCTATCAGAAGCACTAGAACTAGGCACATGAATAATATTACATACCTCAGGCCATGATCGGTCAAGAGGGATCATTGATGACAAGGGAGGGACTGAACTTGCATGTACCTCTTCAAGAACTAGTTGGTGATCACTGACTAACTCTCCTCTTTTCAACGAGTCGGGCACTTGGTTAACACATTGAATACTCTCAGAACTCGGAATAGTCTCATATGCCTGGAATTTTTTTACGGGTCAAAAACTTCCTACTGTCTCGTCCCAAACCCTATTTTCGACGGGTTGAGGCTCCCCCTCGACGGGTCGAAAAAACCTTTCGGCTGTGAAACTCTCATTTGAAACACAATCTTTTGGTCCTCCAAATTGGTCTTCATAAAACACATTCTTCTCCTTCTCACTCGTGGATGACGTAGGCGAGAAGTAGAATAAGTCTTCACTAAAATTAACATCCATAGTGATATAAAACCATTGAGAAGGAGGATGGTAACATTTATAACCTTTCTGATGGGTGTCATAGCTAACAAAAACATACTTCAGAGCACGAGCCTCCAACTTAGATCTTTGATTCTTATGAAGATGAACATATGCCACACATCCAAATACATGAGCCAGGAAGTTTGTTAAGAGACAGAATGACAACAAACTTAGACAATACCTCAAAGGGGACTTGATTTTGAAGAGCTATGGATGGTAGGAAGTTGATGAGGTGAGAGGCAAACAACAGAGCCTCTCCCTACAAGTATTCATCATATTGGCACTATGTAAGAGCGCTTATCCCATGTCCAAGAGGTGGCAATTTTTCCTTCTAGAGACTCTATTCTGCTCCAATGTCTGAGGACAAGTAGTCTGATGATTAATTCCATGCTGCTGAACATAGTCTCGGAAAGAATGGTTGACAAACTCTCCTCCATTGTTAGATCAAAATATTTTCACACACGCATCATACTGAGTTTGAAAAGAACTATAAAAAGCAGTGAACGTAGAAAATACATCTTTCTTTCTTAGTAATACCACCCATGTTAGTCGTGTAAAGTCATCAATGTATTTCATTCTAGATAGTGTCGAGTTCTTTGAAGGCCCCCATACATCAGAATGAATCAACTCAAACGGTGCTGAACTAGAAGACAAACTCAGAGAATAACTAGATCTATGACTCTTAGTAAAAACACATGTTTCACAATGGAGCTTTGACTCTATTATTCCCTAGAACAAAGATGGCATCGATTTCTTCATAATCCTAAAAGATGGATGATACAATCAACGATGCCACAACCAAATTTCTTTCACTCTATCAAAACTCAATGTTAGGGTTACCGGTGGTGACGACATCCTTGTCTCTCCACTGTACATGAAATTCAAGTGAAACAGTCTCCCCTTCAGATCCTCCTTTCCTATGATCACCTAAGACGTTAGATCCTGAAAGATGGCATACATAGGAAAAATGGTTACAGATAATTTGTTTTGTGAGTTTAAACCAAAGACAGATAACAAGTGATAGTTAAGAGAAGGAACATAGAGGACATTATGTAACACAATAATTGGAGTAACTTGGATTGACCCTATACTTAAAACCGGAAAAGACACTCCATTGGCATCAGAAACTTCAGGTATGGGAGATGAAAACAGGTTTAAAAACAAAGACTTATCAAAGGTCATATGGTCAGACCCACCGTAATCAATTATTCATGTATCACTACCAGTAAAGATAGAGATTTTTAAAGTAACACCATATTTACTTCTTCTCACACGAGAATAAATACCTGTAGTGAGATCTTGTCCCCCTATTCCATGGAAATCAGGTTCTTGAACTAGTTGAATTGCGGCTTTGCTACGATGACTTGTGTCATAACTGGTGCCCTGGCTTGCTCTCTAAGGATATGAGTTTTTGTAGTGTCCAAACTCCTTACAATAAAAGTACTACATCTTACTAAAATCTGACCCACGAGTAGGTTGGACGCAAAGTTGGTTGTCTTTGGGCTTCCACCCTCGTTGAGGCTTTGATTGCATCGCAACACCTAAAACCTCCGTATGAAGTTCCTTGGGCTGGTTGGACTCATCCTTCTGAATATAGGCATATGCTTGCTTTAGATGGGGGCGTGGCCTGTTGTAGCAGCTCTCATTTTGTAGTAGCAAATCTTGGGTCTAGTCCTTTAGGGAAGAAGTGGACTCGCATCTTATCAGTGGTTCGGTTGTGTGTAGTAGTATCTCAATGACACACCATGGGATTCAGATCTCTTTCATCCAGTTCTTGCCAGATAGCTTTTAGACTCTCATAGTATTCGACTAAAGGTTGCTCGTTATGAGTAGTTGCAAAGGTTTGGCAGGTCAACTCATGTACTTTGGCGAAATCATTCCTGTCATAATATGTGGTTGCAGCAGCATCCCTGATTGCCTTTGGAGACGAGTAGCCAGATAACAACATCATAACTAGTTTTGTCATTGATTTCAAGAGAGTAATCATCGTGTTGTAACTCATGGTGTCTCACATCGTTTGCTCTTTGCTAGCATTTGTAGGTCGCGGTAGAGTCCCTTCCACATACGGCCACTTTCCAGTACTACCAAGATGCACCTTCATCAATCGTTGCCATAACTAATAATTGGTGTTATCCAGTTGAACTCCACATCCCGTATTCCCGGATTGAAGAGTCCCTAATTGTTCACGAGTCACATCAGGTTGCTCAAAGATGGAAACATCCATTGCACAAAGGTTCAGACGTTAGGTTTAGATAGAAGAACAAATTCAAGTAACCAGAAATCGACAGACATGTCGAATGAAATTCAGATTCAGGTCAGGTAGCAGAATTCAGGTCTGGTCAGATAGCTAGGGATCATGTCAGATAGCTAGGATCAGATAGTCAATTTGGCTCTGATACCAAGTCAAATAGAACACAAGTATTTGAGAATTTTCTGATATATTGATCAATTTTGAATTGGGCATATATACAAACATACTTACAACTCAAGTAAGAAACTATTTTACACCTAATCAATTACTGAATCCTACATAATTACATAATATCTCCTAAATATATTAAGAGTGTGACTCACGGAAGAGTTTCGACCAAAAGCCCTACAAAATCCACAAGTACAAGGATAGTATTGGCGCTTGATATTAAATTGGAAAGACATATCTTAATAACTGAAACAAAGAATATATATATATATATATATATATGATAGGATGGATCATACATATAAATAAAAGTCCACCATGTTTATGGTCTGAGACTCTTAATTGGAAAGAAAAAAAAAAAACCTTACAATGATCTCAATTCAGTGAGTTGTCCAAGTTCTTTGGGTAGCGCTCTTGATAAGTCGTTGATGCCAACAGAACTAGCCATTAAACCATAAACACCAAAAAAGAGACATAACACAAGTTCCAATGGTTAAGTACAGCATCATTAGCTGTGTGAAAATATGGCTTCCAAATCACGAGCTCAGACAATCAGATGTGCTCACAAGTATTGCAAGCCCGTTAGATTAGCAATGGTTGCAGACAGAGGTCCTGTCAAGTAATTCAATGACAATTTCCTAAACAAAATGGGAGGGGAAATACGATTACGAATCGAACAACTAAGGTGAGTCCAACTCAAGCATACAAGTATAGAAAGCATACAGATTGGTGAGGGAAGTCAAACTCCATAACTCGTCAGGAATTACCCCAACAACTTCCAAGTCATAAACTTTTCTGCAAATTCAAATTCTGCGAATAACTCGATCTGGTTTTGAAGTAAAAAGAAGAGGTAAAAAGATAGAGTAACTTACAATTGGGTTATTCGGCAAATGGAGAGCCAGATTCATAAGAGCAATCACATAGGATGAAGGGGTTGTAATCGTTGGGGAAGATTACCATGTGTTAACACATAACATGCATTACTTTAAAAGTATATTAAAAAAGTAATAAATTTTTTTTTGTAATTTTAGTTCATTAGTAGTAATCGCTGAATCAAAATTCTTTTTAAACTTTTAGGACAAAATTACATGTTGAGATACTTATTTTACAACTTTGAAGACAAATTTATAAATTGATGTATATCATATGTTAAAACATACTAAAATTTTCCAGTAATTGTTGTCATCGAACTTGACATATATACAAGTAATTTTTTAAAAGAATGCAAAAAAATTAAAATAAAATAAAAAGACCCAACTTTGCGAAATTGGGAATTCCATTAGAAACCAAAACAAGAAAGACTAAGAAACCTTGATATGGGTCTGTGGTGGCATTAGGAGTAGCTTGAGGTTCAGGAGCAGGAGCAGAAACTTGAGCTTGTGCTTGTGTTATACAATAAAGGCACCAAAAAAAGATCAAAACTAATGATGAACTAGTGGTAGTCTGCGACATTATGAGCTTTGAGATTGAAACTGAGAGGAGAACAGAGAAGTTGGGTTTCAAGGGGGTCAAGTCAACAACTACAGAAGTCAATTGAGTTGAGAAAGAACATGATGTATACTATATATAAAGACTAATTTCGGTATGTACCCTGCTCGGAGACTATCGGGTCCTCAATTTTATAAGATGGTTACATATTTCCTTTACAATAAGAAACATCCAGAAGAGTACGCAAATGTTCTAGATGAGCTTGACTGAAACATGGACGCCGACGACCGGGAAAAGAGTGAATTGTATTTCATTGATATCAGAAATGTACAGAGTTCTAGCAAAGAGAATACAGAGGTGATGAACAGGAGAAGAAAACACGTGTGAGGTGTAATAATAGTGTGTCTATTCACATTTTTAATTTCCATATGGGTGCCGCAATATATGTTTACTCACTTCACAGTCACCCCATTTTTATATTTTTTTTCATATAAATTTCTAATATACTCTCTAATGTGCCTTTGATTTGTTTGTATGCCCCACCACTAAGAGCATCTTCAACAATTTTTTATAATTTTTCTATTATAAAGAAGCAAAAGTTACAAATTACGATACATTTTTTGTTTTAACTCCAACACGTTTCCCATTTTTTAGATTTAACATTCTTTCCCATTGTTTTCTCTAAAATATAGAGATTGCTGTAAATATAAAATGTTGTTTTCTCTCTCATCATATTCCCTATTTTAGGGAATGTGTTTAGAGAGTCTATTAGAGCAAAACAACCAAAATATGAAGAAGTTGTTGGGGTTGTATAAACCTGAGCCAAATGGTTTAGATCGACATCAATACTATCTGATCATTGGCACACACTATTTTCTTGGTTCTAGAATTCTCATGTTCACGACATAATTGATAGAGTCTAATTGCATATTCACCAACCCCCGATCTCACGGTCTCACTGTTAGGAACTCTGGGATGAGTGCGAACCTGTCCTTGACAGATTTGATAAGAGAGGTGAGGAGTGCGAACTTGTCCAAGGTGAGGAGTTTTCTTCCCATACTAGAAAGTAGCTTGTTGCTCTTGATAGGAATCAACACTGATGTGTAGAAATTGAGCAAAGGGTAATCAAACAAGGCCAACAATTGAGCAAAGGATAGCTAAGACGTAGATCAATCTATACAAATGAGATTCGAGATTTGTGGAGTGCAATGAGAAAAGGAGGGGATAATATTAAAATATAAAAAAACAAAATTAAAATGGGGTGAAATGAGTAAAATATGGGGTGTGAATAGCCGCAACTTTTTGATATTTAGACATGCAAAATTTTGTGAACTTTCATAATTCCAAATTCACCATTTTATTAAGTAGGAACAAAAAATAGCAATAATGCCTATGTATGTTCATGTTGTGTCGCCTTGCATTTCCCTCTCGTTCCCAAGTACTCACATTGTGCTGTTGTAATCAGGAAGAACACAAATGAGTTGATTAATTTGAATCCGATTGAGACACTAATAAAGTAATAATATGGAGGATGTGGAGATCGTTGATGTTGGTTATATAAACGTGGCATTTGCATAGATTGGCAAAGTATGTAGCTTACCATGAGAGTGTTCTTTGAAATGCTGATGAGAAATTTGAGATGGATGAGGTTGCCAAACTTGATCTAGGTAGTGGAGATGAAGGCGTACGTGAAGCCTATAAAAATAGGAGAAATGATGTCAAATTGAAGGGCAGAATCAGATGTATAGTTTCAAATATAAAAAATGAGGTGTAGATATCACATTGAGGTGTAGATATCACATTGGGAGGTGTGAATAGCCTAACTATAACAAAGTAACTAAAGTTACTTAATGGTCTAAAGCATCACACTGTAGTTAAATATAAGTGGTGGCCCTTAAATGATACCCAGTTGAATTATTCAACTACAAAAAAGGAGCTCTTAGCAATGGTTTTTTTCCTTGAAAAATTTAGATCTTACTTGTTAGGAACTAAAGTTATGATATTTTCTGACCACGCTGCTTTGAGATATTTGATGACTAAATAGGATGTCAAGCCTCGACTGATTCGATGGATGCTCTTCCTTTAAGAGTTTGATATTATAATCAAAACTAAGAAGGGCACTGAGAATGTGGTAGCTGACCACTTAAGTAGAATCACTCATGGCTCTAACGAAGAAGAGGATAAACTCCATCTCAGAGACAGTTTCTCGGATGAACAACTCTTTGTTATTCAAGATGTAACACCATAGTATGCTGATATTGTAAACTAAAAGGTCAGTAAATACATTCCTTCTGATTTCAAAAGAGCACAGAAAGACAAGCTACTCAAGGAGACTAGGTATTATGTGTGGGACGAACCCTAGCTGTGGAAACATTACACTGACACTATCATCTGCAGGTGCATCCCTGAATCTGAACTCTATTCCATTCTAGTTTTTTGTCACTCACATGAAGGGGGTGAACATTTTGGAGGGAAGAAGACTGCTCTCAAAATGCTTGAGAGTGGGTTTTATTGGCCCACCTTATTTCATGATGTACATGTTTTCTTTAAATTTTATGCTAGGTGCCAAATGACAGGTGACATCGGTCTAAAAGACTAAATGCCTCAACACCTCGTTCTTGATGTGTGGGGTATTGATTTCATGGGACTATTCCCAAATTCTCATGGGTATTTGTATATTTTTGTTGTTGTTGATTATGTATCCAAATGTGTGGAGGCTAAAGCCACCAGGACTAATCATTCTAAGGTTGTTCAAAATTTTCTTAAAGAAATTTTCAGCAGGTTCGGAATGCCAAGATGCATAATCAGTTATAGAGGATCCCACTTCTGCCATAGGACCTTTGATGCTTTGCTTAGGAAGTACACCGTGACACATAAGGTGGCAACACCTTATCACCCTCAGACAAGCAGACATGTGGAGATCTCAAATAGAAAGATCAAGCAAATTCTTGAGAAGACAGTTGGTCCAACCCGGAAAGACTGGAGTCAATGCCTTGATGATACGTTGTGGGCTTACAAGACAGCTTATAAAACACATATTGGTATATCTCCTTATACATTGGTGTATGGGAAAGCCTGCCATTTTCCGGTGGAACTTGAGCATCGAGCGTATTGGGTTGCGAAAAAGTTCAATTTTGACATGGATGAAGTGGGTATGCATAGGAAGTTGAAACTCAGTGAGTTGGATGAGATCCAACATAATGCATATGAGTCCAACAGAATATACAAGGAGAGAACCAAAGCTTTTCATGACAGAAACATAAAAAGAAAAGAATTTGTAATTGGTCAGAAAGTTTTGTCGTTCAGTTTTCGTCTATGCTTATTTTCAGGTAAGCTTAAGAGTAGCCGGACTGGACTTTATGTTATTACTAATGTTTTTCCTCATGGTGCGATAGAGATTATGAGTTCAACAAAAGGGAAAACATTCAAGGTGAATGGACAATGACTCAAGCCTTTTTATTAGTCGTTTGTGGAGCACGTGTTTGAAGATGCGGATCTTCAGGATGCATCTCCTATGGAGAACTGAGTGCCTCTACCGTCTTGTTGAAGACGTTAAACTTAGTGCTACTTGAGAGGCAACCCATGTTGATGGAGAAACGTGACTACCAGATTTGCTCTCTTATCCCTTCTCCTTTACTTCATTTTTCTCCATGTTTAATGTGATTTGTGATGTGCTATGTGTCTCATTTCATGCTTGTTTGATGTATTGCATGCTTTAGTTTTGTTTTAAATTGAGGATAATGAAATTTTCAAGTGTGAGGTGAGGTTTATATCATATCCCTAGCGTCTATGTATAATTTTTTCATTTTTTTTGTGTTAATTCGGAACTTTGCACTATACTATCTTGTGTAATTTATTTGTCATAGGTAGAGGTCTTGTATAATTCTGAAATTTTATAGAAATGTTTATACATGTGTCTAATTTATGCTCCTAAAATTTCAGCTCATTATTATATGTGATTAATTCTGTCTAACTTATGCAAGTAGATATGCTCAGCTTTGGATGTACAGGTGACCCATTTCGAACCGTCGAGGAAAATCCTCGACCCATCAAAATATTTTTAGGTTTTTTTTGAATTATCGATATCGGATTTTTGAACTGTTGAAGAAATTCTTCGACCCATCGAAATTGAGTTAGTTTTGGCAAAAACATGCATTCGACCCGTCGTGGAATCCCTCGACCTATTGAAAGTTGAAGTGATCTTTTCCAACGACTTGTTCGTCGTGGAAGGGTTTCTTTGTCACTTTTTGATATTTTTGAGTTTTTCTTTGTTTTTGTTGTATGTTTTAGTGTCTTATATGAAAAATCAAATACAAAAGTAAAAAGTACGTGTCAAGAAAAGTAACACAAAAAGAGTACTTTGGTTTTTGTTTTGAGTCTTAGAACCCCTTAACTAGTCTATGATGTGCTTATATCTTCCAAAATTGTGACTAAAAGATGATCATGTTATTAATTTTTTTTTTGTTAATTTTGATATATGGTGTATATGAGAATGTGTAGTGGATGTAGAAATAAGTTAACATGATACAAACTATTAGCATGTTTAGACATTGTTGAGATTCATTTAACCTGTGAGCTTTTGAGCCTATATGTGATATACATGCTTTCATTATTGAGTGTCAATTGCTTGTCATTGATTAAGTTAATGGACTCTAGAAATTACTAGAACTTTCTCTTGTGCTACTTAAAACTTTTAGTCAATACATGTTTTGATTGAGGAAGTGATAAAGGCATTTAGGGGACACCACTATAGCCATATAAGCCTGTGTCCTAATTTTATGTACACAAGATGTGCACCCCTTAGTTAACCACTGTGAATATATATGCTTGAACTTGTTTTCATCACCCACATATCTCCGACCTTGAACCTTAGAATAGTTATATCTTTACTCTTATTCTTAGGACTTAGTAGAGCTATACATGAGACAGGTATGTGAAAACGGCGACAATGTCGAAAGGTCATACAAAGAAATAAGTGTGGGGTATCAAGCTAGTGTAAAGAAAACCGATTAATGGAAAAAAAAAAGTTGTGATATCTAGCTTGATACCCGAGGTTAACTGTTGATGAAAACAATGATGCGAGTGATCAACAAGATGAAATCCAGCTATAATAGTGAAAAAGTTCATGGTTATAAAGTTTGAAGAAATCTATTATTTGGTGCTCTACTAGGTTCTAGAATTGTGTTTGGAATCCATACCTATTTATTCTTTTGCTATGAGCCAAGCCCCATTACAACCTTTGAAAGTCTTTTTTGATCCTCAAGATGAGAGCCCTTGATTTGTGGAGATTAGTCACAACAGATGAACATATGGTTTGATCCATTTGGCAAGTAATTAAGTTGAGTGAATACCTTAGACATACTTTGAGAAAAACACTTTTGATTGCATATTTCTGTGAGGTTAAATCTTGACTTGTTTATTGCATGGTGTAGCTCCATCCACCATGATTATGTCTTTGTCCTACATATTACATGTGTGTCATACATTGAAATTAACTTTCAAAACTTTACGGAATGTAAGTGTGGAGTCATACTAATCTTGGTGTTACAATTGTGGAAGATTACTGAGACAACATGTTGAGGGCATTAGCGTCATGTAGTTAGTGTTATGTTGAGTCGTTTTAGAGTTGTAGTTTAGTGTTTTGCTCGAGGACTAGCAAAAGCTAAGTATGAGGTATTTTGAGACTCGCATATTTATGCATCTATATTGTGTTTAATTATACTCTTATACTTGGTTTATTGTTATTATTTGAGTGAATTAATTATATTAATTATTTTTAGGTATTTTGGAGTTAAATGGAGACAATGGGCTTAAATATTGTAAATTTGAATCCTAATCCAAGAAGGAGAAATGCCTGTGCACGTAAGCTTTGCTTGGCTTGGTTAATTAACCTAGACATATATATAGCTAGGAAAAGGAAGAGGACGACAATTTTTGGGGAGAAGAAGAGGCGAACATGAAGAAAGAAAAAAGAAAAGAAACAGAGAGAGAGAGAGGAAAGGTGCACAACAAAGCTGCAAGCTTGCAAGCTCGATCCCAACGTCATCAAGAGTTCATTTTTCTTCATCATTTAATTTATCTCTTATGAATTCTTTGATGATATTATCTAATAATGATAAGAGTCACCGTAGAGAACAATAATGAGGGCAATAAACAATTACATAGTCACCATTGTAGTACAATAGTGACATTGTTGTATCCCAAATAACAAAAAGTCTAATAACATCTCACTCAAATTTGAAATTGTGAGCAAGCCTGTCACCATAGTATGTGATTGGTGTCTATAAATTAGTGTGGTTTGGAAAATTTTGTGGTAGTGCATGTGATACCATCCAGAGAACATCTCTCCGTGATATGTTGGTCCCCAGCTGGACATGAAACCAGAACATGCTTAAGAGCTTGCTTACAAAGTAACCAAAGATTTGGATCCTGCAACCCCCGATTATTAGTCGCAAAAGGATATATAATTGAATGGATCTCCAAAAAGAATGCGGAAGAGAATAGATGAGATCATTGGTTGAGCAATATAGAGTATAACAGGCTCGTAGATGCAGACAATAGACTTAAGTGCGCATTGCGTGTCCGAATGTGCAATGCCACGGATATTCCAGTAAACAAAATTCATAAACAAAATTTGTGCTTAATTAGCCCTCTTATTGACAAGAGCGCGAACTGATTTAGGTTTCCCTGCTCGCGGCTTAGACATCTGCTTTACTAACTACTTAGTGCGCTTAGTAATAAATGGATAAATATCTATACAAAGTTATTCTATTCTCATTTTGGATATATCAATGTAGTATGATAAACATGGTTATCGAAAACAAGGAATTAGTGACAGTAAATCATAACATGAAATTAAAATGCTGACAGACTCGACTACAGTACACTAATGACACTACGACCCTACTCTAAACATACTCAAATGATACGAAATTTGAAAAAAAATAAACTAGACACAATGGTGGACTTTCAAACAAAATTTTAGGGTATTCGAAGTTGGTTTGAGTACCGAACTGAATCAGATAAGCTACAACTAATGCAGAAAGTAAATGCTGAAAGTAAATATGATTATGAATGCAGATGAGTTTAAACTATATGACGACAGAGTTAAGAGGAATGCAATTCACCACCGTCATTCCATCTATTTAACACATAATGTAATGCACATATCCAATGAATGAAAGTTTCTAGGAAGATCGATAGACACGACACATCCTATTACCTAATCCTTATGCCTATGCGAGTTTGTCATGGATCTCCCCCACATCTATCCCTCTATTGAACCCATAGTCATTGGACTCAATGTTTACAAAGAAGAAAACATTAAGTTCTACAAAAAGTTTAAGATCTACAAGGGTTCATAGGTAGACTATAGGCGTGCTCTGCTAGACCTAAGGTTTCAATTACCCGATGGTAAAACCGGTGTATCACTATAGAGAATTCAGTGGAAGAAATTATCTTCAGTCGCCTATATATCATGACAATAGAATCCTAGAATCCATACTAAGTTTTCCACCAAAGAAAACGTACAAGAGTTCATACAGTAAGTCACATAGAAAAAGAAACCTCATTTGAATTGAATATGCAAAACTAGATTAAAGTATATGAATTAGAAAGACTTCATATATGGGCTTCTTATCTATTCTCTATGTATTTTAAAACCTTATCTCATACTACACCACAATTCTTCTCTCTCTCTCTCTCTCTCTCTCTCTCTCTCTCCCTCTCCCTCTTGCCCAACCCAACCCAACCCAACAGTGTGCCGCCCAAAACCCTCATCGGAGCTCAGCCCCATCAATCGATGCCCATCGTGTCATACACGCAACTAGTCTCAGAGCACCGCACCTGGATTTGGCTCACTCCAGCTTGAAGGACTCAACCTCGCACATCGCTTCATCGCCTTTGCTTTGTCGCAACCTCGTCCTTGTCGGCTTCAAAAATATATGCTGATCTTTTTTGAGTTTTCTATACTAGTTAGCATTTTATTGACTTCTCCTTGAATCTGACTGGGATTGCGAAAATTTTAATTTCCCTTACTAGAAATTGGGGAACCAATTTCCCTAAACCCTAAAGTCATCATGAGGTTTTTATGAAACAATGGATAATGGGTTCTTATTTGAAGAGGGTGAGTGTGTGTAGTTGTAATCCATTACCAATATTTCTGTATTAGTTGTTGGTTTAATAGGTGCGTGTTTTCACAAGTCAATTTCATGATATGCTTGACCATATCTTTGTTTTATGTTCATTTTCTTGCCAGCTGCTGGAGAAGATGAGAAGGGTGCATAGCAGCACAGTTTGTGTCACTACAAGAAAAATGCACTTAGATGACGGAGCGTTTCCGTCGTCTAAGTGCGTTTTTCCGTCGTCTAAGTACTTAGACGACGGAACCTCCGTCGTCCAAGGTCCGTGCTCCAAGTGCTGTCGTCCAAGCACTTAGACGACGGAGAATTTAATCTCCGTCGTCCAAGTTCACTTGGACCGCGGACAATCTCCGTGGCCCAGATAAGAACCTGGACGATGGAGATTAAGGTCTCCGTCGTCCAGGTGCTTACCTGGACGACGGAGATTGTTAGCTTCTCCGTGGCCCAGGTAAGCACCTGGACGACGGAGATTAAGTTCTCTGTCGTCCAGGTTCTTACCTGGGCCACGGAGATTGGTAGCTTCTCCGTGGCCCAGGTAAGCACCTGGACGACGGAGATTAAGTTCTCCGTCGTCCAAGTGCCTATTTAATTTTTTTTTAAAAATTAAATTGTAATTAAATATTATTAATTTAATTTATTATTAATTAATTTAAATAATGAAAAATATTAAAATTAATTAAATAAACTAAATTTTTAATATTACTTAATTAAATAATTAAAATTAATTTGTACATACACATTCCAAAAAACCCATAAAAATTAAAATATTGTTCGGAATGCGGAAAGAAACGAGATAATTAATAAACTACTAGCTAATTAACACACTGGAGGAGCAGATGCGCCGCTGCGTCTCCCGCCTCCAACCGGGTCGTCGTCGTCGCGGTATGGGTTCGGAGGAGGTTGACATTCTTCTCGAGATTGTTGCATGAGGGCGATGAGTTGGGATATTTGTGCTTGTTGCTCATCAAGTCTTTGACGCATGGATTGATTCTCCTCTCGTGCCAGTCGATTCTCCTCTCGTGCCAGTCGAGCCTCTTGAATGGCTGCTTCGACGGCCGCAGCCTGAGTCCTTCTCCGTCGCCCCGAACCTCCCGTAGATGATGAGTCGGAGGTCGTCGACAAATCTCGAACCACCTTAGGCCCGAAGTGCCTAACCTCCTTGCCAGCTCTACGACCGTAGACCTTATCCGCGATTGCAATTTGGCACTCCATGGATAGAGGAGGCAGGTCTTCTGGCAGCACATCTGGGAATGCAAGCTGAGTGTTAGCCAATTCTTCCTGCGCACGCTCTATCACCCTTGCCTACAAAATAATAATTAATTTATTATAATGAAATAATATTTAAATAATAATTACTATAATTAAAAGCATATATATATATCACTTACGCTGCATTGACTCGCTTCATTATCGAGCCCAGGCGTCATGTACGCGCTTATGCTTGCATCGAGATAAGGGTGTTTGGAGCCCTTATCCCTGTGCTCCTTGGCTTTTTGAATGAGTTGCTTGGCGCTAGAAGTATGGTGTTTGTCCTTCTTCCCCCGATTGGCTTTGTTGACACCGGAGAATTTCTGTTAGACAACATAATTAAATCATTAAAAAATTAATAAGTAACTAAAATTTAAATAATTCAATTATCTTAATTGAAATAAAAAAGTAAATTAACACCTTAAATTCTTCATCGGCAAAGTGGTTACACAACCACTGCCACTCATCTTCTCTATCCCCACGCAGCTCTACGGGGGGAGGCGCGGGACCGATAGTTTCGAAGTACTGATGGAGCCTGTACTTCCAATCTTTGTAGATGGAGTTGGCGGTTTGGTTGATATGCCTCAACATCGCCGGTGTCGGATCCACCGCAAATTGTTCCTGTCAGAAATAAATAGAAAATTATAATCGTATATATTATGAAATTATAACTAATATTAACAATATTATATAATAACTAAAATTGGACGTATTACGTACTGAAAGTTCTTTAAAGACTTTCGCCTTCTCATCATCCGGCACCTCCTTCCAAGTAGGAGAATTAATTCGAACCCGGCTACGAACGATTGACCCTATGCTATGCGTCGAGAGACTTGCTAGCTGAGCTGTGGGAGGGCCACCGGTGAATTCGTCGTAGGGCAAGTCGATCTTTTTCCCGGTCGCCTTGCTAATTTTCTCCGCTTTGCCCCCTTTAACGAGACCCCGAGTCCTTTTCGGTTCCGGGTCAGTGGGGGCCCTCCTTTGCTTATGGTGGGCGCTGTACATGATAGATTCAGCGGTCGAGGACGCCTGAGTACTTGCCGTTGAGCCGGTACCGGGCGTCGGAGTTGAAAAGGGGTCGACGTCATGACCGCTGGAGATAAATGGGGCAGAGGGAATTTCCCCATAAGGTTCCACCTCCGAACCAGATGAAGGGTCCGGATTGAGGGCATCGTTGCCCTCCTGTTGAACCCAACCGACTTGGTCCGCCAAGCGGCGGAGCATGGCATCTTCTGCCTCCTGTTGGGTTTTCTTCTTGCCGGATGGAGCCATTTAAACCTAGGAGTACGTTGTTAAAATACCTACTTACCATAATAATTACAACTGAAAAATTTACGCTAATTAAGTACGGTTAAGATTTAAATAGAGTACACTAGCTTGGCTTTTTCGGACGTTCAATGGACGTGCGACCTGCGCGATAAAGTGTAAATTTTCAATTAATCAGCCTTGGTTAAATCGAAAAACATGGCCAGTTAGGGATAGAGATAACGCGAGAGGCATGACTAATTTCGACAAAACACCCCGAGGCTAACCAAATGAATGGTATATACTCTATTGGTGTCGTCTTTCTTAGATCCAAAACCTGTCACCAGTCATAACCCGTTTCTAGACACCATGTCCGACATTCGACCAATTTTTCGAAAATTTACACTCCCTCAAGTCCTTTGCAAACTCCGCCCTCAACCTCGTGTCCATAACTTCACTTAGGTTATGGTGTGCGGTGATGAAATCTACACATCACGAGGGGTTAAGGAGATAAGCTAGGAAAAGAGGCGCCATCTATTCCAAAGAGTGCGACTTAATAAACCAAGCCTATGTAATAAATTTAAATCGAAGACGTACTACCATGCAATTTACTAGAAAATACACGTAATTATCAATTAATTAAAAAAATAAATAATGACAATAATGAATTATTATTTATCATGCATTTAATAATAATTATTCATTTACCAATATAATTAATTATTATTAACAATAATTATTATTACTATTATTTAATTTTAACTAATAATTATTCATTACCAAATAATTAACAACTAATAATGATTACTAAATATTAATAATAACAACTAAATAATTATTATAATTACAACTATTAATTATTTAAAACTAATAAATTAAAACTATTTAGAAATTAAATAATTAATTAAATAAAAAAATGTTAAAGAGGTAAAAAATAGAATTATTACCTCGTCGGAATGTCGCCGGAATATCGGAAGAGTAGAGTCGTCGGAGAGGGGGAACCACGCTGGAAATTTTGTCGTCGGAGCGTCGCCGAAGGAGGATCGCCAGAGGAGAGGAGAGGAGAGGAGGAGAGGAGAGGAGAGAAGAGGAGAGGAGATGGAATGAGAGAAGGGGGGGTGCTGTTCTATATATAGGCGTTCACTTAAACGACGGAACTCTATTTTCCGTCGTCTAAGTGCACTTGGACGACGGAAACAGTGTTTTCCGTCGTCTAAGTGAAACATTAAATTTTTTCGAAGCAGCGCGTAATTAATGGGCGGGACGTTTCACCCGCCATAAATTTGGACTTAGACGACGTAGAATTGAATCTCCGTCGTCTAAGTGAAAATTCAAGCGGTGCCGAAAATTGAGGCGGCACATTGAACCGGCATTAAATTGCACTTGGACGACGGAGATGGTCATTCTCCGTCGTCCAAGTTAAACCTGGACGACGGATAATGACCATCTCCGTCGTCCAAGTGTAATTTACATGAAAAAAAAATAAAAAATTAATTCGAACCGCCACGGTAATTTGAACTTGGACGACAGAAATGGTCATTCTCCGTCGTCCAGGTTCAAATTACGTAAAAACAAATTTAAAAATTAATTCGCTAGAAACTTAGCGATCTGTCATTCAAGTTAAACCTGGACGACGGAGAATGACCATCTTCATCGTCCAAGTGCAATTTACATGAAAAAAAAATAAAAAAATTAATTCGAACCGCCACGGTAATTTGAACCTGGACGACGGAGATGGTCATTCTCCGTCGTCCAGGTTCAAATTACGTAAAAAAAAATTTAAAAATTAATTCGCTGGGAATTTAGCGATCTGTCATTCGAGTGAAATAGTTGTACAATATCGATGAACGCATCGTATATATGAACAGTTAAATTTGAACCGACAAATAATTTTACGTCTTGAAAGTTGTTAAGTATCGACTAATCTTTACGACTTAAATGTTCATGAGTAGAGGCTCATTTGCAGCAGAGTATTAACGAAATTGAATTTGGACAAAACAACCGTTGGATATGTTCATCGTAACATAATATATAATTAGAATAAAGGACCAGAAAATAATAAGTTCAGGAAGGGTTTCATCGGCACAGTCAACCGCAAAACCGAGAATTTCACAAACCGGAAACGTGGATACAAGACATTTCGCAACTCCGATTTTCTAACCGTCGAAGCTCACACACCAAGAATTGTTTACTCTAAAGTCGTGACGAAAAGAATATGCATTGGAAGAAGGTCTAGATGGTCGTTGTCTTAGAAAAAATTACGAAATCTGCACCTGGACGACGGAGATGAGATTCTCCGTCGTTCAGGTGAAGAGACCCTGAATTCAGGGGTTAGGGCCTTACTATTTAGGGCATAGGGTCTCTGCACCTAGACGACAAAGATGAACTTCTTCGTCGTCCAGGTTAGTACCTGAACGACGGAGAAGCTCATCTCCGTCGTCCAGGTACAGAGACCCTGAATTCAAGGGTTAGGGGGCCTTAGGGTTTAGGGTATAGGGTTTGTGAACTTGGACGACGGATATGATGGTCTCCGTCGTCCTAGTGAGTACCTGGACGACGGAGAATGACCATCTCCGTTGTCCAAGTGTACAAACCCTGAATTCAGGGGTTAGGGCCTTATGGTTTAGGGTTTAGGTCGTCCCCGGTCATTTGTGTGTCCGTTCAATTATTCTGATTCAAGAATATAATTAAAAAAATGATCGATCGATCCGAATTTGCTTGATTTAGGGTCGAGGATTTAGGGAGATAGCCAAAATACCCAAAAGGCGACAGTCTGCAATTAATTTCTCCGTTGTCCAGGATATATAATTCGGATTAATTAATTAATTTAATTTAGTTTACGTACGTCGATCGATCCCATATGATCGAGCATGGACGCGTGTAATTAATTAATTAAGTACAAAAAGTCGAAGATATACGTACATATATATATACATTATCCTCCTTATAATATTTATATTAATTATTGATCGATGATGCATCGATCATATATTACAATAATTACATAAATTAATTACCAATTAATTTTTCTCGTCTTAGTTAAGTAGTCATCATCATAATCGTCATCATCCTCGTCCCCGGTATCCGATTGCTCATCCTCCTCATTGTACTCAACATCGTCCGACGAATAACCTGAGTCCTCGTCCGCGTCCTCATCCTGCTCGTCTTCTTCATCTTCATTAATGGCATCGATAATCTCATCTTCAGTTAGATCTGTACAACCATCAGGCATGGGTAACTGTTCACCATCTTGAACTAGGTCCATTATATCGGAGCGGATGACAGAAATATTAGGCTCTTGATAGGCAGGAATGTCTCTTTCTGGTTCAGCAGCATCTTCAGTCGTCGCCGGTGTCCCTTCAATTGTCTCTGTATTCCATATTCCTCGGTGAGAGATATGGTTCACTATTTTCCACCCTTCACCGGCTTTCGGATCGTCGAGATAGAACACCTGCCGAACTAAGGTGGCGAGAGGGAAAGGCTCATCCTCATACCAGAATGAGTTTGTATCGATTGATAATAGTCCCAGGTCTTCCTTTGTACGCTTGAACCATCTGCACTTGAATAGGAAAACGTTGACATCATTCCCGTAACATAGCTGAACCACATATACAATAGCCCCGTAATATAGATCATTGCCTTTCCCAACCGCTACCCCACTGTTTTGTGTTCTTCTTCCTTCGTCTCGGGCCAATGAATGAAACTTTACACCGTTCACAAAACATCCGGGATAAATATAGTGTTTAATCGGCTTCCCTGCTAGCAAGTGCTTTGGCCATGATCACCACCCCCGTGGTTTTCAGATTTTTGCAGATCAATCATCTGCGAAAAAGGGCAAATTAATATAAGGGTTTACTTTCTACAAACATGATCGATATGTATATAAATTACTAATTAAATACCGAGACGTACTTACGTACCCATTGGAAGAAATAATCGGGAAATTTCTTCTTAACCATTTTCTCAATCCACGCCGAACTCTTGTTTTGATTTAACGCCTGAAGCCTTTCCTTGTATGACATCATGTACGGCTCAACTTTGTCACAGTCTCGCAACACTACCCAATGTGCCTCAATAAGTTCTTCCCGTGTTAACGATTTCTTTAATACTCCTCTAAACGGTCGGACGACATTGGTGACGACAAAAGATTGATGCGGGCACTGGGAACGGAGGCAGTGGGAGGTGGTGGATCTTTGAGGTACCTGTTGCAGTAAGTAACACACTCATGCATTAGGTATGTCTTTGGTATGGAGCCATCTGGGGCCGACCTGTTTTTGACGAATGACTTATACTGTCCAAGATGTCTACAAAATCAAACGTACGATAAGAATAAGTACATATAGCTAGCTTGTAATCTCCAGTGGAACAAATTATGAATCGAAAAACCTGTATAATTAATTAGTTGTACGTACCTTTCTTGAGGATACATCCAAGTGTACTGGACCGGACCAGAAATGAGCACCTGCTCGGGCAGGTGGATCATTAGGTGAATCATGATGTCAAAGAAAGCAGGGGGAAAAATCCTCTCTAGTTTGCAAATGATGTGCACAATTTGTTGTTGCAATTCCACCACATTTGACTTCTTTAATTCTCTGGCGCATAACCTCTGCCACCACCTGCACAATGCCACTATTGGTTCTACGACGTCACAAGGCAAGTATGGTCGAATTACCACTGGAATCAGACGTTGCAGCATAACGTGATAGTCATGTGTCTTTAGACCAACAAACTTCTGTTGCACCTCGTCCACTGCTCCAGTTATAGTAGCTGCATACGTAGCCGGATAACGAACGCCCTTAAACAAGTGAAATACAGAACGTCTAAGTGTCGGCTTCACTGTGTAAGGTGCAGCTGGCATCTTGTTGTACACTCATTTCCTATCCCTTCTCAACCAGGAGGAACGACGTAGATTCATTGATTCCAAATCTTTGCGCGCTTTGGGAGTATCTTTAGTCTTGAACTTAATACCGAGAATTGTTCCCACCACGCTGTCGCACACATTCTTTTCTATGTGCATCACGTCCAAGTTGTTCCTCAGCTTCAACTTCGACCAGTAAGGGAGTTCAAAGAATATACTCTTGTGATCCCAATAGCTCAGATCATGTGGAGGAATTGGATTGCATTTCTTTACATCCGCGTCATTGGTCAACACACCAAAGTCGAAATAGCTCAACCTCTCTAAAATCTCTTCGCCCGACCAACTACGGGGTTTAGGATTGTTCTCTACCGTCCCGTCTAAATGAGCTTCATCCTGTCGCCACGGGTGGTCGTGAGGAAGCCATCTACGGTGACCCAAGTAACACACCTTCCCCGCGTGCCAACTAGAGTTCACGTCGTCCAAACATATAGGACATCCATTATATCCTTTTGTCCTGCAGGCTGCCAACATCCCATACGCTGGAAAATCGCTGATCGTCCACATTACAGCAGCCCTCATCGTGAACATTGTGTCAGTGAATTTGTCATAAGTTGGGACTCCATTTTCCCACAACAGTTTCAGCTCATCGATCAAAGGTCTGAGGTAGACATCTAAGCACTTCCCTGGAGATTTAGGACCTGGAATTAGTACAGTAAGGAAATTAAATTCCTTGTTCATGCACATCCACGGAGGCAAGTTGTACGGCATCAGAATAACTGGACAAGTGCTGACGGCGGAGCTATTACTTCCCCAAGGATTGAATCCGTCTGTAGATAGGCCGAGTCTAACATTTCTAACCTCTGCAGGAAAGTCTCCAAATTCTCTGTCGAAATGTTTGAAACCCTTCCCATCCGCGGCGTGTCGCAGGACATCGTCATCTATTCGCTTTTCTGCGTACCATCGCATCGCCTCTGCTGTGTGTAGAGACATGTACAGGCGCTGCAATCTGGGAATCAAGGGAAAATATCGAATAACTTTCACAGGAATTCTCTTTTTCGAACTCTTCCTATTCACCTGGAATCTGCACTGGCCACATACGGGACAATAGTCCAAATCTTTATACTCTTTGTAAAATAGCACACAATCATTCGGACATGCGTCAATTATCCTGTACTTTAGGCCGAGGCTGCTCAAGATATTTCTAACCTTATAATGAGATTTAGGAAGATTATGATCATCAGGAAGCAACTTACATATTTGCTCCTGAATTTCGTCAAAAGCACTCACTGACATTTTGTGCTTCACTTTTATCTTCATTTGCTCCATCACATATTGCAACACATTCTCTCGACATCCAGGGAACACCGGGGTCTGCGCTTCAAGTAGCATCCGGTTGTACTTATCCATCTCACTGGTGTCAGTGGCCAAGCTAGCAGCGGGGAATGTGTCATTATGCTCATTAGTGGTACTGTAACCTCCGTCTTGGTGTTGGTGTCCACCATGACTACATCCCGGAAATGCATCATGGACCAAATCTGCAGTTGGGTTGCAAGCTGGGGGTCCGGCTCCACTGCCGCTGGATGAGGCACCATGGTAACTGTATCCTGAGCTGAAGTCTACTGCGCTGAACTCTACTGCTTCACCATGCTCGCTCCATGTAGTGTAACTCCACATCATACCATTTTTGTACATGTGTTGCACCATAACATTAACCTCCACATACTGACAATTAAGACATTTCTGGCACGGACACCTGAAACGCTTCTTTCCCTGACCATGTTCTATCACAAAATTCACAAATTCGCTAATTCCATCCATATACCGGACATCACATCTATTCTTCAACTTCATCCAACTCTTGTCCATACTGCTACAAAATATTATAATTAATTAATTATTACATATATATATATTAGTCCATTAATTTACGCTTAATTATACGTACTCGATCTACATCGATCCATCAATTACGTACGTAATTTAATCTGTATATATAGCTAACATCCATGCATGTATGTACGTTTTCACTAAATATATATTAAGCAAATTTTAACTGCGTACGTACCTGCTGGCCTTCTCGATATCAGTTAATTAAGCTAGCTAGCTAGTCAGCGGAGATCCATGATCCTGATCCTTCTCCTTCTCCTTCTCCCTTCTCCTTCTTCTTCGATCTTTAAAATTTCCCGCGGGACAGAGGATCGGATGGAATGAATTAGAGAGTTTGGCATCGGGCTTATATAATGCTTCACTTAGACGACGTAGGTGTCGGTACGTCGTCTAAGTGGAAGTTACTCGGACCACGGCGTCTCGGTCCGTTGTCCAGGTGATCACCTGGACGACGGAGAATACCATCTCCGTCATCCAGGTGACCACCTGGACCTCGGAGACTTCTCCGTCCTCCAGGTGGTCACCTGGACGACGGAGAATACTATCTCCGTCGTCCAGGTGACCACCTGGACCTCGGAGTCTTCTCTGTCCTCCAGGTGGTACTTGGACGACGGAGAAGTTTCCGTCGTTTAAGTGTTACTTGGACCACGGAACAATTACGTTTCCGTGGTCTAAGTGCTGTTTTCTTGTAGTGTGTCTTTTCTTTCCCAAATGATTTAAGCACCTGATTGGTAAATGTCATGATGGTAATATAGTAAAGACATTAGATTTGTGTCTATTTTCTTGATGTATATTGTTATTGCTTTATTGCCATTATTGTTAGTGCAGGAACTATGGGACATATGTTAGAGGAAGTCAAGTGTATTAATATGTGCATTAGGAAACTGTATAAAATTACTCGCAGAGAATAATACTCATGTGCCATTTCATGATTCTAAGCTAACAAGATTTGCTTAGCAATTCATTCGGAGATAAGAACCACCAGCCTACTTGATTCCACCAGGATGTGTAATAATGTTAGGTGTGTTTCAATGACTAATATATTTAATCACCTTTTAATTATACTTTGAATTGTTGATTATCACTCAAGACTGTGTGACTAATATGGTGAATCACCTTTCAATCATAATTTATAATCATCAATCATGTTCAAAGGTGACTAATAATTTGGAATCATCTTTCAAAGGTGAAAAACCTTTGTCTCACTATAGTGATATTGCAATATTTTTATGTCTTCTTCATTTACGCTTTCCTTGTACTTCTGTTTTAGGTAAAAGCAATGGGAAAGATAATACATAAATGAAAGGAGTAACAATCAAAGATCTTGGTCTGTCAGTGCTGCCAATCATTGAGGAGTCTCGGTAGATTACCAATATGATGCTTAGTTGAAAGGTACACTTTCGGGATTAGCTTCATAATTTAAGTACCCTTCATTACAGGAAGTGAGAACTAGGACTTACGTTGGTTCTTATACTTGGTGGACTGAAACTTGGCATATTTGCTAAGAATTTGTTGCTCTTCTTTGGTGTTTATTAATAGTAGTTCAGATTATGTAGTATCTTGCCAATTATGCGACCTTCTTTAGAAGTTGGTGTATGTTTGTTTAATAAGTCTGTTGCATCCCATGATCTGGATATTAAACGTGTTGACAAAACAGGAAGTTGGGATACAATTGAACTGATATAATATTATTGTTCCAGTCTCTCTAAGCTTTATAATTTTAACTATAATAATAGTTCTTTTAATGATTTGCTTCTAATAATTTTATACATTTTATGTTGGCAGGCTATAGATAAAAGGGATATGCTTGCAGTGATTTCATATATGTCACTACAATGAAGTGGCGGTATGAAATTCATAAATCATTTATATATGCTAGTTACCAAGCTAGGTCATTTGTATGTGATTGCTCTAGGGATGTGTTGAATCAAGCAATTAGATATCTAACTCTAGAATTTACTTTCAAAAATGTCGGGTTTCATGTGAAGCCCAATATATTATAGATGTCAAGCCTGTAATTAGTCTTTAGCAACAATCAATATGAGTATGTCTGCATGCTTATATTTGTTTAATCTAGTATTCATTTTGACTGAGTAGATGACTAGAAGCAGGAATATTAATCTATGGAATTCCTTAATCTATTTATAAATTGCTTTGTGTCCTTTTCATTTCCTAGGTGTGAGAGCGAGGGTCTTGCTTCACTAGACAATATCAATTTCTCATGCTTCGGTGAAATTTTATTCGACTATGTTTGTAGATGAAGCATTGCTATATGATAATTAGGGTTCAATATCTTGTGTTTTTATATATTGGGTTGATGAGATGCCAAATATAATTTGTGAGCACTGCAGAGGGTTGAGTTTTTTTACTTGGACTATTAACTTATTTCATGATGAGGACTACACTATGGGAAAAAAAAGTGTGAATTTAAGATCTGTGATTGTTTAAAGATGAAAATGATGATGATGTGTTAGCCTTTTGTTGGTTTAATTACTGTATTTTGGAAATTTGCAAGCGAAACAAGTTTCCTTGTAAGAAGATATAGTGCCATGTTTTTGTTGTCTACGAAATTATGTAGTATCCTGGATCATTGGTATATTTTTGAAACATTTGAGTCTATTTATGTCAATGGATTGCATGAGTTATTATGAATGGGTGTGTGCATGTGTGGCTCAAAAAATAAATTAATCTCATTTTTATAAAAAAAAATTAGAAAAGATGGAGTCACCAATGATGAATTTTGTGAACTGCTTAATATGTCGATTAAAAATAGTGAGAAGTCACCAATAAGTTAATTGGTCCCTCACTTTTAGTCACTAAAAGATTGATTCGTGAGATATTTGGGTATTTATCACCGAGCCAAATGACACAAACAAGATAATAGTATATAAGATGGTGGCCACAAATACACACCAATCATTAGTGTCCATTAACCCAATAGACACCATTAAGGTTGGTGTCTTAAGCCCATATTTCTAGTAGTGACGTGTGCTTACTTCAGTTTATGCGAAGAACTCTATTGTTGGTCCACGTTCTTTGCGGCAAGTTCTAAACCGGGAGAGTAATTGTTCGTTACCTCGTTTGGTTTTTGGTGATTTCAATTGTGTTTTTGGTGCTCATGAAAAGAGTGGGGGTAATACTCCTAGTCCTATGTCATGCATGGAGTTTCAAAGAATGTGTGCTGATTCTAAGTTAGTGGACGTGGAGACTAAAGGTCTGGCTTTCACCTGGTCTAATGGTGAGACTGATGTAAGGCTGGATAGAGCGCATGCAAATCAGGTTTGGTTAGATGCCTGAGCGAGGTTTGAATGTGGCACCCTTTCTAAGTCTTGTTCTGATATTTGGCCGATTCTCATGTCTTGTTCGAGGGTGGATGTAACTTCTCGGTCTCCTTTCCGCTTTCAGAGAATGTGGTTGCAAGACAAGAATTTTTTGAAGTTTGTGCCAAATTCCTGGACCTATTTTAACTTTCATGGGTGTGCAATGTTTGTTTTAAGTTCAAAGCTTAGGGCTCTCAAGACTCTTTTGCGGAGCTGAAACTGTGAGGTTTTTGGAAATGTTCAGTTAGTTCTTGATCGGGTTCAGAAGGAGATATCTATGCATGGTATTTCAGCTACTCGTAAGCAACAAGAATTAGAGGCTCAGGATGTCATTCGGATTGTGAACTTGTAAGAGACCTTTATTCGTGACAAGTCCTGAATTCGATGGTTAGTGGAAGGAGATCGTAACGCTGCCTATCTTCATAACATTGTGAAACTTCGTGGTATGTACAAAACTATAGCTACATTGATGATTAATAATGTGCTGGAAACTGAAACAAGGAATATTAGTGATCATATTGTTGACCACTTCACAATGGCTTTTAGAAGAGACGAAGTTGTAGTTAACAGAGGCGGAGCAAAAATATAAAGTCAGAGGGGCCTATAATGCATACAAAGGAAACAAAAGGAAAAAAAATAGAATAGAAACAATGGAAAACAAAAAAAAAATCATGAAAAAGTTGTATGTTTTGAGGTTAGAACCCAAGACCTAACACTAACATCTCTATATATTTACCATTATGCTAGCCTAAAATATATGCAAGTAATGCACATAAAATATACTTGACCAAATCTCACGGGGGGGGGGGGGGGGGGGGGGGGGGGGGGTGGTGGGACCTGGGCCTCTGCTCGGCTGAAGGTGGCTCCGTCCCTGGTAGTTAACACTGGTCTTGTTGAAAGATTGATTCCTTCTATGGTTACACTGAATGAGAATTGTGAAATCGTGGCGCTTCCTTAGAAGATGAGATTAAAGCGGTTGTCTTTGGATAGGATGATTTTAGTGCCTCTGGTCTAAATGGTTATGTAGGAGCATTCTATAGATCTTGTTGGGAGATAATACCTACTGATGTTATTAGTGCAGTCAAAAGGTTTTTTTCTTCTGGTATTATTATGCCTAATGTTAATGCCAGTTTAATTACTCTCATTCCGAAAAATGAAGCTGCTGATAAGGTGCAAGACTCCAGGCCTATAGCGCTGGCAAATTTCAGTTTTAAGATCATCACAAAGTTGCTTGCAGATAGGCTTGGACCTGTTGCCACTCGGATTATCTCTCTTAATCAGAGTGCACTCTTGAAGGGTAATTCCATTGTTGATCCTATAATTTTGACTTCATAGTGCGTTAATCTTCTTGATACGCGCTGTCATTAGGTAATATTACTCTAAAACTTGACATAAGTAAAGCTTTCAATACTATGGACTGTGATTTCTTGCTTCATGTTCTCTCTGCTTTTGGCTTTGACGCCAAGGTGGTTGGGTGAATTAGAGCGATCCTGCAGTCAGCAAAGCTTTTAGTGTTAGGGAATGACCATCTTCACGGGTTTTATCTTGTAGTCGTGGTGTACAACAAGGTGACCCGTTATCTCCTATATTTTGTTCTGCTTGGCAGAGGAGGTTCTTAGTAGACGTATTTCTGATTTGGTCAGGCGAGGAAAGATTACTCATATTTGCGCTCCCAAAAAGGTAAATCCACCCTCTCATGTTTTGTTTGCTGATGAAGTAATGATTTTCATGCAAAGTAATCCAAGGAGTTAGAAGAATCTGAGGTTCTTGTGTTGAAATGAATGCTTACTGACTTGGGTGTTTTCGTTGAGACTCAAGTGCTTGCTGAACAATTTTCTTGTTGGTTTCAAGTGCTCGCTGAACCATTTTCTAGTTGGACTTAAGTGCTTCCTGACTCAAATGCTCGCTGGTCGATATTCTTCATGGACACAAGTGCTCCCGCTGTGATGGGTTACTGCAGTGGTTGTTTCTATGTTTTTGCTTTATGTTAAGTATCTAGATTTTTTTTTGTCAGCTTTTGTTAAAGTCCTATGTTGACTTTGGCTGTAACCAAAACTATATAAGGTTAAGTTTACACCTTTAGAAAAAGGGAGATCAAATTTGTAAAGTTGTGCTAACATTACCTCTTTGTTGTTTTTCTTGCTCTCTGTTGCTACTACAATAGTGAATGAAAAATACAACTTGTGTTAAGTGATCTGTTCTTTGGGTGATTGTTAACTAGTTTCATACTTGCAACATATCAAAATCAATCATGGTATCAGAACTAAGTTGATCAATGTCAACTGGGTGTCTATTTATCAAAGTTACTTCAAAAAACATAGATTTGAACTTTAGCTGCATTGGCTAGTTCATATGGATCTTCATAAATTAGAACTCCAATATTCAATGGAGGAAAATTTGATTTATGGGTGATCAAAATGAAGACTATGTATGCATCTCATGATCTGTTGAGCTATGTAGAAGATAACTACTCAAAGCTAGCTGGAGTTGGAGGAGTACTATCTGATGTACCGAAGACTCAGCTCAAGCTAGACACAAAGAGAGATGCAAAAGGTCTTGGTATATTGCAAGGAGCTCTTACATATGAGATTTTTCCCAGAATATCAAATGAAGTCACTATCAAAAGAGCTTAGGACGTGTTGGTTGATGAGTTCAGAGGTAACAAAAAGGTTAGAGCAGTAAAGCTGTAGTTTTTGAGAAGAGATTTTGAGTATACTAGGATGTTAGAGTTTGAGCTACTTAAAGATTACTTCACTAGGCTTTCTCATGTTGTTAATAAAATGAAATCATATGGTGAAACCATTCCTGAGGAGAGTGTGGTGCAAAAAATATTGATTAGTCTTATTGCTAAGTACGACAATATAGTTTCAATCATACAAGAGATTAATGATATAGATGATTTGGGAATTCAAGAAGTTATGGGATCCATCAACGCCTATGAACATATGTTCAAAAATCAAGCAGATAGTAATACTGAGAGCGCTTTCTAAACACTTAGCCTAAATCCAAAATCTAAGAACACCGAAGCTAGTTCTAGCCAGGGTAGTTCTAAGCAAAACAAAAATTGGAAGGGAAAAGGCAAAAAGTGGCAAGAAAAATCAAATGAGCAGAAAAGTTCCAGCCACAATAGTAGTACTAATTACACACAGTGTAGTGTCTGTAATAAACTTCATGTCGGTGAATGTTGGTTCAAAGGAAAACTAAAATGTCAGAACTTCAATAGATTTGGCCATGTCAAGGCAAAATGCAATTATAGGGGAAATCAACCCTAACAAGCAAATTGTACTCAAGACAAAATAGAAACTAACATGTTTTTTGTAAGTCATGCAGTGAATGAGACGGTTAGAGATGATATGTGGCTTGTTGATAGTGCTTGTAGTAACCACATGACAGCAAATGCAAATCTGTTGTATGATCTTGACACAACAAAAATCACCAAAGTGAAAATGGGAAATAATCAACTAATGGCCTCAAAGGGAAAGGGGAACATTACTGTGAAAGGTCTGCATGTGATTGGGCGCAAAATTTAGTCTTACCTGCTACTGTAGTGGAAGATGTATAGATACAAGTTGAAGGAGAGAATGAAGAAGTAGAAGAAGAAGAAGAAGATAATGTTCATGAGCAAGATGTTGCTCCACAACTTACTCCACCACAGTCACCTACACCTTCAAATGTTGATTCTACACCAAGTTCAACTCCAATTAGAATGAGGAGCTTGGATGAGGTACATGAGAGCTACAATGCTTGTCTGTTTGAACTTGATGGTCTTGAAGATATAGTGAACAAGAATGAATGGAGGATAGCAATGCAAGATGAGATTGATGTGATTGTGAAGAATAAAACTTGGGAGTTAATTGAGAAACCAAGTGATAAAGTTGTGATTAGTGTGAAGTGGATATTAAAAGTGAAGTTAAATCAAGATGGCTCAATTCAGATGAACAAAGATAGATTTGTGGAAAAAGGATACTCATAGAAACCCGGAGTGGATTTCAATGAGACATTTGTACTAGTAACTAGATATGAGACAATAAGAGGTCTGATTTCAATTGTTACACAAAAAGGATGGTATCTACACCAACTAGATGTCAAATCTGCTTTCTTAAATGGGATTCTCAAAGAAGAAGTTTATGCTGAGCAACCACAAAGGTTTGTTGTTCATATATGGTTGTGAACTCAAAGTTTTCAAGTTGAAGAAATCACTGTATGGTTTGAAACAGGCTGCAAGAGCATGGTATGATGAAACTGATTCCTACTTTAGCGAGAGAGAATTTCTGAGAAGTGAAAATCAACCAGCCCCTCTCTACACCAAAATTGAAGGTAACAAAGACATTCTCATTATTTCATTATATGTTGATGATCTTGTGTTTACTAGTAGCAGTGATAGAATGATCAAAAATTTCAAAAGGGGCATGATGTCCAAGTATGAGATGAGTGATCAAGGATTATTACATTACTTTCTGGCAATTGGCATTATACAAAATATAGAGGGAATCTTCATTACTTAGAAGAAGTATGCAATGTCATTTTTGAAAAAGTTCAAAATGACTGGATGTAATCCTGTACATATCTCTCTTATTGTGAATGAAAAGTTTTCAAAAGAAGATGGCAATGGTGAGGCTAATCAAAGTGAATACAGAAGCTTAGTGGGAAGTTTCTATATTTGACAGCAACAAGGCCAAACATAATGTATGTTGCAAGCTTATTGTCTAGATTTATGCACAATCCAACTCGAATTCATTATGATGGTGCAAAGAGAATTGTAAGGTACATTCAAGGTACTCTTGACTTTGGCATCATGTATGAAAGAAATGTAGAGCCAAAATTATTTGGATTCTATGATAGTGATTGAGGAGGAAGTGTGGATGATTTGAAGAGCACATCCAGCTATACTTTTACATCGGGTACAAGAGTATTTTCTTGGGCTTCAAACAAACAAAATTTGTGGAGGTATTATCAGGATCCTTTGTGGATTCCGTGGAGGTTCCGAGTATAGTGGCTCAATGCTATTGCTTTTGCTCAGAGCATCTAGTTTCGTATGACACACACTTAATAATCGTGTTGCTGATCTTTTGGCTAAATATGCATCTGCAAATGATGGGGCTGTCTGGTGGATCACGCCTCCAAATTTTATTGTTTCTGAGTATATATGGTCGAGACCTTGTTAGGATGTCAACCTGTAGAGTTAGTTATAGCTAGCTAGCTAGGTTGATGTTCCTTTTTGTCTCTTTTTTTTGTTGTTATTGTAGCTAGCTTGTATTTTAGGGTGGTTTTCCCTCGTACTGTTTCTTATTTTCTTGGGGTTCCAAAAAAAAATAAAAAAACAGAGACGATTATTATGTGGAAGGAAAATTACCCTTCTTGCATTGCTGTTTTCCATACTGATATTTTGAGAGCCGACTTATACCTCAAGGGTTCAGTAATGCTTGGATCAGTGGCGTCTGGTTTCCTTACAAACCGATAACATTTTTTCTTGGTAATACCACGTTTACCTCTAGTAAGCATACTGTGAGAATTTGCAGTGTTGTCACTGGAAACCCGCAACAAAATGTAAGATATTTTCAGTGGATACTTGATGTCTAGGACGTGTAACATTACGTTCCAAAATTTCCGTTTTGCGTGTTTAGTTCTATAGCCAATTGAAATGAAGCGGAGGAAGTTCAGAGTTCAAACCATATATAGGTGATCTCCAAGTCTTGGCAAGGAAGTTTCCTTTGTTGCTCAACACTGTAAAACCTTTTTTATCTATCAGACTATCAGTATATATGTAATGCCACGAAATTATTTTCCCTTGGACTTTGAGATTTTAAGTTCACTAATGCGCAGTCAGCACTTAGTCGTTTAATTTGCAGACAAAGGTTGCAAAACAAAGACAAGCAAGGAAAGCACTGAAAGCTAAAGCGAAGCACTCGAAGATCGATCGTGTACCTTCAAATCAATATCGACCTAGCATTTTCCATCAATCTTAACAAGAAACTAAATAATTAATCCCTTGTATAATTTGTATGAATACCTCAGTAGGGAGATATGAGCCTGCCAAAAGCTTCACGTTCAGTTCGAACGACTCATCTTCTTTATATTCTAATAATTAAGTTTAGAAATGATTAATATCATGGGGTGGTGGCGCAGTTGGCTAGCGCGTAGGTCTCATAGCTTAAACAGAGAGTGATCCTGAGGTCGAGAGTTCGAGCCTCTCTCACCCCATTTTTTTATTTGTTTCCTAACTCAACTTGTTTTGGTACTTCGGAATGGTATTGGTGTTGGTTGTATTTGAAATACTATATAACCATTTTTCGTTTATATGTTTTGCTAGAAAATTTGTCATCTCTTGAGATTTTGGAGACAAGTTGCCTTTATTTTCTGTGGGCAGTTCAGAACTGTATTGGTGGTGCCTCCCCAATTGAAAGAATAGTATATGATATTTTGACTTTTATGGCGCAATTACCAGGTAGACGACTTCGTCATGTTTTCGACGAAGCAAATGATTTGGTAGTTTAGATGTATTAGTTCATATACTTGGAGTGGGAATGTCCCTCCTCCTACTAATTTAGTAGTTTCATAACTACTCTATGTACTTTATTATAGTTTCATCTTCTAAGCATGACGTCTTCTTTCAAAATAAATAAATAATCAGAATAAAAATATTGTCCTTCTATTATTACAACCTTATGACCCATTTTAGATCATGAAAAGTGAGTGACATATATTGATCAATGCATATGAGTGAATATGACACTAATACACGGATGCAAAAAGAAGCTAGTGACCTTCATTATTGGTAGTTTGTAATTGGTTGCATCGCCCTTTCGGATCCCATTTTTACAGTACTACATGTGCACCCAAGAACTACATGTTCCCATTAAAGCAATCAGTAATTGTCATGGGATTGTATGGAAGAACCAAAGAGCCATGGGATCTGACTGAGCTCGATCAGAAAGTTTTACTTTTGTCCTTGGTATATTTCCATCGTAAGATAATCTTGACCGTTGAGTGGCCTTGATCTTGTTCGAGGATGGAAAATTAATCAGGTGTACGTATGAGTATGGTTTTTGCTTACCATTGATAAGGCTCATAATTAAAACTAAGAGGATCGAAGAAAGGCAATGGAAGAATTTTTGTTCTTATTACTCATCTAATGAGACTAATGATGAAAACTCTAGGACTGATTTAAGCAAAAAACAAGGACAACCGCACTTTTGTTTACGCAGTGAAACTTTAAAGAGGTAAAAATATTACAAGGCTCTAACAACAAACATCTAAATTCCAATAATAACTCAAACAGTTTACTCCAATAATAACAATAGTTACAAATAGAACAAAATATATCCTATAAATCTCGTTACTCCTTTAATGTAAATCAGCAACTCTGTTTTCGTAGTTGTACTATGAGATCTTCGTATCTCCTTGTTCTTGAGCAGTAGCAACAATTCTTGATATGACCTCTCTTCTCACGAAAGACTGCAATCCAAGATCACCACAACAAATGCATTCTAGAAAAACTACTTAAAATCACAAATAAGGTTCTCAGTTTTTCTATACTCAAAATTCACACCTTTTACAATGACAATCCTATCATATATATAGTCCTAGTCGCTAAGTAAACCCTAGACTCATCAAAAACAGAATCCTCTTATACTTCAATCACTTTTGAAGACAAGATTCTTTGGATTAAATCAGATCACCTTTGTGACACAGAGAGAGAGACCAGTATCAAAAGACCCTGCTGCTCCTTTCTAGTTTGTGCATGGTTTGCCAAAATGATCATCCTTACAAATCAGAAACATTCAAAATATTTCAAAATGGTTAGGCGCATTCGTAGATTGAAGAAAGACATTTTTTTGCTGAAAAAGTAGTGTCATATGTGCAGTTTATATTTGAGTCAATTAAGATCCTACGATATACGGTATTATTGAACTCAATCTGCTAGTTGAAAGTTGAGAGTTAATTCTCTTTAACATTGTGTATTTAATATGTATTTGTATATGTAACGTGCTGCGGGCCGGAACTCGGTTTATTTGCATCTCTGTAATATACATGAAGATCATATTATCATATGAAGGTGTCAATGTCCCTCCCTCCCTGCCCTAAATATGGGAATCCATTCATAGTCGTAGCCAACGTTTTAAACGTAAACACGGACGTGATGCGATTTTGCGAGAGCATTACATATGTGATAGTTTCAACACGAAACGGGTAAAAATGCGTAAGCTTTTTGAAAGAAAAAAATTATTTATGCATAAACATAATAATGCATAATGCTTTACAATTGACAAATGACATTGAAAAGTTTGAAGTAACTGATGTGAAATTTGATCAAGTATAAAGTTCATGTGATCAAAATATATATTTAATTCAATAATTTCAATAGTTGTATGTTGGTTATTTCATTTTGTATAAATTAATTAGGGCAATTTTTTGTTTACCTACCTGTAGTTTGGATCTAACATCAACTTCACTTTTCAAATTTCAACATTTTTCTATTTCACTTTTTGAAATTGATCATTTAACTACCTAATTAAACTTGTTAAAATTGATCATTTCACTACCTAAACTTGTCAAAATTGATCATTGTACTATATGACTTTCAATTTTAAACATAACATATAAATTAAAGGAAGGTTAAAAGTGATGAAAAATATTGAGTTGAAGTAGTATAATGATTACAATCGAAAAGTTGAGGTAGTACAATGATTAAAAATAAAAACTCAGGTAATAAACTAAAGTTGGTGGCAAACTACATGTAGTGAAATGGTCAAATTCAAAAAGTTGGGTAGTAAAACGATGTTGATGGCAAATCACAGGTAGGTAAACAGAAATTTATCCAATTAATTAATATTAAAAATTAAGAAAATTAATCTAATTGGTCTATGAACATAATATATCCAAGAGCTCACTTGGGCTATGGCCCAACTTATTAACCAAATATATTGATCAAGTAATCAAGCTTGCACTCCTAGCCACTAGCAGAAAAAGCCACTTAGGCAACGAAATTGTTTTGTCGTCTAAATAGGCATTTTCGTCGTCTAGGTACTTTGACAACAGAATCACCGTCGCCTAAGCACCGTAGTTTAGGTACTTAGAAAATGAAAATTTAAATTTCCGTCGCCTAAGCTGCACTTAGACAACGGTTTTAGAAGCATCGTCTAAATTCATGTAGACGACAGTTTTAGATGCGTCGTCTAAGTCTACTTAGACAACGCATGTTTTCGTGGTCTATGTAAATCCTTAGATGACGTAATCAAATTTTCCATCGTCTAGGTGATATTACTTAGACAACGGCAAACTTGATTCCGTCGTCTACGTGATAGTACGTACTTAGACGACGGAATAAATGATTATGTCGTCTAAGTAGTAATTATTAATTTTTTAAATATAATTAATCTACTATATTAAACATTAAATTAATAAATTAAATTAAAAATTAAATAAATAATAATAATTGAAAATATATTAAATATAAATTCGTACAAAATTAATAAAATATTGTTCGATTCCGATCAAGATCACAAAAGTACATAAAAAAACCAAACTAGCGACTGTACAAGGTGTATGGGCCCCGCCGATCCCACCCCCGCTCAGATCATCTTTGTCTGGTTCTGAAGGAGAGGGAGAGCCAAACAGGTGACTAACAACATCGGGATCTAGGCCTAGCTTAATCGACATGATGCACATTAATTGAGCCATATGATCCATCATCGCTTGAGCTGCTAGACTCTCCTCCCGAGCCATACGAACTTCCTCCTGAGCCCTACGAGCATCCTCCTGGGCGACTAAAGCGTTGTCGTTTGCCACTTGAGCGTGCTACTGGAAAGCTTGTATTTGCTCTCGTCCCGCCGCATTCAAGCGCCGACTCCCCGACAATGTGGACTGGCTCATATCTCGCTCAACTCCATGTCCAAGACCATGAACCTCTTTACCAGGTCGACGGCCGAAGACTACATCTGCCATTTCTATCTGAGACTCTGTCGAGAGAGTAGGCAACTCCTCAAGCGTGATCCCTGAACTCTAGGACTGCATATCCGCAATTCTCTCGTCGACCAATTGTTGCAACCTCTCCTTAAATGAACATGAACAATATATATATATATATATATATATGAATGTCCCCAAAAAAATTGACATAATTTTCCCTAAAAATTGAGGAAACCAAAATCCTGCACGAAAACTAAAACACTTCCAGTAACATCAAACTAATATCATTCACATTTCTCAAGTTCACCATATGTATCCCACATGCACCTATGTACCACACATGCATATGTCTCACACAAATAATATCATCATTTATCAAGTTTATCTCTTTATGCACAAGTGAAGAAGCAACAATAAAATTAAATATTATACTTTGGGAAAAAATGTTACTTACGGCGTATTGAGTACCGAGATGTTCGGTCTGCCTGGGTTTATTGTAAGCAGAAATGCTGCCTGTTATGAACGGGTATTTCGAACCCTTTTGCAAGTGCTCATGCGCCAGGTTGAGCATTTTGCAGGAGCCCGATCCGTGGTGCAACAACTTCTTCTCCCAATTAGCTCTGTTCCTCTATGATTGCGCCTATTACATAACAATTTAAATTATTACGTAATTAATCATTATTCAACAGAATTTTTCCCAACAAACGACACAATTGTGGAGGCATATAAATTACAAACCTTATGCGATTCAGACTCAAAGTGGACTTTCAACCACTCTCACTCATCTTCCCTCCCCTTTTTGAACTCTTTCGGAGTCTTTCCAGGATTTTCCTTGTACGTCTTGTGTAATGCGTACTTCCAATCCTTGAAGATCTGGTGAGCGGTTTTGTTGATGTAGTCCACAATCTCCAGAGTCTATTCATAATTAAAATTATTATAACCAAAAAATATAAACAATTAGATATAGTAAACACTAGAATTTGTAATTAATTATGAAAAAAACTATAATATTAAATATTTTTTTACCATGAGTCCACGGAACACGTTCATTTTGTCCTCATCGAGGAGGTCTTTCCAAGTAAGGGTTATCATACCTATGTTAAAACGTACGTAGTTTTCGATCTGGTGAGCTGTCAAACTAATCAGCCTCTTTCCTTCAGGGCATCGGGTGAACACGTTTAGAGGCACATCGATCCTCCCTCCTGCCGATGTCTTTGCTACTCTCTCGGCATTGCTTCCATTGCAAATTCTCTGAATGCCTTTAGGGGTGGAAATGAGTGGTCCCTCACACCGTCTCGCATTAACAGCAACTGAATCTTCATCGGAAGATTGGGGCGCCTGTGACGTCGACCCTGAACCACTCTGATCCGTTGCAACGTCGTCAATAGGAGGAGCGTGCGGAGTCTCCCCTTTAGGGGTCAAAGTCGTACCCGACTCATTGGAGGCTTTATTCCCCCAACCCATCTGTCGTAAGACAGATTTATGCCACAATTCTTTGTCTTTTGCCGTGCGCCTCTTCGGCATTTTAACAATCTTGAACAAAAACCATATATACAAATTTTTCTAATTACCACATTAATAATACATGCATATATATATTCACATCAATACACATCAATGCATTATAATCCATCATCATCGACATTATCCAATTAACACATATATTTCTATATATATATACATTAACACATATAAATTAACATATCTATATATTAATTAACACAGGAATTCAATATACATATTCATATATATCAATTATCCAATTAAACACATAAATTATCCAATTATACATATCTAATTAAATATATCAATTATACAATATTATACATATCTAAATATATTTATATATATAAAAATATACACAAATATACAAAATTTATCTACAAATATATATACAAAATGTATCTACAAATATATACACACAAATACACACTATTATACATAATATGTATATACACAGTATTATATATAGTATATATATAATCGGTGATCGATGGTTTGAGAGTATACCAGACAGGGAGAGGAGGCTGGTGAGGGGGGTCGCCGGAGAGGGAGAGGAGGAGCCGAGGCTTCGATCGCTGGCCGGAGAAATCAAACGACGTCGACGCGGATCGGTGAGGGGTGGGTGGGGGGGGCGACAGTGTTGAGGGTGAGGGTGAGGGTGAGGGGGCGGGGGGCAATGGCAGTGAGGGAGAAGGTGAGGGGATGCGACAGCGGTGAGAGAGAGGGAGAGGGGGGACGACGGCGGTGAGGGAGAGGGGGGGAAAGATTTTTGTCGGCTGGATTAAAGTGAGAGAGAGAGAGAGAGAAGAAAAATGATCGGTTTTATTATGGACAGATCCACTTAGATGACACAAACATACGTTACATCGTCTAGGTGTTGCACTTAGACGACGCAACCTTGCTTTGCATCGTCTAAGTAGTTTTTGAAACCGCTCCAAAAAAATGGGCGGTTACTTATCACCCGCCATTTATTTTGAGCTTAGACAACGGAAGCATAGGGTGCCGTCATCTAAGTTGTTACTTAGATGATGGCACCCTATGCTTTCGTCGTCTACGTGGCCACTTAGACGATAACAGCCTATGGTTCCGTCGTCTAAGTGATGTTTGAAGGCCACCCAAAAAAATTAGCAGTTACTTATCACCCGCCATTATTTTGGGCTTAGACGACAGAACCCTATGATTCCATCGTCTAGGTTAGTGTTTTTAAATTACTCGCCAAATTTATCAACATCTAGGATATCGCAAAATTCGATTGGTCTCTAATTTTTCCATAATTAAATAAATTATTTAATCGATTGTGGACGTGTGTGTATATATATATACACATGCGCGCGTCTAAATTTTGTATTAATTAATTAATAATATACATTGGTTTTAATTATATATTCAACCATGTGCATATATGAAAGGACCCAACCTCGATTTAGTTTCCTAAACCGGAATCAAACCCCTTCTGAAAACACGAACTTGCAAAAACTTTAGAAATTTCGGCAGAGTTTCACTATATCGTGGAATTACCATTAACCTGCACCCGAAAACACACTTCATCCTATGCCACAAAAGCCAAACCGTGGGCACCAATCCCATCCGAATTTCTCAATATCTTAACAATAATGTAAAGTAATAAGTAAAACTGTAGTTTACAGAAATCCGAGGAAAAATCATATGAAAGTATAACAGTATAGTAATCAGAGTGACCTCTAGTGTATATATACATAAATATACAATAGTAGGCTAAACGAGAAACCTACTGGAAAAGAAAAGTAGCTCGAATACTAAGCCTCTGACTGCGACGTGAGACACTAGAATCTGAACTGAAAACTGGGCATGGAAACCGAAAAGACCAGGGGAAAGGCAAATAAAATCGTTAGAGTAAGTGAACGAAAATAATCATATGCCTTTCACCATTTATATATATCACAAAACAAAGCGAGTTCATAAAATGAATGGAGGTGTCAGGCGAATCTCTTAAGCCCGACGGTGATAGACTAGGCGAATCTCTCAAGCCTAGTGGGCACATCAGGGGAATCTCTCAACCCTGGATCTGGACTACCGGTGATCAGCTTAGTAGCCAATGCATCGATGCTAAGTAAATGCCATCACCATATAAAATATAAAACAATACCTCCAAAAACAATAAATAATCTCAATACCGTACTGTAAATAAATACTGAAATTAAGAACTCGCTACGACAGTATAAATAAAAGTCCACTCACAGATAGCACAACGCGCAAACGCGTTAATCACGAGATCCGACGGAAGATCCCACGCCCAACGTACGATCTCAATCCCCTGAATAATCACAAAATATAACTGATCAAAATCACAGTTCATTACTCTGTACCACACCTCGGAAACCAACCATTTCCGGAAACATATAACTCGATACAAAATAATCATCGAAATTCCCCAAACTCTCCACATAAACCCTCGACTAAAAATCCAATATCTAAACCAACTCGAAAACCTCAAGGCGATGATTGGGGCGCGATTACGAGCAAAATGGCATAAAACTCATCAAAATGCAAAAAGTCAACGGGTCGCCGGAGCTCCGCCGTTAACCGCCGCCGTCGGCGGTGGCGCGCCGTCACTGGAGGAATTTCCCGGCGACCAAGACCCCAAAATGATCTCCTCCTCAAGCCAAGCCTCTTTCCCCAAAGAGTTACCACCATCCAGCCACCACCGTGGCCGGAAATCAGCTCGACAGTTCAAAATTTCAAACCGGCCGGAAAACTTCTACTGCATATTCGGGGGACTGCGGATACGCGTGCTGCATTGTATAGACAAGGGGATCCTCCTCTGGGTGGTTGGCCGCCTCCTCGATCCAACCCGAGTATGATCTGGAACCGGCATGATGATTTTTGGTATTTTTGGCCCGGTTCCTTGTGTTGACTTCAGAAATAGCCTGCTCGATTAATCCAACATCAAAAAAATATTAGCCAAATAATTTGAGGGAAGTACGATAAAACGAAAATTTAATCGATCGAAGGTTGAGTACCTTCAATTTTGGGTTGTTGAAGTGAACCACAAGCCATCGCCACTCGTACTCCCTATAACGAAACTTGCTAGGGGTACCCGAACGATCGTCGCCGTACTTTTTCCAATGCTTCTTCAGCTCGCCCTTCCACTCCTTATACCTATATATATTAATAAAATCAATCGTTAGTAACTTACAACATTGTATGAACATAATCAAAAGAAACGAAAAAATTGAATCAAATACCGGTCTGCAAACCTACTCCCATGCACTTCATCCGCCCACGTGGGTCTAATGTCATTGTCCACGCGGAACCACCTCTGCAATGCATATATATATATATCAATAATATTAAAAATTTATTTAGAAAATTTACATAATGAATATACAATTCAACTCACCGACAACGCATTATTCAGCTCATATTTGACGGATTGCGACACTGAATTCCAATCTGGCCACAACATTGGGACTCTATCCCGTATAAGGCTGCCCGCCATCCCCGCGTACCTTCGAGTGACCTTTCCCTCGATCACCTGCCATCTATCCCCGGTCGGAATCATAACTTGGCCACCACCGCTAGCCTGAATGGCGTCGTCCAGTAACTTGCTGACGACGGGGCCTCTGGTTCTCTTTTGTTTGTCACCGGGCACAATCTCGCCTATCAGATATATATGTAGATGATTTTTTAAACATAAACACCTAATTGAATTTAAATATTACTAAGTAAAAAGATATCACTAATTAATATTTACCTGATTCGTCGGTGCGTTGTCCCGGAATCCTCACACTCCAGAAAGGTTCCGGGAAGGGTACATACGCATATGCCTGGTCCGGGGTAATGAACCCTAGCTGTCCCGGAACAGGCATCCCCTCAGAATCGACGAGAGGTATCGTCGGGATTTCCAACGGTAAGAATAAAGTAGACGGCGGGCATAGTCGCATCCAGGCCGAGGACTGAGTCGATCCACCAGCCTCCTCGGAAGAATGAGGAGCTGTCTGGTGGGTGAAGGGGGAAGGGTCCTCGCGATGAATCTCCGGCATTCGGACCGAGGATTGAGTCGCACTATCCGTTTCCGGCGTGCGACTGACCTCATAATGCCTCCTCGCGCCTGAGGATCGAGCAGGCTCTACCTGCTGCTGCTGAGGTTGTCCCTCGCCCAACAGTGTACGGTGCCGAGAGGTCTGTGGCAGACTGTATGTGTTGCCGACGCTGGTGGATCCTGATGCGGACCGACTTCCGGTGCCCTCATCTCCACGTCCTGATCTCCCTCTCCCCCTCGACCTCCCCCTCGAGCCCGACCCCCCTCGGGAAACACCGCAATTTAACCAATTCATCGTTGCTAAAATTAAAATTAAAATTAAAATCCTTCCACTCACATAAAATTTCCATTATATCGATCACCTAATTTTATTATATATTAATTCCTTCATATATAATTCCACTAAATTACCAAAAATTCAAAATAATCCAAAAATTCCACGCCCAAAAATGAGCACACAAAAATTCAATAATATCCAATAATATCCAATAATTAATTAAGCTCATCTATATATATAATCCAATAATTCTAATTAAAAATCCAAAAACTCAACAATAATTCCCAATATAATCCAATAATTCCAACAATCCAAAAAATCAACACTAAAAAATATATTCAATAATATCCAATATAATTAAATAGGCTCCTCTATATATATATGTATATAAACCAATAATTCTAATCCAACAATCCAAAAAATCAACAATATATAATTCTCAATATAATCCAATAATTCCAACAATCCAAAAAATCAACAAAAAAATTCTAATAATTCCATCAATCCAATATATAATCCAATAATTTATTAACCTCCTATCTATATATATAATTCAATAAATCCCAAAAATTAACAATAATTCCCATAACTTACAAAATTCAAGAAAAATCCAATATATACTCACACAATCAAGACAACATCCACATTATCGATAAACAAACTAAACAAATTAAAATCTAACCTAAAAAAATTGAAATTGGGGATTTAGGGATTGTTGGATTTAGAACCTGTTTTTGGTTTAGGAATATGAAAATGTTGATGATGGAGGGCTTGATCGAGATTGAGAGATCCTTCCTCGATCTTGCTTGACGGAACAAGAGGGCTTGATGGAGGGCTTGATGATGAACTGCAGATCGAAACGAAACTGCCCGAAATGGTGCCAGTTCTGGAATATAACGCCAACTATAGCCGACGATATAAGTATTATCGTCGGCCATAGTATACCCGAAACTATAACTGACGATATTCGATATGAATATCGTCGGTTATAGTTTTTTTATTTTTTTTCATATGCCGGTTATATATAGTGTACTTAATATTTATTAATATATAATAATACAAAATTATTATTAAAAAAACAGAAATTATGTTAAAAGCCTAATTAAATTAAAATGGCATTTAATTTTTTTGGCTATATATATATGTTTATTAATTAATATTTATTAATATTTATTAATACGATATTAATTCGAATATCGTCGGTTGGCATGCAACAATTTAATCGACACAATTTAAAGTCGATCATCTGAATATAATTCATTTTACATTGCACGTTCAAACTCAAAATAATTAACATACATACACTAAGGCGCATAGTCAGAATCATCACTTGAGTCTGACTCTGTTTCCGAGTTAATTTCAGGTAAGATGTGTACGCCCTCGTCACTTGAGTCTTCATTGTCTTCATTTTGATTAACATCAATAAGATTCGGTTGAGGAATTCGTACCACACTGCCCTGTCTCACATTATGAAGGCGAATTGTTGAGGTTTTAGGAATACCAGTTGCGTTCGGCTCTTGGTATGCACTAACTTCTTCATTATCCGAGGTCACACCAAGGGTTGAGGCACTGTATATGTTTCGTGGAAGAACATGGTTAACCACTTTCCACGCGCCTTTATGCACAAGATCATCAAGATAGAACAATTGTTTCATCACCGTGGCCAAAACAAACGGATCATCTTCATACCAGCTTGTAGCAGTATTCACCGAAAAAATGCCGTATTGATCGGTCCTTGTGTTCTGAGGGTCGGTATCAAACCATCTACACTTAAACAAGTGCACGGTCATGCCTTCCTCATATATTAATTCGACAACTGAATGGAGAACACCGTAATAGTCAACTCCATTCTAGCCACCATGCACCATTACCCCAGAATTCTGTGTTTTTCGTCTGACATCTCTATGTTCACAAATAAATAGCACGCCATTTACCTTACACATAGGATAAACTCTGGAAGTTACCGGTTTCTGCGCCAAGAGCCTCAATTCGTGTGACCACTGAGGGATACCATCATCTTGTACATGGTTCATCTGAAAATAATCATTTATTAACTTAACTATAAATAGGATACGAGACATGCACTTAAATTCATATACCAGTCAATTTATCTATATACGTACCCATTTGCCAAAATAGTTTGCTAACGTCTTGTTGTGGTACTTAACATCACCGGAAATAGCAGGGCAGTAAATGTGCAAAATTTTCCAATATTGAACTTCTGGACAGTTAATCAATACCGACCAATGGGCAATGACTAGCTCATAAGGTTCCAAATTGTACGAGTTTGGCAACTTTCCAGAAACTTCAACATCATCGGAGATGATCGAAAGGTTGAACTGCCCTCCATCTACTGGCATATGTTGTGGAGGGTCCTCCAACGCTCCCAAATACAACTTGGTGTACGTTACGCACTCGTGCGCAATATATGCTTCAGCGATACACCCTTCGGGTGCAGATTTGTTCATCACATAGTCTTTGTAGTCCCCTAATTGTCTGTAAAGTGGTCATTACAGATCGAGCATGCTATGCTTATTGCAAAATAAGTGAATAAATAATATTAAAGATTGACATATATAGCCAGATTTAGAGATGCATTATGTACCTTTCCATAGGATACATCCATGTGTAGTGTACTGGACCAGTAAGCAACAATTGTTCCGGAATATGGAGCATCAGGTGAGGCATGATGTCGAAAAAGTTTGGAGGAAATATCCTTTCGAATTTGCACATGATAAAAATGATGTCCTGTTGCATTTCCAACAAGTCTGATTTCTTCACTTCTCTCGTGCATAACTTCTGAAAGAATCTTGACAAAGCCACTAACGGCTCCACCACCTCTTTGGGCAGGTACCCTCTAATGAAAACAGGGAAGAGGCGTTGAAGCAGTATATGACAGTCACGACTCTTTAGTTCGTACATCTTATTGTCTTTGAAGTTAACACATCAACTTATATTTCCAGCATAGCCTGAAGGATACCTGACATTACCCATCCACCCAAAAATTTCATTCTTCTGGGCAGGCTTGACGGTATAAGGAGCTTGTGGCATTTTTTTCTTCCCATCTTTAACCACAAATGTTTTCGCAGTCCCATCCTTTTAAGATCAATGCGTGCTTCGGGCCGTCTTTAGTTTTTCCCTCCCAATTCCACACTGTGCCGACCACACTCTCGCACACATTTTTCTCTATGTGCATGACATCTAAGTAGTGTCTGATCAGCAACTTGGACCAATACGGAAGTTCCCAAAAAATACTTTTGTGTGCCCAGAATTTATACCTGTCGGGTTTGTCAGGTATTGACGCCGCTATCTCAGGATGATTGCTTAGCTGCCCAAAATCGTATTCATTTAGCACTTCCAATATTTCATCCCCTGTCCATCTCCTCGGCTTCTCACCTGTTTCCACAGTCCCATCAAATGCCTCCATATCCTCCCGAAATGGGTGATCATGTGGAAGCCAACAACGATGACGCATCTGTACAATCTTCCTGCAATGAGGTCTGCAACACTCAACCGTTATGCACTCTGGATAAGCCCTGTATCCCCTGGTAACGTTGCCTGACAACATCCCGCGTGCAGGAAAATCGCTAATGGTGCCAACAAGCATGGCATGCATCTGGAACATCTCATTTTTGAACTTGTCATAAGTGGGATGACCATGCTCACTCAAGTACTTAAGCTCCTCAATCAAGAGTTTCAAATACACATCGAGACACTTTCCTGGATAACCCAGCCCTAGAATTATCATAGTGAGCATATTGTATTCTTTCTTCATGCATAGCCATGGAGGAAGGTTGTACGGTACCAAAATAACTGGCAATATACTGTATTGAAGACTCATGTTGCCAAAAGGGTTGAATCTGTCAGATGAAAGCCCCAGCCAAACATTTCGAACCTCTGATGCAAAATAAGAAAACTCCTTCACCATGTGCTTCCAAGCCTTTCCGTCAGCAGGGTGTATAAGCGTATCACCGTCGGGCAAATTCCTCTCGGCCCACCATCTCATAGCTTCAGCCGTGTGTGCACACATGAACAACCGTTCTAGCGTATCTATCAGCGGAAAATACCGAAGTATCTTCACAGCTTTCTTGTTTCTGGCAGGAGTCAACTTATACCTAACTGTACCACATATCGGGCATTCATCAAGGGATTCAAGATCATTCCCATAAGCATCTTCACCCCAAAAGAGAACACAATCATATCTACAAGCATGGATTTTGATGTAGGAAAGGGCAAGATGTTTCAGGATCTGTCGCACCTTACGATGAGTGATAGGAAGACGATGACCGGGGGGCAACAACGAACCAGACCACTTCAGCCAATCATCAACAGCCTTCACACTTATTTTGTTCTCCACTTTGAGCTTCATTACTCCCATAACACTTTCGAGAACAGTCTTATTACACCCGTTGTACAACGGGGTCTGTTGGAAGGCAATGAGGTTGTTGTACTTGTCCATACCAGCAGTGTTGACAACTGTAGGTAATTGCTGGACTGGCTCAATATGAGGGAAGTCTCCAACGGCGGGAGGGATATCCGGTGCTTGAGCAAATATACCGCTCTCATGAGGAAACATATCGTTGATCAACCTTGTTGTTGGATCATTGGATGTGATGGCACTCTCAAAAAATTGTCCGTGATCATGTTGACCAACTGATGACCTCTCACCGTGATAAATCCAACATGTGTACTTATCCCAAAACCCGTTTTTCTTCAAGTGCTCCAATACTTTATCGATGTGAAAACGATATCGCTCGCTGCGACACTGACATTTCATACACGGACAATAATGAATTGTCATCCCTCCACAATTAACCTTCACATATTTCACAAAACTTCTAATTCCACGGTGATATCTTACATCTCATCTTGGAAGATACATCCAACTCTTGTCCATCCTGAAAATTATAACTGCATGTATATATACCCATGATCTTATTAATTAAAATTTCATAGCTATACCCAACTCTTCCCATAATTTTAATATATATATATACATGCACGTACGTACACCCTAACTATATATATAATCGAGATCACATAAGTATAAATATATATATATATAACCACACTATATATAATTAATCACAATTAACCGATCGTAACATCACATGCAATAATCACGTACAATATATATTATACCCATAATAAATAATCACAATTAATACTATAATTAATAATCACAATATATAATTAATGCAATTAATTATTTTTAAATTAATTAATCACCCTTGCAAGCTATATATATATAATCCAATAATCGATCAACACAACAAATACGCGTACGTACTACCGTACTCCAACTTAACTATCAATCACGTACTCAAAATCAACCATCAATTACTCAAATTCAACAATCAATTAACTCGATCGATCAATATATATATATATTCAAAATCAACAATTGATCGATCAACACACACACACATGCATGCATATATATAATATTAAGTACGTACCTATATATAATGAATCATCACGAACTCATTCTCGACACTTTTCCACATCACCCAAAGATTTCAGAGCATTTTCAGTTTTCGCGGGAGATTTTTTTGCATCACATATCGAGCTGCTGCCCAGAATTAATGGATCTGAAATAAGAAACTATAGCCGACGATACCAATAACTCGTCGGTTATAGTCGGAAAAAATCGTCGGTATTAGTTGAAAACTATACCCGAATATTTCCGGCGACTATAACCGACGACAAGATTATCTAGTCGGAAAAAAAACTATAACCGACGAGGTAATCCTGTCGTCGGTTATAGTTTTCTATACCCGACGAGAACCCTTGTCGTCGGTCGTTTTTTGGGAATCTCGTCAGGTATAGGAATTCTTCTGGTAGTGTTCCCTCGGTCAACGCGGGTCAACGCCAATTTCTTGGTCAATGGCGGTCAAACATCTCCAAACAGTGTTTTCGACAATTTTTCTACTATTTTTGATATTTATTCTCGCGGCTCGATACGATTCACGGTCCAAAACTAATCACAACCACGTTTCGGATAATTCAAACTCAAACGGATAAACACGACGAAATTACACAATTTCAAATATTCATAACATATTCCTCGGTTATCGAAACAATTATCTGAAACCGTCCACTAACTCGAAATCACGCGTACTACAATTCTCGTGAAGAGACTCAACTCAAATTCTTGCCCGATAATTAAGTCGTGAACTGAACCGCTAATTCAATTACTTTATGATAAACTGTGATTACTCGCAACTCGTGGATTAAGCCGATTATCGTGCTAATTCTGATTCGAGTCGTCACAAATCTACCCCCCTTAAAAAAATTTCGACCTCGAAATTTATGTACCTGCTAAATGAACAGATGAGGATACTGCTCCTACATACGTTGCTCAGTCTCCCAGGTGGCCTCCTCAACTGAATGATTCTACCACAAAACCTTCACAAGCGGTATAACACGGTGCCTCAACTCCTGCTCACGCCAATCGAGAATCTGTACCGGCTCCTCCACATATGTCAAATCCTCCCGGATAGGAAGCTGATGTGGTGCTAACACATGTGATGGATCTAGAATATACTTCCACAACATCGAGACATGGAAAACATCGTGTACTCGAGCCATCTCGGAAGGCAACTCTAATCTGTAAGCCACGGCACCAACCCTCTCGGTAATCTCGTAAGGACCGATGTACCGTGGTCGAAGCTTGCCACGCTTCCCAAAATGCACAACTCCCCTCTAAAGACATAGCTTCAGGAAGACCCAATCTCCCACTTCGAACTCGAGACTCTTTCTTCTCATGTCCCCATAACTCTTCTGGTGATCCTGGGCAATCTTCAATCTATTCCGAATAATCTGAATATCCTCCATGGTGCTCTTCACCAGATCAGGGCCAATAAGCCATCGCTCTCCCACCTCACTCCAACACAATGGAGTGCGGCACTGCCTCCCGTATAGAGCCTCATACGGTGCTATATCAATACTGGCCTGATAACTGTTGTTGTAAGCAAACTCAATCAAATGCAGTTGCTGGTCCCAATTTCCTCTAAACTGCAAAACACAAGACCGCAACATATCCTCGAGGGTCTGAATAGTCCGCTCAGACTGCTCATCAGTCTGAGGATGGAAAGCTGTACTGAAATGCAATCTGGTACCCAAGGCTTGCTGCAATGCCTGCCAGAACTCTGAAGTAAACTGACTGTCTCGGTCAGAAACAATGGATACAGGCACACCATGCAGACGAATGATCTCCGCCAAATACAGCTTTACCAATCTGCCCACTTAAATCTTCCCCGGAAGTGCCAGAAAATGAGCGGATTTCGTCAAACAATCTACGATAACCCAAATACCAGTTTTACCAGCCGAAGTACGCGGTAACTGATACACGAAATCCATGGTAATGTGCTCCCACTTCAAAACCGGAATCTCCAAGGGCTGTAACTTTCCCGCAGGCTTCTGCCTCTCTACTTTGACCTGCTGACAAATAAGACATGTGCTCACATATGCGGCTATCTCTCGCTTCATATTTCGCCACCAATAATAAGCTCGGAGTGTACGAAACATATTCGTACCGCCAGGATGCATCGCATACGCTGAACAATGAGCTTCGTCTAAAATCTCTTTCTTCAAACTCTCGTCCCTGGGTACACATAATCTGCCTCTGAATAGCAACGTACCATCATCACTCAACCGAAACTCTGTTGGTACACCATTCCGAATCATGGTCTTCTTATCCAACAGATAGGAATCCGCATCATGAGCTTCCCAAACCTGATCAACCAATACCGGTCGAACCTGGAAGCTAGCCAACAAGGCTTCATCATCGTCCCACTCAAACTCAGCTCCCGTATCCCGTAACTCGGCTAACATGGAAATTCTGGCCACACACACATGAAATAATAAGGCTCCCGATTTTCGACTAAGTGCATCTGCAACAACATTAGCCTTCCCTGGATGGTACTCGAAAGTGCAATCATAGTCATTGATCAACTACATCCATCTACCTTGTCTCATGTTCAAGTCTGGCTGCGTGCGTAAATAGGTGAGACTCTTGTGATCTGTGTACATCTTGCACTGAGCTCTGTAAGAGTAGTGTCTCCAACTCTTCAAGGCTAATACAATATCAGCCAACTCCAAATCATGTGTAGGATAGTTGACTTCATATGGTTTCAGCTGCCTGGAACCTTAGGCCACCACTCTGCCATGCTGCATAGAGACACAACCAAGTCCCAACTTCGATGCATCGCTGTAAACCACAAGCTCACCACAGTCGTCAGGTAAAGTCAGAACCAGTGCAACGGTCAACTTTTCCTTCAAGAGTAAGTAACTCTCCTCACATGCATCAGACCACTCGAACTTGACGCCTTTCTTCGTCAATCTGGTAAGTGGAGTGGTAATCCGTGAAAAATCCTGCACAAAGCGCCGATAATAACCTGCCAAACCCAAGAAACTTCTGATCTCTGGTACGGTGGTAGGTCTACTTTAATTCAACACGGCTTCAATCTTGTTAGGATCCACGCTTACTCCCTCAGCTGATATCACGTGACCCAAAAACTTCACGCTATCCAACCAAAACTCACACTTGCTGAACTTCGCAAACAGTTGATCGTTCCGTAAAGTCCGCAAAACAGCTTGCAAATGCTTCTTGTGCTGGCCCACACTCCTGGAGTAAATCAGAATGTCATCGATGAACACAATTACAAACTTATTTAGAAACCGCTTGAACACTCGGTTTATCAAGTCCATAAAAGCTGCGGGGGCATTGGTCAACCCAAACGGCATAACCAAAAACTCATAATGCCCATACCGTGATCTGAAAGCTGTCCTGGCCACATCTGACTCTCTGATCCTCAACTGATGGTATCCGGACCTGAGATCAATCTTCGAAAAGACTGAAGCTCCCTTGAGCTGATCAAACAAGTCATCAATCCGCGGCAACGGATACTTGTTCTTCACAATAACTTGATTCAGCTTCTGGTAATCAATACACAACCGCATGGAACCATCCTTCTTCTGCACAAACAGTACAGGAGCACCCCACGGTGATACACTGGGTCGTATGAAACCTTTCTCCAGCAACTCTTGAAGTTGAAACTGTAGCTCCTTTAACTCTGCTGGTGCCATACCATAAGGTGCCTGTGATAGGGGTCCAGTGCCCGGTAAAAGCTCAATAGTGAAATCAATCTCCTGAACTGGAGGTATACCGGGTAACTCCTCCGAAAACACATCTGAAAACTCGGAAACCACCTAAATATCACCAATGTCTGGCACAGCAGCCGTAGTATCCACAACATGAGCTAAGTATGCAACACAATCTTTCTTCATCATCCGCTCGGCCTTCATCGCCGAAATCACACATGGCAATGAAGTATTCTTCTCACTGCGAAACAGTATCTCTGGAAAGCCTGGTCGCCGAAACACAACCTCATTCTTGTGACAATCAAACATAGCCCAATGTGTCTCCAAGAAGTCCATACCCAAAATCACATCAAAGTCGACGATATCCAGCAATAACAAATCCGCGGCTAAACCATGACCTCCAACAAAAATCTCACAATCCCTATACACCCAACCAATACTCACAACCACACCGAATGGATACAACACTCTCCACAACTCCGGAAGTGGAGATGCAGGCATAGTAGCTAAAGATGATAATCTATATGATATGAACGAATGCGTAGCACCTGGATCTCGCAAAGTACTGGATAGCCAAAAATATGCAACGTACCAATAACAACCTCCGGTGAAGCTCTACCCTCACGCAATGACATAGCATGAACCCTAGCCTGCCCGGCTGGTCGTCCACGCTGAGGGTGACTCTGCTGTCTGCCCTGGCCAGAAGACTGTACTGGTCGAGCCCCAGAAGTGGTACCTCGTTCTCCTCCGGAACTCTGAGCTGCCTGTCCACCAATATCAGTAAGCTGGAAACATTCCCTCACATAGTGACCCTCCTGGCCACAAAGATAACAAACGATAGGGCCTCGCTGACATGGACCAAAATGATGCCTGTTGCAAAGATTACACAATGGGTACTCCCTCGGTACGGCAAAAGTGCCACCGTTACGTCGAGGATAGCTGGAACCGCCCGAACTCCCACTAGACTGCGGTCTCTATGGTCGATCCCTCCTCCATCTCTGTCTCTGTCTAGCTGAACTATCTGGTGGTCTATATGGTCCACTGCCCGATGATGATGCCGATCCGGAAGTGTCAGAACTCAGCCTCTTTGAAGGTCCCTGACTCGGTCCACCCTCTTTAAATCGTCGAGACTGGAATCTCATCTGCCTTTCCTTCTCGATATCCTCGCCTCGAAGTATGGCACTCACGAACTCATCAAAGTTGTTCTGAGGCATCGTAGTCAGAGTCCCATTGATGTTCCGGTTCAAACCCAGCTCAAATCTTCGGCACTTGGCTTCCTCTGTAGCCACCATGTCACGAGTAAACCGAGATAAGCGGGTAAATCTGTCTTGGTACTCAAGTACTGACATACTGCCCTGTCTCAAATTAATGAACTCCTCATACTTCCGCTGTTGTGTAGCCTGGTTAAAGTATCTCTACATAAACAAATCTCGAAACAAAGTCCACGGAGTATCAACCGGAACTCTATAGGTACTAACCCACCAGAAGTATGCATCAGACTCAAGTAACCCAACTGCTGCCACTGTCATCTGCTCAGGAGTGAAACGAAGACGCTCACAAACTCATTCAACCTGAACCAACCATGCTTCACAAATCTCTGGATCAGCTGAACCCGAGAAAACAATCGCTCCAGCAGTTCAAACTTTGACCACAGGGTCAAAACGCTCCTCTAAACGCAACACTCGTATAAGCAAATCATGCATCTGGCGATCCTCATCAGGATCCACATCCTTATTAACACGGGAATCACGTCTAGGAGGCATCATATTGATAAGAGAAAAACATTAGATACAAAGCACAAGGAACGTAATCATGAAACTTCGGACATTTGAGAACACACAACACCCGAAGCATTGATGAGTAACCGCTGGCCAGTCGGGTCATCGCTCCAGACATGCTGTACATACTCAAATATCCTTAGTATCACAACTACAGAAGTCTACAAAACTTGAAACCTAATGCTCTAATACCAAGCTGAAAGGACCCAACCCCGATTTAGTTTCCTAAACTGGAATCAAACCCCTTCTGAAAACACAAACTTGCAAAAACCTTAGAAATTTCGGCAGAGTTTCACTATATCGTAGAATTACCATTAACCTGCACCAGAAAACACACTTCATCCTATGCCACAAAAGCCAAACCGTGGGCACCAATCCCATCCGGATTTCTCAATATCATAACAATAATGTAAAGTAATAAGTAAAACTATACTTTACAGAAATCCAGGGAAAATTCATATGAAAGTATAACAGTATAGTAATCAGAGCAACCTCTAGTGTATATATACATAAATATACAACAGTAGACTAAACAAGAAACCTACTGGAAAAGAAAGGTAGCTCGAATACTAAACCTCAGACTGCGACGTGAGACACTAGAATCTGAACTGCAAACTGGGCATGAGAACCGAAAAACCTAGGGGAAAGGCAAATAAAATCGTTAGAGTGAGTGGACAAAAATAATCATATGCCTTATCACCATTTATATATATCAGAAAACAAAGCGAGTTCATAAAATGAATGGAGGTGTCAGGCGAATCTCTCCAGCCCGACGGTCAAGTGAATCTCTCAAGCCCGACGGTCAGATGAATCTCTCAAGCCCGACGATGATAGACCAGGCGAATCTCTCAAGCCTAGTGGGCACATCAGGGGAATCTCTCAACCTTGGATCTGGACTACCGGTGATCAGCCGAGTTGCCAATGCATCGATGCTAAGTAAATGCCATCACCATATAAAATATAAAATAATAACTCCAAAAACAATAAATAATCTCAATACCATACTGTAAATAAATACTGAAACTAAGAACTCCCTACGACAGTGTAAATAAAAGTCCACTCACAGATAGCACAACGCGTAAACACGTTCATCACGAGATCCGGCAGAAGATCCCACGCCCAACGTACGATCTCGATCTCCTGAATAATCACAAAATATAACTGATTAAAATCACAGTTCATTACTCTGTATCACACCTCGGAAACCAACCATTTCCGGAAACATATAACTCGATACAAAATAATCGTCGAAATTCCCCAAACTCTCCACATAAACCCTCGACTAAAAATCCAATATCTAAATCAACTCGAAAACTTCAAGGCGATGATCGGGGCGCGATTACGAGCAAAACGGCATAAAACTCATCAAAATCCAAAAAGTCAACGGGTCGCCAGAGCTTCGCTGTTGACCGCCGGCGGCGCATCGTCACTGGAGGAATTTTCTGGCGACCAAGACCCCAAAATGATCTCCTCCTCAAGCCAAGCCTCTTTCTCCAAAGAGTCACCACCATCCAGCCACCACCGTGGCCGGAAATCAGCTCGACAGTTCAAAATTTCAATCCGGCCGGAAAACTTCTCCGATAAAATTCTCCACCGTGAGGCCATCTCGGCCTCCCAACTTCAATGGGCTTCCTCCCTAGCTCGAACCCAACCTTTTCCACCTAAAATCCCCTTCAGAAAGTCACCGGAAAACACCCCACTATTGAACCCTATTCCGGCGAGTTTCAAGCTCTCCGTTCTCCCTCAATCCGTGACCAATTCAATCCAAACCAAGTTCTAAACACTTGCAAATTTCAAGGAGAAGCGAAACATTCCAAAATCAAGGCCGGAGGTGGTCGGAAACGGAAGGTCGATCGGTGGTCAGCCGGCGGTGCTTTTCTTCCCTCGGTCAACGTGGGTCAACGCCAATTTCTTGGTCAACAGCGGTCAAACTTCTCAAAACAGTGTTTTCGACAAATTTCCGACTATTTCCGATATTTATACTCGCGGCTCGATACGATTGACGGTCCAAAACGAATCACAACCACGTTTCGGATAATTCAAACTCAAACGGATAAACACGACGAATTTACACAATTTCAAATATTCATAACATATTCCTCGGTTATCGAAACAATTATCCGAAACCGCCCACGAACTTGAAATCACACGTACTACAATTCTCGTGAAGAGATTCAACTCAAATTCTCGCCCGATAATTAAGTCGTGAAATGAACGTCCAATTCAATTACTTTACGATAAACTGTGATTACTTGCAACTCGTGGATTAAGCCGATTATCGTGCTAATTCTGATTCGAGTCGTCACAATATATATATATATATATATATATGCATGCATCAAAATTTCAAATGCATCGAACTCAGTGATCAATCAATCACTTTCGTCATCATAGTCTTCATCAACATCGATGGCTGGTTCTCATCATCATAGTCTCCATCATTATCATCATATCTGAGGTCGTCTTCATCCTCTAGCTCCTCATCTTCAGATGCGTTATCAATCTTAAGGTCCGTGATCTCCTTTTCAATAAGATCGGTTTCCCAATCAGGCATGGGTAAGCGTTCGTTAAGGCGAATGAGTTCCCTTGTGTCTGGGATGACAGAAGTATCAGATTCTTGATATGCACTGACATTATCTTGTGGAGTGTTAATCAATGATGACCCTTCGAGTGTTGTGGCACTCCATATTCCTCGGTGAGAAATATGGTTTACTATTTTCCAACATGCACCAATTTTTGGATCATCCAAATATAACACCTGCCTAACTAATGTGGCAAGAGCGAAAGGCTCATCCTCATACTAGCTTGAGTTTGTATCGACTGATAAAAATCCTAGATCTTTCTTCGTACGCTTGAACCATTTACATTTAAATAGAAAAATGTTGATACAATTCCCATATAGTAGCTGAACAACATTGACAAGAACTCCGTAATGTACATCGTCGCCTTGTCTGACCGCGATCCTACTATTTTGTGTTGTTCTTCCTTCATCTCAGTCCACCGAATGAAACTTTACACCGTTAACAAAACATCCGGGGTAAATATAGTGTTGAACCAGGTTACGGGTCAACATGTACTTTTCCCATGACCACCACCCATTGTGGTTTGAGGATTTCTGTACATCCTCCATCTACAAAAAATATGAACGTACAAGATGTAATTAAGAATATATATATATATCTACCAAAAGTTTTCCATAGTTTCCCCTAAAACTAAAGGAAACCACAAATAAACCTGCATCCAAAATTTGACAAAAATACAATGAACCCATAAATTAAACACCAAATCAAATAACAAATTACTTCACTAATTAATCCCTAGTCCGCGATGGAGCATCCGGGGCACACCTATTTTTGACGAATCTTTTATACTATCCAAGTTGTCTACAAAATAGGCATTATATTATTAATTCACAACGATCTTTGTAAGAAAAGAGATATATAAATGATGAAAAAAGTGTTTAAAAAATTCAGTACTACTCCATATTTTACCACTACCACATTAAGACCCATTAAGTCGCCGGCCTTGTTTTTTTTCTCGCCGGAAATGTCATTACCGGCGACAAGTCGCCGGCAATGCTGTCGCCGGAAATTGCCCGCGGGAGATAGCATTGCCGGCGACTCATTTTGACGTCGCCGGCAATGTTTGCGCCGCCGTGGCCGGAATTTGAAGACATTGCCGGCGACTTAGGTCCATGTCGCCGACAATGGTTGGAAAAATTTTGAAAAAAAAGCCGGTTCTGGATTGGGCCCAATTCCAGAACCTGCATTGAAAGACATAAACCGTACAAATACAAGTTCAACAGTACACACATAAATGTCCAACGTACAGTACAAATAGCAACGATACGAAAATAAACTACAACTACACGTCAGGGTCGAGGAACTTGCGGGTCAGGGTCGAAGAAATCCAAGTACTCATTTGAACTCCGGTGGCTACCCTGGTCTTGCTGTGGCGGTGACTGGTGCGGTGGTGGTGGTGGATAACTGGGGAACACATGGACCGGGGGAGGTGTGGGGAGCGGTTGTCCGGTATTCTGAGCCGCGTACATCATCTGCATCCAGGTGAACATTTGTGTCTGCTGCTGGACCATGAGTCAGTGTTGCTCGATCATCCCCCGGTACTCGGCATCTCTGACTGCCTGCTGCTCGGCCATCTGCCTCATCTCCTCCATCTGCCTCCTTTGCTCCTCCAACTCCCTCTGCGTCCTCTGAAGCTCCGCTGCGAGGTTACGACTAGAAGTTGAACTTCTTGACCCGGTAGAGTATTCTAAAGTGTTCTTCAATACTCCTTCGCCCGCCGAGCCCATTCCCCTGCAGTAGTAGGTATTCTTTCCAGTCCCGCACGCTTTTGCCATGATCTGAGCCGTTATAGGGCGATCAAGCGGATCGATCTGAGAGGCATACTGGGTGACTTCTTCCTCGGAGCAGTCAGGATGGTTATTCCGAGCTATATTCATGGTCAGTTCTGTGGTCGCCTCCTCCACTCTCGCCTAATTGAAAAGCGAAAATGAATAATGTATTATTTAACAAAATAAATTAATATCGAAAAATAGTTTGATTAACACATGCAGAGGTGAAAGACTTACCGCTTCTTCAGGGCACTGCGGATAGAACTTCTGATGAATATACACCAACGGGTTCACTTCTTGTTGTTGATGCGCCTTACTCGACCAACCCAAATAGTTGAGTGAACCTGCATGATGGGCCCTGGTGTTTTTCAATCTATTCGCCCGGTTCGTCTTCGAAATCGCCTTGTTTGATAAACATATGTAAAAAAAATTAGTAACTAACTATTTCAATGTGATACGATACATTAGGCTTGTAAAATATATTTAGGATGCATACCTTCGCTTTGGGGTGCTCGAAGTGGGCTATCAGCCACAGCCACTCGTACTCCCTAAACCGGAATTCGCTAGGGGTAGAACCTCGGCCTAGCTCTTTGTATACAGTGTAATGTGAAGAAAGCTCGTTCTTCCACTCTTTATACCTATATTAACACCAGGAAAAAAAGTTAGAGATATTAAAACACTTGATAAACAAAAATCTAACTCGATATATACTCAAATAACTCGAAGCACATCACCTCATATGTAGTTGACGCTCTACCCAAGTGTGAATATGGCATTCATCCACGTCAAACCACACCTGCAATATGAATATATAAATGGTAAAATTATATATTTATTCGGACTTAATTAATAAATGTAAAATTTACGTAATGAAAATACGATTTGACTCACACTCAGTGCATTATGCACTTGCATCTTCACGTAGATAGGCATAGATTCCCAATCTGGCCAAAGCATTGGGACCTTGTCCCGCACGATCGCCCCGGCCATGCTGACATATTTTTGCGTGGTGTCAAATGCCTCGATCACCTCGCCATCCTCATTGGCCCTAATGGGCGTTTTCCTTCCCCCGGTGGCCTGCTCAAGTCTCTTCCTGGTGCAGGTGCCTCTAGTCCCTTTCTGTTTTCCAGTACCATTAACGAAATTGCCTAATAATACAATGTCAACAAATTGATATCATTAATTGAACCTATCGTAAGTCTTAAGTAATAATTAAGTAATCAATCTTGTTAAATAAAATTTACCTGCATCGTCCGTTTGTTGGTTGGTGCACCTCACACTCCAAAGATACACGGGGTCGAACGGGATGAAGTTGTACGCTTCCTCCACGCTCAGGAACTCCGGCCGTCCTTCAAAATAAATAGGCATCCCCCTATCATCGAATTCAGGGATCACAGGAATCTCGTTGGGCAGGAAGAGACCGGACGACGAAGATAGACGAGGCCTGGACGATGAGGCGCAAACACCATCTGCCTCAGATGATTCCCGTGAAACGGGAGTAGGCACCGGGCGAATATGGGGCATTCGGATGGAGGGAGTTTCTGATGACCCCGTTGACTATCGCTCGTCTGAGGGTCTGCTGACGGAGGGTCTACTGACAGAGGGTCTGCTGACTGAGCGTCTGCTGACTGAGGCTCGAGGCTGGACTTCTGGTTGCACGGCTCCGAATCATGCAGCTTCCTCCTCTTCTCGCGCAGCTAGCAACATTTGTGTGCGAGCATTCATCATTGGCCCACTGTGCGTGTTGCTGACTGCGGCTGAGGAGGAAGCTTGACTACTGCTCCCTCCACTATTTCTAGTCCCTCTCCGTTTGATGCCTCCAAGATAATTTGCCGCAAAACCTCCTGGACACCGTAATAGTCATGGATTCGGTTCTATAACAAATCGGAACCGAAACCGTTTGGAACCGGAACCGTTTGGAACAGGAATCGTTTGGAACCAGAACCGTTTGGAACCGGAACCGTTTGGAACAGGAATCGTTTGGAACCGGAACCGTTTGAACCTGGAACCGTTTGGAACTAGAACCGTTCTGTTTCAAACAGTTCCGGTTACAAACAGTTCCGCTTCCAAACGGTTCCGGTTCCACGCTGTTCCGGTTTAAAACCGTTCTGGTTCCAAACCGTTCCGATTCCGATTTTCACCTTAATTTATACGTTAAATTAACAACTATATCACCTTAATCCAAACACGTTAAATTCCGATTCCAATTTTTCACCTATTATACGTTAAATTAACAACTATATCACCTAAATTAACATATATACATAAATCATTGCCGACTTTAAATTTTCCACATATATATATACATCACATATATATACATCATGCATCTTAATTAAATTTAATTTTCACATATATATATATACATCACATATTTGTGACGACCCGGAACAGAATCAGCAGTATGATCAGCTTGATCGATGTGTTACTGCGTAGTCGCAGTTGTCCGACAGTTATTGGAATCGTCAGACTTCTTAACGACTTAATTATTGGCCGAGAATTGGAACTGGGTCTCTTCTCAAGAGTCGTTCTACATGTGATTATGAGTTCGTGGGCGGTTCCAGATTGTTATTTAGAAGACCGAGGAGTTAGTTATGAATATTTGAAGTTTCGACAGAAACGGACTAATATGGCGAGCTAATTAACGACTAAATTACCGGACGAGAATTTGGTTTCGGTTCCTTCACGGAAGTTGTTCGGAATTTAATTTCGAGTTTGTGGGAACTTCCGGAGCATGATTTTGAGTTACGAAGATTTAGTTGTGATTATTTCCGATTATTGATGGTTTAGTCGATTTAAATGGGTGTTGATTCAAGGGTTGAATTTTTATTCATTTGACCGATATGTTTGACTTTGGGTAATATTGGGAGAATATGTCGAGACGAGTTCGTGGCCGCGAGAATTATCGGAATCGGAATTACGACGAGAAAGTTATGGATATTCGAAGTTTGTCGAAATCAATTGGGAAAGTTTCCATATTTGGCATGTATATAAATAGAAGGTTTCCATTTTAGGAAGGGAGGACTATTCATTGCTGGTTTGACCTTGGTTGACCAATGGAGGAGATGAAACTCACGGCGGTGGCTCACGGCTTCCATGGTGGCGGTGGATTCCGGCCACCCCACGGCTTGAACTTGGGCTCTTTCCCTCCTCCTTGATGCCACGAACCTAACCCCGGCTACCACGCACGGCCTAGCTCGCCGGAGAGAGAGGAAAATTCCGGCCAAAATTCAAGAAAACTTGGTGATTTCGGGTTTGATGTTTCGAGCCGATTCGAGCTGAAATTTGTACTGGGCTTTGTAGCTCTCATCACTAGCAAGCTACCATGTAAGTTTGGAATCCTAATTTTGTTTGTGGAAGGAGAATTTTGGATTTGAAATTTGTGTGTTCATTCGGTTTTTCATGAAATTGACCATGTTAGAGTGAGAATTGGACTTCGGTGCAGTTGACAAAGTTGCTCAGTGGGTGGTTTTGCATGGAATAGGGGTTGCTCCGCCGTGAATTCTTCCGGTCAACAGTGGCGCCGCCGTGGACGGCGGTCAACGGTCAAAGTTTGACTTTTTTGGACTTTCGGAAAGTTGCATGTCATTTGACTCGAAATCGCGCCCCGATCGCAGTGGGGAGGTTCGTTTTTCGAGTTGAGCGTCCGAACGTAAAGCGAGGTATTGTGGTATACATATACGGATTTTCGACGATTCGTCGACTTTGGATTTCGTGTTTCCGAGAACGGTGGTTTCTCGTGGTTTGATTTGTATTGTCGGATTATGATTTTGAATATTGGACATTGTGAATATTCAGGGGTTCGTGATCGTTCGTTTGGCGAGGGACTTTCCGCCGGATCACGGGTTAACGCGATACGCGTTACGCCAGTCTGTGAGTGGACAATTTCTTTTCACGGATTGTTTGCGAGTCTTTTATATGATTTACGATCTTGAGCATGCCTATGAGATTTCAGATATATGTGCATGTGTTTTACGATTATACGATATACTTATACGTATACGAGTATATATACATTTATATGCTGTTTATTGCATTTGCATCGAAATGTTTATGATTTGGTTTACACAGAGTACAGTCGTGGTTACGTTGTTGTATCGATACACTCGCCTCTCGGCTGATCCCCGATGGTAGGCATATGTCAGGGGAGGCTGTGACTCCTGACCCGAGGTCTTTACCGGGGGGAGGCAGACCTTTGACCTGAGGCCATTTCCGGCTTGAATCACGTGTGGGTCTGGGATCCCGTGATTCTGACTGTACTAGCACGGAGGAGTCCATGAGTGACCCCGTGAGATTTTTACTTGCATGCTCAGTACACTGGAGGAGTATGAGTTTTACCTCGTGTACTTGTTATTTTATTTACCTGGACTCGCATATGTTATTTTAAACATATATATCAACTGGTGAAAGACATTTATTTTCGTCCACTCACTCTAACGTGTTTATTGTCTTTCCCCTGGGCTTTTCGGTTTCCGTGCCCAGTTTGCAGTTCAGGCTCTGGTGTCGCACGTCGTAGTCGGAGGCATAGTGCTCGAGCTACTTTGTTTCATCCAGTAGGTTTATTGTTCTACCTACTGTGGTATGCGTATACGATTATGTATTAGATGTCGCTCTGAGCTTCCTGTTGAATACGTTATACGATTTTACACTGGATTTCAGTAAAGTGCATATATATTTACTACTTTACTTTACTGTTGATATATTGAGAAATCCGGATGGGATTGGTGCCCACGGTTTGATTTTTGTGGCATAGGATGAAGTGTATTTTCCGCGTGCAGGTAATGGCAATTCTACGTTAGTAGCGAAACTCTGCCCAAATTTCGAAAAGTTTTTGTTGGTTCGTGTTTTCGAAGGGGTTCGATTCCGGTTTAGGGAGCTAAATCGGGGTTGGGTCCTTTCAATATTAATCCAAATCACCCTAATTAATTTTCCACATTTTTCAAACATACGTATATATATATACATTGCATATAAATTAATCCAAATCACCCTAATTAAATTTAATTTCCACATACATATATATATACATTGCATATAAATTTTCCACATACGTACATACGTATATATATATATGCATAAAAATAAATAAAAATTGAGAGAGAGAGAGAGAGGGAGAGAGAGTGAGCTTGCATGCACCTGCCATGGTGGAGCTCGAGGTGATTTTCCGGCGACGGAGGTGAGGGGAGGAGGTAGAGGAGGAGGGGAGGAGGAGAGGAGGAGGGGAGGAGAGGAAATTTCAATTTGAAATGGGGTTTTTTAGTGTGGAGAGCGGAGAAGGGAGAGGAGGTGAGGGGAGGGGAGAGGGGAGGAGAGGAAGAGAGATTTGAGGAGAGGGAGGCGGCCGGAACTGTTTGGGGAGGAGGAGAGGAGGATTTTTAGGGTTTGAGATAGTGAAGAAATGAGGGAGGCTCGAGCTGGGTTTCTAATATTCAGTAACCATTGCCGGCGAGTTAGTTGCAACTCGTTGGTAATGTCATTACCAACGAGTAATGACATTACCAACGAGTTGATAACTCGTGGGCAATGTCATTACCAACGAGTTGCTTATCAACTCGTTGGTAATGTCATTATTTCCCAAAGAATATCCGACGACTTTCCGACCTATTTCCGACCATAATTTCCGACCAATTTCTCATTGGTAATTTCCGACCATATATAATTTTCGACTAGAATTTCCGACTACGATTTCTGACTAGAATTTCCGACTATAATTTCTGACTTCAATTTCCGACTATAATTTCCGACTATAATTTCCGACTACAATTTCCGACTACAATTTCCGACGAGATTTCTAACTATATATATATGTGCATGTGTTTTACGATTATACGATATACTTATACGAATATACGTATACGAGTATATATACATTTATATGCTGTTTATTGCATTTGCATCGAAATGTTTATGATTTGGTTTACACAGAGTACAGTCGTGGTTACGTTGTTGTATCGATACACTCGCCTCTCGGCTGATCCCCGATGGTAGGCATATGTCAGGGGAGGCTGTGACTCCTGACCCGAGGTCTTTACCGGGGGGAGGCAGACCTTTGACCTGAGGCCATTTCCGGCTTGAATCACGTGTGGGTGTGGGATCCCGTGATTCTGACTGTACTAGCACGGAGGAGTCCATGAGTGACCCCATGAGATTTTTACTTGCATGCTCAGTACACTGGAGGAGTATGAGTTTTACCTCGTGTACTTGTTATTTTATTTACCTGGACTCGCATATCTTATTTTAAACATATATATCAACTGGTGAAAGACATTTATTTTCGTCCACTCACTCTAACGTGTTTATTGTCTTTCCCCTGGGCTTTTCGGTTTCCGTGCCCAGTTTGCAGTTCAGGCGCTGGTGTCGCACGTCGTGGTCGGAGGCATAGTGCTCGAGCTACTTTGTTTCATCCAGTAGGTTTATTGTTCTACCTACTGTGGTATGCGTATACGATTATGTATTAGATGTCGCTCTGAGCTTCCTGTTGAATACGTTATACGATTTTACACTGGATTTCAGTAAAGTGCATATATATTTACTACTTTACTTTACTGTTGATATATTGAGAAATCCGGATGGGATTGGTGCCCACGGTTTGATTTTTGTGGCATAGGATGAAGTTTATTTTCCGCGTGCAGGTAATGGCAATTCTACGTTAGTAGCGAAACTCTGCCCAAATTTCGAAAAGTTTTTGTTGGTTCGTGTTTTCGAAGGGGTTCGATTCCGGTTTATGGAGCTAAATCGGGGTTGGGAGCTTTCAGCTTGGTATCAGAGCATTAGGTTATAGGTTCTGTAGACTTCTGTAGTCGTGTTTACTAAGGGTATTTGAGAATGTACAGCATGTCTGGAATGGTGACCCGACCGGCCGGCGGATAATCATCAAATTCCGGGTGTTGTATGCTTTCAAATATTTGAAGTTCCATGATTACGTTCCACTTGTTGTGAACGATATTGTATTCATTAGGATGCCTCCTGACGTGCTTTCCGTGTCGTTTCAGTTGTGGATCCTGTTGAGGATCATACGACGCGTGATTTGCCAGTGAACAGTGGATTCAAATGAGTATTCAGAGCTCAGAGAATTGTGTGGCACGGTTTACCTGGGGATGTGTATATGAGCGCTTACATGTTGCCTCAGAGCTGAGATTTGTGGCCGTGATGTTTGCCTGAGTCAGATTGTTGTGTTTGGTGGGCTGATATTGTGTGAGTTCCGGTTGCGACTCCATGGCCTACATTCAAGGTGTTGTTTTGACGGTAATGGTTTAATCAGACTATCCAGCAATCATATGTGGAGTGTTTTCTCACCTGAGGCAGAGATGCTTTGTCCACGTGTTTGTTCTTGTTTACACGTGTTATGTGGCTTCAGAGGGAGCTATGCACGAGGTTCGAGATGAGTTTGAACCTGAGTATCAGAGAGAGTTTGATTGATGTGCCTCGAGATATCCGTGAGGATCTTAGTGTGTTGCACTCAGCGGCGAGGCTAGTGTGATGGAAAGATGTACACGGTCTTTGATGTGATGGTTTGAGGAAAGTGGACTTAGTCGAGATTTTGATGAGGTTGAGTTCCGACACTTCGGGATCAGTGATTTCGTTAGGCTGTGACCTTTTCGATATTGTTGAGGGTCATCAGATCAAGCAGAGAATTCGTTTGATGATGGCGGAGATCACGGAGTAGCGGACTTGCTCTTGTGGCACGAGTTTGGGCGATCGTTGGTGATCCTATCACGCAGCAGGTGTTGCGGTGATTTGTGTTCGAGGAGTACTTTCAGTTGCTGTTTCGGTGGCCAGGAGGGTCACGTTGCGAGGTAGCGCCCTCAGCCAATTGTGTTTGAGGTTCGACAGCTCAGAGTTCATTAAGGGATCATGATGCTGTTCCTGCAGTCTGATCAATGTACCATTTTGACGAGTTATTCAGGAAGTCGCAATTGACATGGGCGACTAGTTGGGCATGTTGGAGTTTGTGCCATGACCTTGTTTGAGGACAGATTTTTCTCCGAGGTTACTGTTGTTTGATATCCATGGCTATTGTACCTGCATCTCCACTTCCGAGGTTTTGGAGAGTATTGTATCCATCCGGAGGTTGCGAGATCCTTGTTGGAGGTTATGACTTAGCCGCGGATCTGTTATAGCTGGATATTGCGGTTTCAGTATGTTTGTGAGTCTGACGATGCATTTGGCTGTGTTCGAGTACCTCGAGAAGGAGGTTGTGTTTCGACGACCAGATTTTCCCGTGATGCTGTTTCGCGGTGATGGTTGAGCGGATGATGAAGACTGGTTATGTTGTTGCTTGGCTCATATTGTGGATACTACGGTTGCAGTGCCGACGTTGGTGACATTTAGGTGGTTCCTGAGTTTCCAGGTGTGTTTTGGAGGAGTTACCAGGTGTTCCTCTAGTTCGGGAGATCGACTACACTATTGAGCTTGTACCGGGCGCTGGACTCATTCTACCGGCATCTTGTCGTTCGGAGCCAGCGGAGCTGATGGAGCTACAGTTTCGACTCCAGGAGTTGCTGGAGGAGATTTCAGGAGATTTTATGCGACCCAGCGTACCTGCGTGGTGTGCTTTTGCATTGTGTGTACGGACGTTGGATGATTTGATGAGGTGGTGCATTGACTACCTGAAGCTCAATTTGCTTCAGAGGAGAGTGAGTATCCTCCGTTTCTGATTGACGAGTGGTATGGTCAGCTTGTGAGAGCTTCAGTCTTTTCGAGGATTGATTTCGGATCCGGATACCATCAGTGGAGGTTTGATGAGTCAGATGTGGCTATGTTGGCTTTCGGATCTCGGTGCGGATATCATGAGTTCTTGGTCACGCTGTTGGGTTGACCAATGCCCCGTAGATCGTGTGGACTTGATGGACCATGTGTTCAGACAGTTTCTGGACGAGTTGCGACCATGTTCGTCGGCAACTTCCTGATGTACTCCAGGAGTATGGACCAGTACCTGAGGCAATTGCGAGCGATTTTGCGGACTTCGCGAGGTGATCAGTTATTTGCGAAGTTCAGCCAGTGTGAGTTTTGGCTGATTAGCATGAAGATTTTGAGCTGTGTGATGCTATCCGAGTGAGTGATGTGGATCCTGACCAGATTGAAGCCGTGTTGATTTGGGGTTGCCCTACCATTGTGCCAGAGATCAGGGGTCTCTTGGGTTGGCAGGCTATTACCGACGGCTTGTACAGGATTTTCCCGGATTGCCACTCTATTTTCCGGATTGACGAAGAAGGCGTCAAGTTCGAGTGGTTCGATGCACGCGAGGAGAGTTACCTACTCCTGTAGGATGGTTGACCGTTGCTTCGGTGTTGACCTTACCTGACGATCGTGACGAGTTCGTGGGTTATGGCGATGCATCGAGGTATAGATTTGGGTTATGTTTTGATGTTGTGTAGCAGAGCGGTGGCTCATGATTCCAGGCAGTGGAACTTTATGAAGCTATGTATCCGGAGTTTGGTTTGGGTGTAGCTGTTTTTATGTTAGCATTAAGGAGTTCGAGACACTATTGCTATGGCGTGCAGCGAGGTGTAGGATGTACACTGACCACTGAGTTTCATTCACTTGCATTTTCGGCCAGATTTGGGCTTGAGGCAGTGTAGATGGAGGGAGTCGACTATCGACTATGGCTGCACATTTGAATTTGTTCGAGGAAGGCTAGTGGTTGTACTTTGACCATCCGTTTGGGATGATGGTGTTGCTGATGCATTCAGTTGAGAGTCAGGAATTTCAGTATTGCATGTGTGTATGTGTGGCTCGAGTTTCCGTGTTAGCCGAGCTGCGAGCTATGGGAGCTGAGTTCGAGTGTGATGATATTGAGGCTCGGGGTTTCACGCACAATTGGCGCTAGTGGTGCGGAGATACATCAGATACTCCGAGTTGTCTACTCGTGATGCAGCATGAAGAAGAATGTAGCGGTTTGTGTGTACATTTGCCATATTCGTCGACTAGCGATGGCTAGGAGACAGAGACTTGCCGAGAAGTGTCAGTCATTTCAGATTTCCGGTTTGACGTGTCCGTTGTTGCTGTGTTGTGTGTGTTGTATGCACTTTGATTGGTGATACCAGTTGTCAGGTCTTTGTGGACAGTTTGATGAACTTGGTATGTTTATTTGTACTTTCGGAGATGATTTCAGTGGCAGGCTGTTATGGCTGTGTTTGATGGATGTTGTCCCTCTACGTGGTGTACTTGTGTCCCAGTTTGCTGGTCGAGGTATACGACAAGTGTTGGCGAGCTTTGCAGCGAGCATTGGGGACCAGATTACGAGCTAGTACCGGTTCTTGTCCTCGGATTGACGAGCGATCTTTGAGGACTATTTAGACCTTGGAGGGTATATTGTGGACCTCGGTAATGCAGTTCCGAAGGATTCAGGACCAGCAGTTTCAGCGGTTTGAGTTTGCTTGCAGTACCAGTTTGTGAACCACTGTGGTTTTGAGGTTGTTTGATGTTAATTTGAGGTATGTTGTTGCACTCCATTGTGTTGGAGTGAGTTTGATTTGGTTGAGTTTGAGTTGATGTTTGAATCTGATTTTGTGGGATGTGCTACCACAGACTGTCAGATTAGCAGAAATAGGTTGATAATTGTTTGAGTTCGATGCTTAAGTTTCGTTGGTATGAGCAGGTCGTGTTGTGATTTGCCTTGATGTTTTGATCCATATGTGGTCATAGGTGAGTTTGTGTTATGCCGTATAGTTCGGCATCGCCTATAGCATTGGCATTTGTGTGTGTGAGATGTGTGTTATGTTCCGTGTGGCGGAACTGTGTTTTAAGTTTGCTATGTGTTGTGTACCCTATCTGTTCCTTATGTAGGAACACTTGGCGATTTTGTGAGCCAGTTCAGATTTGTGATTTGTGGGTACAGGGATTCTAGCACGGAATTGTCTCCTATTGTGGAGTTTATGATCAGAGTTGTTCAGTTGAGATTGCAGTTGGTAAGTTGAGCAGTATGCAGAGGCAGTGCTCCTACCTTGTACCTACCTTGTAGTCGGCAGACTCGGAAATTTCGAGGTCGAAATTTTTCTAAGGGGGGTGGATTTTTGACGACCCGGAGCAGAATCAGCAGTATGATCAGCTTGATCGATGTGTTACTGCGTAGTCGCAGTTGTCCGACAGTTATTGGAATCGTCAGAGTTCTTAACGACTTAATTATTGGCCGAGAATTGGAACTGGGTTTCTTCTCGAGAGTCGTTCTACATGTGATTATGAGTTCGTGGGCGGTTCCAGATTGTTATTTAGACGACCGAGGAGTTAGTTATGAATATTTGAAGTTTCGACGGAAACGGACTAATATGGCGAGCTAATTAACGACAAAATTACCGGACGAGAATTTGGTTTCAGTTACTTCACGGAAGTTGTTCGGAATTTAATTTCGAGTTTGTGGGAACTTCCGGAGCATGATTTTGAGTTACGAAGATTTAGTTGTGATTATTTCCGATTATTGATGGTTTAGTCGATTTAAATGGGTGTTGATTCAAGGGTTGACTTTTTATTCATTTGACCGATATGTTTGACTTCAGGTAATATTGGAAGAATATGTCGAGACGAGTTCGTGGCCGCGATAATTATCGGAATCGGAATTACGACGAGAATGTTATGGATATTCGAAGTTTGTCGAAATCAATTGGGAAAGTTTCCATATTTGGCATGTATATAAATAGAAGGTTTCCATTTTAGGAAGGGAGGACTATTCATTGCTGGTTTGACCTTGGTTGACCGATGGAGGAGATGAAACTCACGGCGGTGGCTCACGGCTTCCATGGTGGCGGTGGATTCCGGCCACCCCACGGCTTGAACTTGGGCTCTTTCCCTCCTCCTTGATGCCACGAACCTAACCCCGGCTACCACGCACGGCCTAGCTCGCCGGAGAGAGAGGAAAATTCCGGCCAAAATTCAAGAAAACTTGGTGATTTCGGGTTTGATGTTTCGAGCCGATTCGAGCTGAAATTTGTACTGGGCTTTGTAGCTCTCATCACTAGCAAGCTACCATGTAAGTTTGGAATCCTAATTTTGTTTGTGGAAGGAGAATTTTGGATTTGAAATTTGTGTGTTCATTCGGTTTTTCATGAAATTGACCATGTTAGAGTGAGAATTGGACTTCGGTGCAGTTGACAAAGTTGCTCAGTGGGTGGTTTTGCATGGAATAGGGGTTGCTCCGCCGTGAATTCTTCCGGTCAACAGTGGCGCCGCCGTGGACGGCGGTCTACGGTCAAAGTTTGACTTTTTTGGACTTTCGGCAAGTTGCATGTCATTTGACTCGAAATCGCGCCCCGATCGCAGTGGGGAGGTTTGTTTTTCGAGTTGAGCGTCCGAACGTAAAGCGAGGTATTGTGGTATACATATACGGATTTTCAACGATTCGTCGACTTTGGATTTCGTGTTTCCGAGAACGGTGGTTTCTCGTGGTTTGATTTGTATTGTCGGATTATGATTTTGAATATTGGACATTGTGAATATTCAGGGGTTCGTGATCGTTCGTTTGGCGAGGGACTTTCCGCCGGATCACGGGTTAACAAAATGGTCTTCTTCATACCAGCTAGTAGCAGTATTCACCGAAAATGTTCCATACTGATCGGTCCTTGTGTTCTCCGGGCTAGTATCAAACCATCTACACTTGAACAAGTGCACTTTCATGCGGTTCCCATAAATTAGTTCATCAACTGAATGAAGGACACCGTAATAGTCAACGCCATCCTGCCCATCATGGACCATCACCCCACAATTCTGTGTTTTCAGTCGGTCGTCTCGATTTTCACATGTAAATTTCACGCCATTGACCTGACACATCGAGTAAACTTTTGAAGCTATCGGATTCATCGCCAGGACCCTCAATTCGTTTGACCACTCTGGGCAACCATCATTTGCTACATGGTTCATCTGAAAACTATAAGAAACCACACAAGAAATTATGAACATAGAAACCACAAAACCACATACGTACACACATGCTATATAAGGATATATATATATAAAAAATAGACATATACACATATACCCTTACCCATTGACCAAAGTAGTTTGCAAACGTCCTGTTGTGGTAATCAACATTTCCGGCAATAGCAGGGCAGTGAAGATGATAGTTTTTCCAATATTGTACTTCTTGACAGTTAATCAGTACCGACCAGTGGGCAATGGCTACCTCATTTCCATCCAACTTGTACGACTTTGGCAAGCTTCCCTGTACTACCACGTCATTGGAGATGATAGAAAGGTTGAACTGGGGTTCATCTATGGGCATCTGTTGTTGGGGGTCCTCAAGCGCTCCCAAATACATTTCGGTGTACGTTACACACTCGTGCGCAACATATGCTTCAGTGATACACCCTTCAGGTGCATATTTATTCTTCACATAGTCCTTGTAGGCTCCCAATTGTCTACAAGTTAACAAGTGCATGTTAACTTACTTAAAAAATAAGAATTTACATATAAAAACAGAGGCAAACTAAATGTATGAATCATTTGTACCTTTCCATGGGATACATCCAAGTGTAGTGTACGGGACCGGTAAGCAACAATTGTTCGGGAAGATGGATCATCAGGTGAGGCATGATGTCGAAAAAATTTGGGGGAAATATCCTCTCAAGCTTGCACATGATAAAAATGATGTCATCTTGCATCTCCCTGAGATCTGATTTTTTAACTTCCCTGGTGCATAACTTCTAAAAGAATCTTGACAAGGCCACCAACGGCTCCACCACCTCTTTGGGCAGGTACCCTCGAATGAAAATAGGGAAAAGGCGTTGAAGCAGTACATGGCAGTCATGACTCTTTAATCCGTACATCTTATTGTCCCGGAAGTTAACACACCTGCTTATATTTCCTGCATAGCCATAAGGATACGTGCATATATATATAGCCATAGGCAACAATTATATTTCTCGCATATAACCACAATCCGGTAAAAATTTAAGGGCAATTCCTGCATAGCCATAAGAATATATACCTGACATTACTCAGCCACCCAAAAATTTCATGCTTATGCTTCGGCTTTATGGTGTAAGGAGCTTGCGGCATTTTTCTCTTATCATCTCTTAACCACAAATGTTTCCGCAGTCCCATAGCTTTCAGATCAATGCGTGCTTTAGGGATGTCTTTTGTTTTCCCCTCCAAGTTAAGAACTGTGCCCACCACACTTTCACACACATTCTTCTCTATGTGCATGACATCTAAGTAGTGTCTGATAGGCAACTTGGGCCAGTAGGGGAGTTCCCAGAATATGCTCTTGTGTGTCCAAAACTTATACCTTTCGGGCTTGTCTGGAATTGACGCCACTATCTCATGATGATTGCTCAGCTGGCCAAAATTATATTCATTCAATACTTCCAAAATTTCATCCCCTGTCCATCGCCTGGGTGCCACACCTGTTTCTACAGTCCCATCAAACGCGTCTGGATCCTGCCTAAATGGGTGATCATATGGAAGCCAACAACGGTGACGCATCTGAACAATTTTACTGCAATGAGCACTGCAACAATCAACCGTCATGCACTCTGAACAAGCCCTGTAACCCCTGGTAACGTTGCCCGACAACATACCACGGGCAGGAAAATCACTGATGGTGCCAACAAGCATGGCATGCATCTGGAACATCTCATTTTTGAACCTATCGTAAGTGGGGTGGCCACACTCACTCAGGTACTTAAGCTCCTCAATCAAAGGCCTCAAATACACATCAAGACACTTTCCTGGATAACCCGGGCCCGGAATTAATAGAGTGAGCATATTGTATTCCTTCTTCATGCACATCCATGGTGGAAGGTTGTACGGTACCAAAATAACTGGCCATATACTGTATTGAAGACTCATGTTGCCAAAAGGGTTGAATCAGTCAGATGAGAGCCCTAGCCAAACATTTTGGACCTCTGCTGCAAAATGATCAAACTCCCTGACCATGTGCTTCCAAGCCTCTCCGTCGGAAGGGTGTATAAGGGTGTCATCGTCAGGCAAATTCCTCTCAGCCCACCATCTCATAGCTTTGGCCGTGAAAGCACACATGAACAACCGCTCCAGCCTATCAATAAGCAGGAAATATCGAAGTATCTTCACAGCTTTCTTATTGCCCGCAGGAGTCAACTTATACCTTTCTGTAAAACATACCGGGCTGGCTTCAAGGTCTTCAAGATCTTTTCCCCATAAGAGAATACAATCATATCTGCATGCATGGATTTTGATGTAGGAAAGCCCAAGATCTTTCAGGATATGTCGCACCTTATGATGAGTGGTAGGAAGACGATGACCGGGTGGCAGTAGCGAAGCAGTCCACTTCAGCCAAGAATCAACAGCTTTGACAGACATTTTGTTCTCCATTTTGAGCTGCATCACTCCCATGACACTTTCAAGAACAGTCTTACTACAACCGTCGTACAACGGAGTCTGTTGCAATGCAATCAGGTTGTTGTACTTGTCTATACCGCTTATGTTGACATGAGCTCCAGGTAATGACTCGACTGGCTCAATATGGGGGAAACCCTCAACAACGGGAGGGACATTTAGTGCTTCATCAGCAAATACACCGCTCTCATGAGGAAACATATCATTGATTAACATCAATGTTGGATCATAGGATGGACTGCCCCTCTCAGCAAAATCTCCATGATCATAGCGTGGACTGGCCCTCTCACCAAATTGTCCATGATCATGCAGACCCGCTAATGATGTTTCACCGTGATAAATCCAACAAGTGTACTTATCCCAAAACCCGTATTTACTCAGGTGCTTTTGGACTTTATCAATGGGAAAACGAAATCGATTGCTGCGACACTTATATTCTTTACACGGGCAATAATGAAGTGTAGTGTCTCCACAATTAGCTTTCACAAAATCCACAAAACTCCTAATTCCCTGGTGATATCTCACATCCCATCTTTCGAGGCTCATCCAACTCTTGTCCATCCTGAAAATTCTAACAATATTACGTACTATATATATACACATTCACTACTAATAATCGACGCGATATCTCAATTCAACTCTAATTAAATCAACACATGCATGCATATATATATATATATATCGATCTAATTAGATCGATCAACACACACATATATATATACATACACATATACGTATATATATACGTACCTATATATATATAGCTTCCCGAGTGATCGAGTTTTCGACGCGCGCCTTAATTTTGACAATACCGAAGGATCGATTTCAGAGCATTTTCCTTCTTTCGATTTCACCGGATTTTTTTCGATCCAAATGAATGAGCTGCTGCGATCTGCATCTAATATAAGAGGCATTGCCGACGATTCATTAAATCGCCGGAAATGGAGACATTGCCGGCGAAATTCCAACGAAAAATCGTCGGTAATGTTTCAAAACATTACCAGCGACCTACTCCGTCGCCGGCAATGTTTGACCAACCATTGCCGGCGAAATTCCGGCCGAAAAATCACCGGCAATGGTTGGCCAAACATTGTCGGCGACGGAGTAGGTCGCCGGTAATATTTTGAAACATTACTGGCGACTTTTCGGACACATTACTGGCGACGGAGTAAGTCGCCGGCAATGATGATCATTACCGGCGACTTTCCCGGTCGCCGGCCTTGTTTTTCCAAAAATCGCCGGTAATGAGTGTATATGTGGTAGTGTACATTTCCTGAGGATACATCCACGTATACTGGACCAGACCAGAAAACAGGACTTGTTCAGGAAGGTGGACCATGAGGTGAATCATGAAGCGAAGAAAGCAGGAGGGAATCCTCTCTAATTTGCAGAGGATGTGGACAATTTCGTATTGAAGTTCGACCACATCCGACTTCTTCAACTCCCTGGTGCATATCCCCTGCCACCATCTGCACAATGCAACTATTGGTTCGACGACGTCTTTGGGCAAATAAAGTCGAATCACCATTGGAATCAGACGTTGCAACATAACATGACAGTTATGAGTCTTTAAACCAATGAACTTGTGTTCTCCTACTTTGAACAGTCATATATGTTGGATGCATATTAGACGGACATCGAACACGCTAAAACCAGTTGAATACAGCATCCCTCATCGTCGGCTACACTGTGTAAGGTGCAACAGACATCTTGTTGTAAACACCTCTTCTATCCCTCTTTAAGCATAAGGGACAGCGTATATTCATAGATTCCAGATCTTTTCACTCTTTGGGAGTATCGTTAGTTTTGAACTTAATGCAGAGAATGGTTCCCACCACGCTGTCGCACATATTTTTCTCTATGTGCATGACATATAGGTTGTTCCTCAGCTTCAATTTTAACCAGTAAGGCAGTTCAAAGAAAATACTTACGTGGTGCAAATATGCCACATATTGTGGAGGGTGTGGATTGAGTTTCTTCACATCATCGTCATTGGTCAATACACCGAAATTGAAGCTATTTAACCTATCAAAAATCTCTTTGTCGGACCACTGTCGGGGTTTAGGACTATTCTCTACTGTCCCATCGAAACAGTTGTTATCCTGTCGCCACTGGAGATCATGAGAAAGCCATCTACAGTGATCCAAGTAACATACATTCCCCACATGCCAACTCGAGTTGACGTCGTCCAAGCAGACAGGACTAGCATTGTATCATCTGGTTGTGTAAGATGCCAATATCCCATACGTGGGAAAATCGCTAATGGTCCACATTACCGCGGCTCCCATCAAGAACATTATGTTACTGAACTTGTCATACGTTCGAACTTCAGTTTCCCACAATAGTTTCAGCTCGTCAATCAATGGTCTGATGTACACATCTAAACACTTTCCAGGAGACTTATGCCCTGAAATTAGCAGTAAGAAAATTAAATTCTTTCTTCATACACATCTAAGGAGGCAGGTTGTATGGCATGAGGATAACTGGCCAAGTGTTGTATGTGCCATCGATAAAAGGATTGAACCTGTCTGTAGAAAGTCCTAGTCTGACATTTCGAATCTCCACTGCAAAGTTTGAAAATTCCCTGTCGAAGTGTTTAAAAGCCTTCCCATCAGCCACGTGTCTTAACACATCGTCATCTATTTTCTTTACTGCATACCATCTCATCGGCTCTGCTATGTATAGAGACATAAACAAACGCTGCAGTCTGGTAATCAACGGAAAATATCGAAGCACATTCACAGGAATCTTCTTCTTCGAACTCCTCTTATCAGGGTACTTCCATCTGGAATGTTTGCAAACAGCACAGTAGTCCAACTCTGCATATTCCTTATAAAACAACACGTAATCGTTTCTACAGTCCTTGATTTGCTCGTACTTCAGACCGAGTTTGCTTAAGACACTTTTTACCTTGTAATGGAAATCTTGAAGCTTGTGATTGTTAGGAAGCAAATCACATATGTGTTTCTGGATTTCGTCAAAACCTGCATCTGATATTTTGTGCTTAAATTTGTACTCCATTTTGGTTATTATGGGGTGCAACACAGTCTGTGGACATCCATCGTACACCGGGGTTCAGGCTTCAAGTAGCATGCTATTGTACCTATCAAATTCAGTAGTGTCAATTTTCGGGAACACGACAAGGACTGGTTCAACATTAGGAGTATCATATCTTCTCTATTCGTGTTGCTGTTTACCATGTCGACTGAATTCCGGAAAAACATCATGGACCAAATCCACAGTGGGGTTCCAAAAAGGGGCGCCACTACCGCTGGATGAGGCACCCTGGTAACTGTACCCTGAGTTAAAGTCTGGGTCTGAGCTGAAGTTTACTCTTTCACCATGCTCACTCCATGTGGTGTAACTCCACATTATACCGTGCTCATAGAAGTGATGAGCCATAACATGAGACTCCACAAACTGATGGTTAAGACATTTTCTACATGGACACTTTAAACGCTTCTTTCCTTGATAAGCTGAAGTTTACTACTTCCACAAATGTTACAAACTCTCTGATTTCATTCATATAGCTTTCATCACTTCTATTCGCCAACTGTATCCAACTCATGTCCATATTCCTGTGTAAGTAAACGAAACTTTAAAATTATCGAATAAACCATTGTTAAAAGTTAACAAAAAGTTGTCGTTCAATGCATACAATTCCTAATTAATTAATTTATCTCTAATTAACATTATTTAATTATGAGATTAATATATCGATCAACACACACACACACATCTATATATATGCATTTCAAGCGCAATATTGTTCGTCAATAATTAGGTAGCTAGCACTCAATTAATTAAACAAAATAGCTAGCTAGCTAGGTTCACATTATAGAATAATATATATATATATGCAAACAAATTAAAACCATCGGAATGATCGATTCATGGATTAGAATTATTAATTAGTATTGACCAAATCGAATATATGTACGTACCTTAATTCGTTGATAATTATTAGCCGGCCTGTCGACATCGTCGTTGATTGAAATGAAGTTACCGAGCTACCTAAAGGTAGGCTAGCTAGGCTTATATATATTATTTTATTTGAGAGAGCTAGCTAGAGAGATTGATGAAGAGAGCTAGATGAAGAATTTGAAATTGAGGAGAGAATGACGAAGAGATGAATAAGAAGTTGATTGATATATATAATTAATTGGACTTTTTTACTTAGACCATGCAAGTATTAATTTTCCGCTGTCTAAGATATCACTTAGACGACGCAATTAAGTAGATCTTTCGTCTAAATGATTTCTTATACGATGCTTTAAAATGGTGTCGGTCCATCGTCTAAGACCCCACTTAGACGACGCAAGACTATATGTCGTTGTCTAAGTGTTGTCTTAGATTACGCAAATACATTATGTTCTCTAACACAACACTTAGACGACCCCATATAGGCTTGAGTCGTCTAAGATCCCATGTAGTCGACGCAAATATATTACTCATTGTCTAAGTGTTATCTTAGACGACGTAATGTGTTTATGTCGTCTAAGACCTCTTAGACGATGGAGTTGGTAAGCTGTCGTCGTCTAAGAAGCTTTTTCTGGAAGTGAGCCTTCATATACTGAGTGTCTCTCTTCTCTGTTCCTCATGATTTCCTGATTGATCGGAGATCCATGGATCAATCTCCCCAAGTCTTTACTAGTTTAAGATCTTCTTTGAATTTCTTAGTATCTTTTATGAGATGCTCACCCTAGCTGTTTGTGGACGGGCTACAGCTTGTAGTCTCTGGTTGCGACTCGCGAACAAGGAGTTTGGAAAATCAAAAACGCAACATTTTTCTTATGCCTTCTAGCACTTTTTACATCTATTAGCATGGCGTTTTGCACATTCATTACGTTATGGGATTTTCTTCATAGAAGTATCAGGGCGCCTTGCCCTGAGGCGCGCCTCCAAGCTTGTTTTGCGCCGCTTTTTGAAACATTGGTCGTAGCTGCTTATAGTCTTTTTAAGTTTTAACTCTTAAAGGCCTTGATAGCCTGAAACTTGCACAAAATCAGAAATGCAGTTAAGTGACTAGAGAGAAGCTCTCTGAATTTAATGTAGTACACAGTACAAGACTACAAGGATATGCACTAGAAACTCTCATCAGTTTTCACAGTTGCAATGATTTAATGGGCTCTGAAAGATGATTCACCACAACCCAGAAAATTAAATTTTGATTGTTAGCATACTGAGGGTAGTACCCCTTTGTTTTTTTGGGTCCCCTTCTGTTTTGGAAGGCAGGGTAACAAGAGCAATGGATCCCTTCCCTAGCTTACCTGAGATTTCTTCACCATTAAAGGAAGAGAAGCATTCATTTGCTTAGCTTGGGATCCTCCTCACATCTAGGCATCTGGGTCATGAAGGCTCCCAGTGATCACAACATGGCCACTGGCAGGGACACACTTGTCCACAAAGATAGGGATCAATTAGTTTCTCATGACTTCCATATGGGAAAGCATTAAGGCAAGACTTGGTTGTCAATTTGAAAATTTAGGAATCATCTCAATGTCAATTTGTTATCTTAAAATATTTTTTTGTCAATTATTTATCCTATAATTTATAAACTTGCCAATTTGCTATCTTGTTGTCTAATTACTTGAATATCATCAATTTATTCATTAAATTATAAACATTTGAAAGTATTTTGGTACTCTAAATCCTTTATTTTATTCATTGAACGAAAAAAAAACACGAAAAATTATCAAAAAAATTTAAACATATGGTAGCAAATTAGCTAAATATTTTACTTAATTTAATGTATAAATAGTAAATTGACTAGCTTTTAAAACTTAAAATAGAAAATTGACAGAAAAAATTCTTCCGATAATAAATTGACACAAAGATGATTCTTAAAGTATAAATTGACAATTATATCTTCGGACAAATTTGGTTTGATAGATTAATTAAATAGAAATATAAAATGGAAAAATCGAATCTGCTTGAAGGTCAACAATTTCAACTACAGGTCTCTTGCTTACATAGTGGTGAGTGCTAGCCAGATCATTCTTTTGGACAGTGGAAACACACAGAGTGTCAAATGGCCCATGCTCATGAATAATGAAGAAGATAAACAAAGTGCATTTTCGATTTTCTTTGTGGGTTTTGAGGGGTTTGGAGGAAGATCCAGTGGGCTGCAGTCCAAAGCTAAAATCTAACAATGAGTTCATAATGGCATAATAATTGGAAGTATTCCATATGGATATTTAAGATTTTTACTCGTGATGACGGTAGCCAGGACAACTAATTATAATTATATATAGTTGGCAAAAAAAAAATAGTTATAGTTATATATCGTTGATAGATGATTACTTGCTATACTGATTGATAGCAATATGCGTTTAGATTGATGTTACACTTGGTGATTAGACAAAAGAGAGTAGACATGTAGGGAAAAGTTTGGTACCTGATCATCGATTAGTGGAATGAAATGAATAACAATATTAGGTTTGCAGTCTGATTTTCTATTAACAACTTTTATTAAGAAATCTAAGTCGTACAAAGCGGTGTTCTCCCTTGATCACTGTAATCACTGTAAGTGGTTTAATGATTCTTACTTATTTTCATGTGAATCTAAGTTCGAGTCATAAATTAAGTTGTCGCTGTACATTTGTACTGTTGGAATATTTCGCATGCATCTAAAGATAAACTTCTAGGTCTAGAAAACGTTTGTGGTATTCTAATACTTCGAAAAAACATAAACAAAAAGTAGTAGTTTTCTACCTTGTTTTTTCTAATAACATAATTTTAAAACAAGCTATCTCCGCTTAAAGAAGAGAGCCCCCATTTTTAGATATTGCACTACATCATCTATAGCAAACCCAAAAATGAGAAAAATGAAACAACGTTCACCATTTTATATCATGAGAAAATTACAGGTTAGTGTTGTTCTTACATTTTGACAACAAATGCCCTTCCAGAAAGAGATTTTATTAATTGAAGCGACTAATGTCGTAAGCAGTGGCAGCCATAATTAGGTCTGGAGTGGTTACAACATCCTTTGAATCCTTAGAAGGAGCATGGTTATGCCTCACACGGCTAGGAGCTATATCAAAACTATAACAATACAGTAGCAAGCTAACTAATTGTTTTACATCGCGTAAGTGCATAGCAATAAAATTAAAAACACATAAGAACTATAAGTCGAAGAAGATTGGCCTCGTCTAAGAAAGACGGCTTGTACTGCTTGCTAAGGCAGACAATTGTGGTACTCACAGTGCAAAAATCTAGATGAAACGCATAGAAACAATAACGAAGAATCTTCACCATCAGATGAAAGAAAACTTCATACCAACTGGACTGATTGTGTTGCTCGACAATGCACACAATTGTGATACTCACAAACCCAAAGTCCCGATGACGTCCATTGAAACCATATGGCTTGATCTTTAACAAAACATAGTTGCAAAATAGAAGACTAAGAAAATATAAAATCTTATAACCTCCAATAGTGCCACATGGATCCCAAGCAAAAATCAAGAATTCCATCCGTTTGTTGTCGATGCACCAAGATCCCAAATACGGATCCAGAGTCCCATTACAATGTGGAACCCCTTTGCAGCCCTAAATTTCCAGCCTAGGTCACCTGCTCAAGACTAGACCCAAAACTCTTGCCACAAAGACTTAGTTCGTAAGTCATAGCCCAATAAATCCGAAGTCAAAGCCTAAGACTCCTTCACCAAATCAGAAAATGCCGACCCCATCTACCAGATCAGTACCGCTGACACACTGTCCAAACTCCGACCAACCTAGCTAAACCCTAAAGGATGCACAACTCGGCTCTTTACACTTGTTGTCTGAGAAGAAATCTCTGCCTCAAACAAAGAATCCTAGAGGTATTCAGATACCGGCGGCCTCCAACGCTCGAGTTGTAGAACAAAATTCACCTTCAGGCGAGCGTACTTGGACCTGAGATTGCACCCGAACTCAATTACGACCTCACCCTCATCCCAGTGTGACAAAATTTGGCTCACACCTGGAATCCTTTCCCGCTACACAGGAGCACCCAAGACCTGCCGGATTGGAGATTCAACGGTCCCTCGGGGAGAGGTCCTGGCTGCGATGCAACGTGAGAATGCCCTTAAGACAACATTGGAGAGGCCACATGTCGCATAGATCACATGGTGGAGTCGGAGTGTCACTGGTGCCATAACAGTTTTTGTAAACCCTAGCAGACCCATAACCAAAATAACTCATTAAAAATAAACTTTTGATTTTAGTGTTATTCTTACTATTAGCTTGTTGTCGTATAATATGCATATGATCAATACACCAAATCATAATATTTATCTTAAACCCATGCCATACAAGAAGAGAAAAAGGATTGGGATCATTCATGTTTCTCATAATCCCTCATCGAGTTTCAAAGATCCAATATTTTTTTTAGAAGGTCGATAATATTTTATTAGAATGTGATAGCAGTACAAAGACTATCTGGTTACCCGGTTCGATAAAGCGAAGCCCTGTATATACTATTATACTAAACAATTCAATATTGTTTAGCCAAACTCGTAGACTAGTAAACCAGAATAGCACTAAGTAACAGAAAAAATTTGGTCACACCATTCTTTTACTAGCTAAGCACCTCCTCTATCTGCAGAGCCAGAAGTCACCTCAGTCTCAAGAGAGAAGCCACAATGAATCACTAAAGGGATGACAAGCAGTAGAGGTCCTCCATGATGTTTGGCCCAAGATGAAAGGGAGCCTCATCCATACTTCAGCAACCCAAGCCCAATTTTTTAAGGCCCAGGATAGAAGCCTAAAAGTGTCATTTCTCCCTTTCCATGCTCAGTAACCACCACCTAGGGTTGCACCTCGTCAGAGCTTCCCCCTCTGCCCGCAGACCCTCTGCTTCTGCCAGCGCCATGTCCGTACGCCTGTAGTTTACGCTCAACCATCCAGTGTCGCACGACACTGCTGCCGCAACAACCATTTGCTCCAGTAGCCTCCTTCTCGTCTCAGATCTCACATTACCGCCTCTGTCTCACCCCTGGCTGCAGCAGAACAACCAATCGAGATTGCTGACGCACCTAGCCAGATCTCGCCGACGCCAACCCTTTTCTACCAATGGCCTCACCAGATTGCCCAATATCCAAAAGCCTCATATCCTAACCTCTCATCATTGCATGAACACCGCCCTCACTCTTCAACACCAGAAATCTATCCGGAACAGGCCGACACAGATGCGACCAGAGGCCTAGGCCTGACGGTGCTAGGTTCAGACGCACACAATCTGCGCATATTGTGGAGCATAGAAAATGACCAGTTCCTATTATCCTCGAATTCCTTTTATATTTCTTTTAAGATTGTTATTCACCGTAACTTCCGGTGTATGTCTTGTCCTAATTAAATACGTATCAGTATAGATATAGATATAGAGAATCAATGTTATATCGAGATAGTTATTGTAACAGATTGTATCAGCCTATATTTAAGGCATTCTATTAATGAAAGAGTTACAGTTTTCAGTTATCGTAATATTCTCCTGCAACACGTTATCAGCACACTCTCTGGGTTGATATCCATCACTACCAAAGAAAGAGAGAAAAAATCTAACCCCTAAAATACAAGTTCCACCACCGACAGCCCCTTCTTCACTGTCGATTACCACCAATCCTCTCAACATCTCTGACTTTCTGGCCTAACTCGAGCATGTGCAAAGTAGCTAACTTTGATAGACGATTGTGAGAATATCAGGAACAACCAGAGAACTATCTTTATATGTACGGAAAGCTCTAGATATCTAGTTTCCAGAACATCTGAAAATCTCAATTCAGATGTATCTAGAGAATTTTATGGATGATTGAGTGCATGAAGGTCAGTCTGCCCGAAAAGAAGAAAAGAAGAAGGAATCCTTATTATGCTGGAAGTTTCGAGGACGTGTTTTCTTTTCCTCGAACTTCTTTCACAACAAAGTTTTCATACTAAGCATAACACCATCGAGGTAAATTTTCTAAACAGTCAATCCATAGATCTAGGATCAAACTTACTTACCGCAAAATCTTAGATCTAAGTTGATGATAATTGCGATATGAGTTATTTCTATTGCATTTTGCCCTAGTTCCTATGGACCTATATCTATAGAGTATCAGTGACGGTCCTGGGAGAGTCACGGTTGAGAAAAAAAAAAGAAAAAAAAAGAAAATCGATGTTATGTGACTGTTAGTCACGATTGCTGGGTGTGGTTTTTGACCATCGTTTCTAATTGATTTTTGTAACCATATATCATAGATCACATTCTTATTCATTGAAACTTGATATTAGTGATCGTAGTTTTCTATCGTTACTAATCAACATCTCGTGTCTCTCTTGTAGATGACATCAATTAAGCCGGTTATGCCTGTATTTGATATCCTTGATCTTCAAGGAGCAGAATATTATCGTTAGGTGTCAGATGTTGAGAACACGCTTCTCCATATGAATCTGGTGTTTACAACCTAACAACCACCACCACCTGGTACTGAACCACAAACTCTAGTCCACAAATCTCAAGACCTCGTGTTTTTTGTTGAGGTATTATATACATTCAGTTCTAAAGAAACAATACTTGCTAAAGAATGACCCTGCAGTTTTGTGGATGACTTTACAAGCCAAGTTTCCATAATGTGTATTATGCACAACTTTTTGAAATGCGAAAAGGATGAGATTCCATCCAGTTATTGGATTATCCAAATATTTATGCTTGTACTCAAGCTATGTTAGAGCTTCAATCTGAGTTGAGTGTATGTGGCATTATCAAGACTGATCAGGCTATGATCGAGAAGTCTTTAAGAACCTTTCCTACCTTCATGAACATCCTTGCACACCAATATCGCATAGATTATGCGTAAGGATGACTCAGATCATTTTGTGATCTCATAAGTGTGCTGGCTAAGAACGAGCGATTTCGTGAGATTCTTCTAACCAATAATGCTTGGTCAGACGTTACTAAAATATCCATAAGTCATACCATACTGGTGGGAAGGCATGTAAGGATAGGAGAAACGGTCGTTCCAAGCCTTACAATAACAATGGTGGAAGAGGAATATATGGCATTGCTCATGGTAGAGAATAGTCAAAATTTGACTTGGACTCACCATGACAATAGCCTTTACTCCAATATCAATCATTCTAATTCTGATTCTGGGAATGGTGGGAATTTTTCACATTCTGCTTCTATTTTTTGTTTGTCATCTTGCTATAGATATGGTTTTACCAAGCACACGCACAAACAATATTATGCACCCAATGATATACAACGTGTCTACGAGAAGTGCAAGAAATATTTGACACATGAGACGTAACTTCACTAAAGTTCATGAGATGGGAGATTGCTCTGTAGCAAATCGTATAATAGCATACAATACAAAAGCAAGTCTGGTGACTTTGGTTTTGAGTAGTCTATGTATTAGGCTTATGTCTTCTCTATGTAATCTAGTTTCGTTTTATTTTTGACTTCATTTTAGTCATGTTTTGAGACTTTGTTTTAGTCGGTTTTTGGAATAAGAACATCTATGATGTAATTTTTGTTGGCAGTAATGAATATTTCTGTATTTTTCGGTAAATGAAAGTATTGATAATGTTCTATTTTCATACATTTCTTATGTATGGTTCGATGTTTACAATTGTAAATGGCATAATGACAATGATACAGTAAGAACGAGACACGAAAAAAGCAGTTATTTTGATCTCATGACATTTTCGACCCCTCGACATTTTCTTTGACCCAACGAATGTTCCACTTTGGATTGGTCTTTAACATTTTTTGACCCATCAATTTTTCCTCGACCCGTCAAATGTTTGCTTCTGTCTCGGACTATGTCCAATTTCGACCCGTCGAAAATTGAGCTCGCCCATCGAAAATAGATATCAAAAAATTGATATCGGTTTTAGTTTTTTTCGACCCGTTGAAAATTTGATCGACCAGTCGAATGTATGCCCCTAGACATTATTTCGACCTATCGAAAATATCAGTCGACCCGTTGAAAATTGGTATCAGAAAATCAACTTTTATTTTGGGTTTTCTTCGACCCGTCGAAGATATTACTCGAATATGGTGTTTTTAGAGGTGTTTATTCATTGGTTTTATTGAAAAATGTTGAAAAAAATTCGATTTCAACACCAGATGTGGTTATACATCAGTTTATGTCATGCCATGGAACTTAAAATACAACGGTCTTTTCGATCGGTTAGATGTTGTTATACATCGATTGTATTTAGGTAATATCATACCATATCAGCACTCAACATGGGTTACACCCGTTGAAATCTTTAAATATTCACTTAAAGTATTTGCCATGTCTTGGATTCAAAGACGGTTTGATTGACATCATTTTGTTGATATTTGATGGCGAGATTGAGTGTTACTATTTGAACCTTCACATTTGTGCCAACATTTCTCACTTAAACATAACATTGTGAGAATGGAAGAGAGTTTTGGGTCTAATCTCTGTAAAATGCTATCAACGGCGCAATCTGGAGAAGTTTATGAGGATTTGTAGTGGTTTATATCTTACTACAATTTGGATCATTGTATCCAATACGGTCACTCATATTACTATGCGTGACTTAGCCTTATATAAGCTTTTGCATTTTGATAATCAACCTATCGAGAAATTCCCATGGTCATCTGTTCTTAAGAGCAAAGAAGCATGTGAGAATATTTAAACCATCGGTTTATAGGGAGGAACTAAGATTACTCCACTCGGTTCAGACTCGGTCTCTAAGACGAGTGCAGCACCATCCCGACAACATATCGTTATGGCATTATGCGTTATCCCACAAGATTCATATGTTGCAATCTTTGATGAACATTGCTCATTTTGCAAAGCTTGTTTATATCTGTAATGCTGTAATGCTGTTTACATGCATGACAATCTTTTGTTGAAGACACATCTTTCTTTCTCTATAGATTCCAAGAATCTATTTTTGGATAAATCAAACCGAGATGTGGACTATTTATATATGGTTCTTATTGCTGCATTGATGCATCAGTCACACGTCTTTACTATCCACATGCTACTCTACATTTCAAAACTCCTAGCCCATATTATTAAGCTTCGGGCTCACCACCCGAACAATTCAATCTGGTCATTTAGATTGGTTTATTACAGGAGAGTTTACATTGAAATATTTTGTTGATTATTGCACATTGATTGGGATTGTTGTTGAATATCCCGGTTCCCCATGTTCTTACATAGAACGGTTTAGCAGAGACAAAAATCAAGCGGTTAAAGCTTGATGCCTGAACTATGGTAATGTATATTAATTTACCAATATCTACTTGGGGATATGTAATGTTCCATGCAGCTATCCTTATTCGCTTGATACCCATAAACCACCAATCACTCAGTGCGTACCAATTGGTAACAGGATATGAGCTTCATATCTCACATATACGCATCTCTGGTTGCGCGGCACATGTGTCTACTACGCTTCCACTGCTTACAAATATGGGTGATCAATGACGATTAAGCATCTATGTTGGTTCTCCAACGATTGTCAGTTGTTCAGAACCTTTGACAGGTGATCTCTTTACTCCTAGTTTTGTAGATAGCCACTGCGATGAGACATACTTCTTGCCATTAGGGGGAGATATGAATGGTTTCATTCTGGATTAACGTCAAAGATTGACGTGGTATATCTCCACTATGTCTCATCATGATCCCTGCACATCTCAGTTTTAGATTGAAGTGCAATGTATTGTTGATCTTTAAAAAGTAACAGACTTTATACCTGACTTCTTTACTGATATCACGAAGGTGACGAGATTGGTTTACTTGCTGCAAATCCTGCAAGGTTGAAAGTACCTGATATTAGACAAGTTAAGTAGAACACCTGAGCAAGGTAGTGTTTTCTCCTGCCCATAGTGGAGGAGTAGCATCAGTCAAAATCCACTGATGAGTTGCCGATGAAAAGGCAAACCATCAAGATACAACCGTTCATCATTAACACATGATATTATTTTTTACTGCAATTGAGTCTAAAAGTCGACATTGATAAACACTGGGGAACACCTCAGAGTCAATGATGATGTTAATTAGTAAACAAAAAAATCTCACCAAGTTAAACAAATGCTAGAGTTATTATGGATAGTTTTTCCATATTCGTTCATGATGTGTTTACTTATTCCATTGCTCAGTAATTGACGACAATGAAGTGAAACATTACTCTGTTGCGGATTGCCAACAGTTAATGTAGAGCAAATTGATCAATATGGAAAGTTGCAACCTAGGTTGAACTAGACTCTCTTACAAATGGCAAGTTTTAGATATGGTAGTGATATGACCATGGTATGCCGGTTAGACACAACTGAGTCTTATTTGCGAGCACAATGAGAAGAACTTGTGGCGCAAGGATTCTCTCAATTCCCTAGTATTGATTATGAGGAGATATATTCTCTGGTCATGGACATCATTACTTTCTCTACCTTATCAATTTGGTAGTGTCCAAAATACTGAGTATGCAGCTTATAGATGTGGTTACAGTATATCTTGTTGGAGATCTTAATTCAGAGATATACATGAAAGTGCCGATTGACATGGTTCTACCAAAATCAAGTAACTCTTAACCATGGAGCGCTCATGTTATTAGATTGAGATGTTCACTATATAGATTGAAATAATCCAGTAAGATGTGGTATACATGTCTTAGTGACTACTTGATTGGGAAGAGATACAAGAATGATGATTTATGCCTATGCATGTTTAATAAATGAACAAATTGTTTGAGATGATAGACCTTGGTAGGACTCGATTAAGTCCTGCTTTAAAAATGGTACATCGAGTTAGTTGAATTCTTATTCACCAGTTTGCTCATGTCTAAATCAGGCAATAGATAAAGCATATCCTATAAAAGGACCCAACCCCGATTTAGTTTCCTAAACCGGAATCAAACCCTTTCTGAAAACGTGAACCAACAAAAACCATTAAAATTTCGGCAGAGTAACGCTACTAACACGGAATTGTCATTACCTGCACCCGGAAAATAACACTTCATCCTATGCCACAAAAGCCAAACCGTGGGTACCAATCCCATCCGGATTTCTCAATATCAATTCAATAGCAATAAGTAGTAAACATAACTGTAATATATAATATATTCGGGAAAAACCGTATAAAACATGTATCAGAACGTATCAGAGCGACCTCTAGTGTATATATATACAAAATATACAACAGTAGGCGAAACAAGAAACCTACTAAAAAACACAGGTAGCTCGAACAACTAGCCTCCAACCACGACGTGAGACTCCAGAATCTGAACTGCAAACTGGGCACGAAAACTGAAAAGCCCAGGGGAAAGACATGAAAACCGTTAGAGTGAGTGGACGAAAAATAAATGTCTTTCACCGAATAATATATGTTATAAAAATATATGCGAGTCTAAATGCATAAAAAAAATCAAATGGTACACGAGAGAGACTCTAACTCCTCACGCGTACAGAGCATGCATCATAAATACCGCGAGGTGACTCATGGACTCCCTCGCGCTAGTACAGTTTGAATCACGGGATCCCAGACCCACACGTGATTCCAAGCCAGAAAGGCCTTGGGTCAGGATATCTGCCCCCCCCCCCCCCCCCGGAGCGTATTCGGGGATCAGCCTAGAAGCCATGTGTATCGATACAACCCTGTTCACTGAGACTGTACTCCGTGTAAACCAAATCACAAATACTTTCCATGCACATGCATAAAACATAATATAAATGTATGTATATTCATAGGTGCATATTCGTAAATGCATAATCGTAAAACACAAGCTCATTTAAATCATGATCATAACTGCATTCTCATGCTCGTAAAACGTATATAAAAGACTCGCAGTCAATCCGTGAAAAGAAATGTCCACTCACAGGTGAGCAAAACGCGCACTCGCGCTAATCAAGTGGTCCGGCGGAAGATCCCTCGCCTGAAGCACGATCTCGATCCCCTGAATAGTCATAAAATATATCTGATCAAAATCATAATCCACAACACTGTACCACACATCGGAAACCAACCGTTCCCGGAAACATATAATACTGTGCAAAATAATCGACGAAATTCCCGAAATCTCCACTCGAAACCCTCGACTGAAAATCCGATACTCAAATCAACTTGAAAACCTCAAGGCGACAATCAGGGCGCGAATACGAGAAAAATGATATTAAAATCATTGAATTCCAAAAAGTCAACGGGTCGCCGGAGCTCTGGTGTTGACCGCTGCCGCCGGCGACGCGCCGTCAACCGGAGAGTTTTCCCGGCGACTGAGCTGCCAAACTGATCTTCTCCTCAAGCCAAGCAACTTTCCTCAAAGCACCACCACCATCCAACCACCACCGTGGCCGGAAATCAGCTCGAAAGCCACAGTGGTCCATCACCTCCAGCGAAGCTGTTCGCCGTCGAACCGCCGCCTACGGCGCACGGCAGCCCATGAGGCCACTTCCAATGGACTCGCCGTGGCCCCACGGCCAAAATCCCTCCATCCCCGTGGCCGGAGCACCGCCGTCACAACAACCCGAAACCGGCCGGAAAAACCAAAGATTTCAACTCCACATTTCTCCCTCAATTCTCAACCAAATCAAGAAATTCCAAGTTCTAAACTGTTTAGAATCACGAGGAGAACATTTTACCTTCAAGGGTCGCGGCTTGAAACGGCCGAAATCAGCCGGTCCGACGATGGAAGCCAAATGGTCCGTTTTCCTCCTCGATCAACTCGGTCAACGCCCGAAATTTCAGTCAATGCCGGTCAAACTTCCCAAACAGTGTTTTTCGACAATTTTTGACTATTTCCGATATTTATACTCGCGCCTCGGGACGATCGATGGTTCAAAACGGATAACCATTACGATTCGGATAAACACGATACGAACGGATAAACTCGTCGATATTCCGAAACTTCAAATAATCATATTATATTCCTCGGTCATCGGAAAAATCATCCGGAACCACCAACGAACTCGAAATCACGTGTACTACAACTCTCGAGAAGAGACTCAACTCAAATTCTCGGCCAATAATTAAGTCGTAAACAAAACCGGCAAACCACACAATTATCGATAAACCACGATTACGCTGATTACACTACTGATTCTGGTTCGGGTCGTCACACCCTATTAGTACGCTAATAATTGTTTGCAGTCTGGAAATCAAAAGGATCCATTTCATCTGAAAAGACGATGATGAGGAACTTTTGGAGCTGAGATTCTATATCTTAGTGCAATTAGAGCTTGGTTGAATTTAGCTCAGTACATACATCCAGACATTGCCTTCTCAGTATGCGTAAGCGCAAAGTCATTGGAATGGAGTAAAATAAATCTTCAGGTACTTGAAGTGATCCATTGACATGGGTCTATTCTTCACTTTCAAAGAATACAGAGAGAAGCTTGAAAATCTCGGTATAGGGATAGTTGAATTGTAGCATTCAAGTTCTGGGTATTTTGACCCGTTAAGAAATGGCTTTGACCCGTCAAAGCCAGTGTCCTGGATCGGACAGAACCATCAGTTCGACCTGTCGAGTGAGAATTTTGACCCGTCGAATTCCTCTCTTATTGCGAGCAATTTTACTACAATCTCCTTATACTGAAACACCAGTTATTGTGTTGGTCGAATTTGCTGATGTTGGGTACCTCTCTGACCCACATAAAGGATGTTCCTATACAGGTTATTCATCATGGGAAACATGATAATTTCTTGGAGAACAACAAAATAAACCCTTATTGCTACTTCCTCGAACTATTTTAAGATTAAAGCTTTATATGAAGCTGTTGATGAGTGTGTCTGGTTTAGAACAATAATACACCACATTCGAGGGTGTAGTGGATTACAATCTACTATGACAGCACCAACTTACATCCTTGTGAATAATGCAATTTACATTGAACATATGAAGTTGGTTTACATTAAGAGTGTCATACTTAGCTTATTTCGCCAAAGTACTCCTACAAGCAGCAATAACAATAGTTATTCAATATCCAGGTGAACCAGGTAGATTTCGTTGATAATGCTGCAGACTTGTTTACCAAGTCATTACCTAAAAATCAACATTTTTGAAACATGTGAGACGCGTTGATATGTGCAAGTTATCTGGACTCCATGACTGAGTTTACAGTCAGGGAGGGTTACATTTCTGTAGACATCATATGGAGTCTACGTCACATGTAGTAGGTTTTGTAGTTGATGCGTTGTACTCTTTTTCCCTTAGACAAAACTTTTATTTCACCCATGATATTTTTGTTTGCTTGACGAGATTTTTAGTGAGACAACAAGTTATGCATCATTCCTTAGGCCATCGACACGAGAGAGAGTATTTAAATAGAATTTATTCTCCGTAACTTCATTTGTGTGTCTTGTTCTAATTAGATACAGATTAGTATAAATATAGATACAGAGAATTCCTGTTATATCGGGATAATTATTATAACACATTATATCAGCTTATATTTAAAACATTCTATCAATAAAAGAGTTACCGTTTTCCTCTCACATAATGTTGACCTCGATCAATGTCAAAACTTCAGGTATCTACGAGTAAAAAAATATGACCAAAGTCCATTACACAGGGAATGCTCAACCCTGCCCAATTATGTAAACTAATCACCCACCCCGCCAGACAGACAAAGCGACCTGTAAACCGCGTAATTTACGGACACAGCTGAAAGCTCCACACTCATACAGTCACACTCTCCTCCTCTCCTCCTTCCCTACTACCACTAGCTCTGACTTAGACTTTCACCATGTGACTGATCTCATCTCTCATCTCTTCGCCATTAAAGTCTTTCTCGCTTCGCTCTCTTTTCTCACTCTAGATGGCCTATATTTAGCCCCTTATGTTTGCTTTCACTTCTGCTCTCTCTCTCTCTCTCTCTCTCTCTCTCTTTGTATATATAAAATCCTGGATCCAAATCCATCCCGAGATCTAAAGAAGGCCTACATTTCAGAGAAAATCATGGCTCCACTCATGTACTCGAGAAAGGTACTTCTGCTCATTTCTCTTGTTGTGTTTCTATTTTCTTCTACTCTGCTCCTCTGTGCTAATTCAGAGGAACAAGAGGATAAGGTGGCTCAGGTGCAGAGCTCATTACAGTTCTTTGCATCGAGGAAAATGTTGGGGTTGGATGAAGAAGATGAACAAGTAGTCCAGCCTAAGAAGACAAAGATCACCAAAACCCCCACTACTACTACTACCTCAAGTACTCCCCAATCCTCCAATAACCAATCCAAGCTCTTGAAACCAACTACTTCATCCTCCTCAAAAAACCAGAACAAGCTACTTAAACCCAACAATTTATCCTCCAAGAACCAAACCAAGCTCAGCAAATCCACCACAAACTCAACCAAAACATCGACATCACCGACAATCAAGATTAGCCTCAAGAAGCTCAACTCCACCTCCAAACCCTCCAACTCCACCAAACCCACTTCCCTTCCCGCCAAGAAAACTTCAGATCTCGCAAAGTTAACCTCACCCAAGAACAAAACAACCAAACCCACCACCACTCGAAACACCTCATCCGACAAGAAACAAAAGCCAACCAACAAGAAGCAAATCCAGCCGACCTGGATCGAGCAAGAAGACGACTCCGACTTCCTCTCCGACTTCGGCGATCTCCCAACACAATTCCAACACACTCTCCTCCCAGACCTCGAGAGAATCTCCAGCACTTCCAAAATATACCTCACAAAAGCCAATAAGCAAATGACCACTCGCTTCAAACCCCTCGTCGGAAACAAATACGCACCCACAATCGCTTCACTCGTCTCCTGCGCATTTCTACTAATCCCATTGCTCTTAGTTTCTCTTCTATTCAATCGCATCAAAGCCTACTTCTCCCTCCAAAAGCTCTTGATCTTCATCCAAGTCTATCTCTCAATCTACTTCTCAATCCTCTGTCTCTCTTCCTTGGTCACCGGCCTCGAGCCTCTCAAGTTTTTCTACGCTACTTCGCAGTCCACGTACATCTGCCTCCAGGTTCTGCAGACACTCGGCTACGTGCTCTATCTTCTTCTGCTGCTCATGTACTTGATCCTGGTCTTCTCCACTGACTCTGGGCTGGGCTCGAAAATATTGGGCCTGGCCCAGACTTTTGTGGGCTTCGCTGTTGGGTTGCATTACTATATGTCGGTGTTCCACCGGGCGGTGCTCCACCAACCGCCCAAGACGAATTGGAAGGTGCACGGAATCTACGTCACGTGTTTCCTTGTCATTTGTCTGTTTGCGACGGCGGAGCGGCGAAAGAAGGCCTACTTGGAAGACGGTGGAGAAGAGGGCAAGAAGAACTAGAAAGTTTTTGTTTTAGTGTGGTCCAAATAGTACCCCATAAGCAATCCATCTTGGTTTAGAACCAAACTCAAATTCTTGATATACAAAAACCTAGAACAATAATTTTTTTATTAATGTCCCTTTTTCTTGTAAGTTTTATAGCACTTCTTTTAGAGCAGGAGGAATTTATTCTAAGTGGGCATGTAATTCAATAATTCATGATATAATTTGGGCAAGCAAGTAGATTTCATGTCTCCCATTACAATGTAATAATAAAAGTTTATTATTACTTACCCTAATCCCACAACACCTAATCGCACAACACCTAATCTTGAGAATTACCCTAAGTGATTTCATTATCCAGAGCTTCTAGCTCGAGGAATTATATTCCTCCCTCTATTATCAATCATATTAAAAACGAAGAAGATATTGAATTCTCAAATATTGAGAATCAACTTCAAAATTGGAGTCTTCCGAAGGTTAAACTTTCTATGATTTATTCAATGAATATGTTCAATTTAAATATGGCCTTGACCATAAAAACAATTGAATAAACTATTCCCATCGGGAAAGAACATGAAACTATTCAACTGTTTCAGCCTGAAGAAATCAGGAGATACAAAGATAAATTCAAATATTTTCATCTGGGTTTAGTACAAGTGACTATTCGACCACTATCCAAAGAAGGCTTAAATGCCTCATTATTAGTTGCTCTACGTGATTGTAGGCATCTCAATTTCAATGATTATTTATTAGGAATCATCCAAACTAGTTTATGTAATGGACCAGTTTATTTTAACTGTTTCCCTAATTTTTGTGTCTCTTTAACAGACAAAAATATTCTAGATGTTTTAACATTAAATGTTAAAACAAGTGGATATAATTTGAAAGAGGGATCTGAACCTCTAAATATTACTTATAGAGTATATTATAAAGCCAGGAATACCTTGAGCCCAAGGGCAAAAAATTATGATACTAAAGGAAAAACGGTCTTAATCGAGACCAATTTACTTAAATCAGACGTGTTTATTCCTCAGACCATCCAATGGCAAGATATTCAAACTCCAGACGAATGGATGCTTGAATCTGTCTCTCCTCACAAACCGATAGAAGAGAAAAAAATGGAAAGAATTATACAGTTTGATGATGGAGATGTTATTATAAAATTTGACAATAATAGAAGGTCCACTAGATTATCTTTTTCTGACGAAAGTCGATCTTCTATTTCATCAAGAAAAAATGAGAATATACAGTCTCAAAAATATTACACTCCAAACCAATCCATGAAAGCTTCTTCATCAAACACCAAAATTCCAAATCTGGTATTTGATTGAACTTGTACAAATTCTCAACAGATTCCTCAAGGTATATATCAAGAGGAACCGGGAACTTTATCGGAATTCAATGATATTGCTTCGATAAATGTCATTTCTATTCCCTTTACTTATGACAGAAAAACATGTAATGCAGATTTTGCACAAGACAAATATACTCCTTTTAGATTATGGTTCTTCTCTAATTTCTCTAAGGAAGAACAACAAAATTATAAAACCCTTTATTATGGCACTATTGAGGCCACAGAGAAAATTATCTCTTTTCCTATATGATTTTTAGAACTTTGTTCTAAGGAAAATTTTCCTTACTTAAATGTGCTTAAGTCTTTTGAGAAAAATTGGACTACAGCAAAAGGCAATAATATTTCTTCTATTCATCAGCCTTCAGAACATCTGAAAATTAAGACTGGAGAAACTATTATTGAGTCAGTTGCTTTCAGTCATGAAAAGCAGCATAATTATACAAATTTGACTCTTCAAACTATGTGTTCTCAACTTGGGAGAATTGAAGAGAAAATTGAAAAAACTCCTCCGTCCCCAATTATTCAGGATAATAAACAAATATTATCATCTTCTTCTCATATTCAATCTACTCCAAAAATAGTAGAACCTTCTATTATTAAGCCAAGTATCAATATTACTATCCCTGAAAAAAATGATATTGATATTATTTTGATTCTAACACAACAATTAGAATCTTTACAAATTGGCAATAAAGCAAGAGAGAAAAAAGCTCAAGTAGCTACTCTTTCCAAAACATTTTCTGATTCTGATAAAGAATCAAATATTAGTGAATTTGAAAAACAAATTCTTGCTATGGAACATGATCTTCACAACGACCAAATTTCTAGCATTAATCAAAATGTTTTTGGAAGAAGTACTGCTTTTGGCAAAAAATCTATTCCTATTGCTTCGACCAGACATTATTATACTCGTCCTACTCCACAGGATTTATTATTTGAAGAAGAAAATTCAAATATTATAGCCAATTATAGCGCTAGAACTATTTATGAATGGAATATTGACGGATTATCTGAATATCAGATAATTACGTTACTCCATAGAATGACGATGTATTCTACAGTCTGTATTTCTGCTCATAATACAGACAGACAGATTGCAGAATATATTATTGCTGGTTTTGCTGGTCAATTAAGAGGTTGGTGGGATAATATTATCACCTCACATCAGCAAGAACAACTATTAAATGCGAAAAAATTGGTTCAGACTCCAGTGACCATAAAAGATGAACAAGGTCAGGACAATATTATGTATACTGAAACTGCAATTCCAAATGCAGTTTATACACTGCTTACTTTTATTCTTTTAGCTTTCGTGGGATCCAACTCAGTATCCTTCGAAAGAAATAAAGACTTATTAGTCAATCTAAAATGCCCCACCTTAACTCAGTTTAGGTGGTATAATGATGTATTCTTGTCCAAAGTTATGATCAGGACAAATGTTAATGCTGACTTCTGGAAAGAGAAGTTCATAGCAGGCCTTCCTACTCTCTTTGCCCAGAAGGTCAAAGACCGTATTCTAAGAAGCAATGGAGGAAATTCCATTCCTTATTATGAGTATACCTATGGTCAACTTATCAGTGAGTGCATTGCTGAAGGGTTATCTCTTTGTAATGATATTAACCTAAAAGCTCAATTAAAACGCCAACATTTAACTGGCAAAAAAGAAATTGGTGAATTCTGTGACCAATTTGGATTTGATCTTCAAATCCCTAAAAATTATAAAAGATCAGATTCAAAACCTTATTCAAAAAAGAATAGACGCTTCGACAAAAAATTTTCAGCTCCTCCAGAAAGGAAGAAGAAACAAAGCTCTCGACCACCATATTATAAGAAGAATTATTCCCAGAATTCTTCTAACAACATTATTTGCAGAAAATGTGGTAAAACAGGCCACTATGCTAATAGGTGCTGGACCAAGAAGAAAATTAATGAAATTTCTGACGAAGGTCTAAAAAAGCAACTATTAGCAATTTTTCTAAATCCCTCTGACAGTGAGTCAGAAGAGCAGGTCAACATTGTTGACCAAGAATCTGACAGTTCTGACTCTGAGTCTTCTTCCTCTTCGTCAGACTGTGGTTGTAATGCCAATCATTACAAAGCTATTCTTGAAATGAATGGATTAAGCATAAATGTGCTTACATCCCAAGAAAAATTTATTCTTGACTTGATCAATGGGATCCAAGATCCTGAAAGCAAGAAAAATATGATCGAACATTATTTGGAAACGATTAAAAGGGAAAATAAACCGAAAGACTCCCTTTTTATTCCAAAAGAGTCATACTCTCTTCAAGAAGTCTTTAATGGGCTAAAAACCCACTCTTCGAAAAAATTATCTATTTTTGATCTTCAAGAAGAAGTAAAGTCCATAAAATTGGAAGTAAATATTCTCAAAGAAAGAGAAATTTCTATTTCTGATCTAAGAACAGAAATTAATATTCTGAAAAAAGAAATCAAATTTCTCAAAGACATTATTGAAAAAATAACTCCTGAACATGAAGAACTTTCTTCCACTATGAAGGACCAACCTGGAGAATCTTCTTCCCAGGATGATAAAATTTTTCTTAATATTATCAATATGGTAACTTACCAGAAATGGTATTCCCAAGTTACCATAGTGGTAGATAAAGATTATATTCTCAAAGGCATTGCTCTTTTTGACAGTGGAGCAGATTTAAATTGCATCAGTGAATGAATAATTCCTACACGATATTATGATAAATTATCGCAAGCTTTAAATACTGCGGATGGTTCAAAACTTAGAATTAGATATAAACTATCTAATGCTTATGTTTGTAATTCTGGAATATGTTTTAAGACCCCTTTCGTTATGGTTAAGGGTCTGACACAACAAATTATTTTAGGGACTCCGTTCCTAAGTCTTATTGAACCTTTCACCAAAACCTCAGAAGGTATTATCTGTGATATTGAAGGTCAAAAAATTATTTTTGACTTTATTACTAAACCATAGACAAGTGAAATTGATATGATTAAAAATACTCTTATATTTAAAGAGAATCAGATAAATTATATCCAATCTGATTTAAAAATTATGAGTATTTCTGCTCAAATCAATTCTCGACAAGATCAAATTAAGATCTTAGCTAATAAAATTACAAAGGAAATATGTAGTGACCTTCCTAATGCTTTTTGGGAAAGGAAAAAACATATTATTACCCTTCCTTATGAGCCTGACTTTAAGGAACAAAATATTCCTACTAAAGCTAAGCCAGCTGAAATGAATGCTAAACTTATTGAATACTGTAAAGCAGAAATAAATTCTCTTCTACAGAAAAATCTAATCAGAAAATCTTATTCTCCTTGGAGCTGCACAGCTTTTTATGTAAATAAAAATGCTGAAATTGAACGAGAAACTCCTCGATTAGTTATTAACTATAAACCTTTAAATAAAGTTCTTAAATGGATTCGATATCCATTACCCAATAAGAAAGATCTCTTTGCAAGACTCCAAGAAGCAGCAATATTTTCAAAGTTTGACCTAAAATCTGGATATTGGCAAATCCAGATAACAGAAAATGACAGATATAAAACGGCCTTTACTGTTCCATTTGGTCATTATGAATGGATTGTAATGCCATTTGGGCTAAAAAATGCCCCTTCTGAATTTCAGAATATAATGAATGATATTTTCACTCCCTATTCCTTTTTTTTCAATTGTTTACATAGATGATATTCTCATCTTCTCACAATCGCTTGATCAACACTTCAAGCATTTAAATATTTTTATTAATCTTATTAAAAAAGCAGATCTGGTAGTATCTGCTAAAAAGATGTCAATTTTCCAAACAAAAATTCGTTTCCTTGGTCAACAAATTGAACAAGGACGAATAATTCCTATTGACAGGGCTATTCAATTTGCTGAAAAATTTCCTGATGAGCTGCGAGACAAAACCCAGCTCCAGAGATTTTTAGGAAGCCTAAATTATATTGTAGATTATTATAAAAACCTGTCTATTGATAGTATGCCTCTTTATGAAAGGTTGAGAAAAAATCCTCCTCCCTGGAATGAAATTCATACTAAGGCAGTGAGACTTATTAAGTCTAAAGTAAAAGATCTTCCCTGTCTTGCTCTTGTCTCACCAAACAGTTTTAAAATTGTTGAGACAGATGCGTCAGATATTGGCTACGGGGGAATTCTCAAGCAAAAATTTCCTAATTCAGAAAAAGAAATATTATCCAGATATACTTCTGGAAAATGGAATGATGCCCAGAAAAATTATTCCACTATAAAAAAGGAAATTCTGGCTATTGTTAACTGTATTACCAAATTCCAAGATGATTTATTAAATCAGGAATTTTTATTAAGAGTGGATTGCAAAGCGGCTAAGGATGTTATTGAAAAAGATGTTAAAAACTTAGCTTCTAAACAAATATTTGCTAAATGGCAGTCCATATTATCTATATTTGATTTCAAAATTGAGTTTATTAAAGGTGAAACTAACTCTCTCCCTGATTTTTTGACCAGGGAATTTATTATCGGGACAAAATGAGCCAATTCAGCAGAGGCTCTAGAGGAGGGCGAGGAGGTCGCCATTCTTCCCATGGCAAAGGAAGAGGAGAAAGCAGCAGCTATCCTGACTTCCCCGATAATTATTCGCAGAGATATTCGAGTTCTCCTGTTCCTTCTCAATCTAGAAGGAGTGAACCTGCTGATGCTGCAGATTATTTATCTACTGGAAAGTCTCAAGAAAGCTTTTCAGCAGCTCTTAAAGAGCCAGTTCTCCCAGGAATCAAAAAATCTTTGGAAGAACAGATTATTATCCTCCAGAAAGGAGATGAGAGATATATTAACTCTCCTAATACTCTGGCAAATACGTATTTTGAATCTGAAGCCAACTTTCCACTCTCAGGAAAGAAAAACAGAAAATATTATGAAAGTATTCTTATTGAGACTGGTTCAGTAAAATTTCATCATATGAACCAGAACAAACATTCTGAAGAAATCTCTTTTAGCAAAGCGTTTATTCAACGCGTTATTTAGATTTCCGAATGGGGTCTTAATCCTAACAGACCATTGGATTTAAAATTCATCCATGAAAGTTACAACTACTGGGACTATATTGAAGCCTGGTCTAAAGCCTTTTATTACCAAAATAAGGTAGAAAAGCACATATGGTTCATAAGATTGGAACCCACTATTTTGAAACAGGAACTTCCCTTCTGGTTTTACAACTGGTTCATCAGATTGGAACCCACTATTTTCTGCAAATAATGTTGTTAGAAGAATTCTGGGAATAATTCTTCTTATAATATGGTGGTCGAGAGCTTCGTTTCTTCTTCCTTTCTGGAGGAGCTGAAGATTTTTTGTCAAAGCGTCTTTTCTTTTTTGAATAAGGCTTTGAATCTGATCTTTTATAGTTTTTAGGGATTTGAAGATAAAATCCAAATTGGTCACAGAATTCACCAATTTCTTTTTTGCCAGTTAAATGTTGGCATAAGTTCAAGTAGAAAATAGAGCTGAATAATGAAAAATACCAAGAGTTGATTCCTAATACAACTGTCAACTTACGGATTACTTACCCTTGGGCGCTTTCTTCGCGCAATTGGGGATTGATCCACCGCGACTTGGGTGTTGTGTGATTAGGTGTTAGCTCTGATACCAAACACTCGTCCAGGACTACTTAAAGTACTTGAACTTCAACACTTTTATTAATAATGTTAAATAAATTTTCAAGAACATCATCATCCAGAGCTTCTAGCTCGAGGAATTATATTCCTCCCTCTATTATCAATCATATTAAAAACGAAGAAGATATTGAATTCTCAAATATTGAGAATCAACTTCAAAATTGGAGTCTTCCGAAGGTTAAACCTTCTATGATTTATTCAATGAATATGTTCAATTTAAATATGGCTTTGACCATAAAAATAATTGAACAAACTATTCTCATCGGGAAAGAACATGAAACTATTCAACTGTTTCAGCCTGAAGAAATCAGGAGATACAAAGATAAATTCAAATATTTTCATCTGGGTTTAGTACAAGTGGCTATTCGACCACTATCCAGAGAAGGCTTAAATGCCTCATTATTAGTTGCTCTACGTGATTGTAGGCATCTCAATTTCAATGATTATTTATTAGGAATCATCCAAACTAGTTTATGTAATGGACCAGTTTATTTTAACTGTTTCCCTAATTTTTGTGTCTCTTTAACAGACAAAAATATTCTAGATGTTTTAACATTAAATGTTAAAACAAGTGGATATAATTTGAAAGAGGGATCTCGCTGACCGGTCAGCGAGTCGGGGTCCAGGGGCGACGCGCCTTGGTGGTGGACTTAGGTTTTTTGTTGAGCATACATTCGTTATAACAATGTGTTTATTATGATTCTTTATTTCGTCGCGATTCAAAAATGACATTTTTTTAAGTTATGATTTTTGATTCATTTTCTTCACGAAAGTTATAGAGGACATTAATATGAACTTGTCCGTATTTTTATTGAATTTTTCGGAAGTCCGATCTATTTATTATGATTTTTTTTAAGTTTTAGAGTAAATAATTTATTTAAAATAGTTTTAGGAGCTGCCACGTGTTGCGTTCCGATTCGTCCGTAATTCAGTAATTTTTTTTTTTAATTTCCCGTTTCCCGTCCGTAATAGTTTTAGGAGTTGCCACATGTCGCGCCGGATTTAAAAAAAAATTTCCCGCCTGACGTCAGCCACGTGAGTGGTGACGTCAGGAGGACTTCCTCTCCCGGTTCCTCAAATCAGAAGTCCGAGAGGAATTCCTCTCGGTCGTCGTTCGGTCAACGCCCCTCCTCTCCTTCGCTGCACACTCCATTCTTCTCAAACTTCCTCTGCTGATATGGGTCCCACAAAAAAAATCGAGGAATTCCCAGAATTCCTCCCTGTTGCAGCTGCTCTTACATGAGTTGCATTCAATTTAATGAGTTAAAATTCATGGATTTAATAATTGATGAGGTTAAACATTTGTATTCTTTAATTAATGAGTTGCATTCTTCATCCACCTCAATTTTCTTCGGCGTCGATATCAAGTTTGATTAGTAGAAAGAATACAAATATTTGTACCAAAATTTGACCAAAACAAGAAAATAACATCCAAGTCTTATATCTTGAAAAAGAAAACAGAAAAAAGAGAGGAAAAAAATGGATTAATCATATTTTCCCTACGTACAGTTTTCAAGGTAAACCTAAATGTACTGGAAAGATACTGGATTTTTTAACTGTATTATTTAGGTCACCTGCACTTGCTCTCCTGCAGCTCATTCGATCTTCACAGAAACTGAGGAATACTGCACGTAAGCGAAACAAAAACCTCAGTTGAAGATGTTATTCATTAATGTCAGTTTTGTTGTATATATACAAGGACAGAGCTATGATTTTACGATGAGAAGGGTTAAATGTTTTCTTAAATAACTTTACTCATAGTATAGGTCTGCACGAGTTACATGTAGAAATTTAAGAGGGAGCTGATTTTTAAAATTTGAAATTTTACATTAGAAATTAAGCTACAAATAAAGTTTATTGAAAATTCAGGGAAAGTTGTAACCCACTGTAGGTCGTGTGTAACTATGCCTTTGTATATATAACAATGACTGCTTGGTGAAGCTGGTGTCGGTGGTGTCTGCATGTCGATCGGACTTGGCCTAATGTGCAACCGACAACTACTAAATCATGTTGCAATTATAGGTTTCTCGTTGAATCACCAACCTTTGGATTTGCTCAGTCGTTTCGTCAGCCTCGTTCGATTTAGGGCTCTTGTTAACCCGATAGTGTTGATTTCCTTTATTTAATAGTTAATGATGTGTTTAGATAGAGGTAGAATAAGAAAATTTAATTACTTTATAATAATATAGAATTTTATCTCCTAATTTTTTTGTTTGGATAACTTCTTTAAGAATTTTATAATTTTTTTATTTTAATAATTTAAAATATTAAAATATTAATTTTTATGAGTTCTTATAAGAATTAAAAATTCTTCATCCAAACACAGTAATTCTACGGTCAACTGCCAAGTATTATAGCTCTTAGCTTGCCTCCACCAAATAATTAATAATAACATGTGGATTTGCCAACTGCCTAGCTATGTGTTAATTTGCTCCAGACCGATCGAGCCACGACGTACGCACTCTTCACAAGAAGGAATCTTGTGAGTTGTCGATGGGGCCCAATGAGCACCCGGACTCAATTATTCATCTTCTTTTCTCAATTTGTAAGCCTATATAAGGCATAACCTTAAGAGTAGCAAGACACACTTGAGACCCAAGAAGTCTTACTCTCTCAACCTTGTAAAAACACTTCCGCAATTCGTGAGCTTGAAATAAAAATCCTTGTTTCATAGCTAGAAGCGCCCGATCCAAACCCTGGTATCAGAGCGGGGAAAGGTATTATTTCATTCTACCTCATGGCACACTAAAATACTTTCAAGGGGGGTAGGTTAAGTTTAGGAGAAGCATAGAAAGACTAGGAGTTTATCCTTGGTTTAGAAATCCTAGGAGAATCATAGGCAAAAGGTAAACCCAGGTCCTGAGTAAGTCCTCAGAGAAGGCCATAGAGGAAACCCGGTGCGATGAGTCTGCCTCTCATATGATTGTCTTAGCCAAGCATAAACAAACAGTTTTTCCGTGTTAACCTATTCTTCACTCACCAACCTTGAATGCTTCAAAAGCCATCCGGTACAACCAATAGAACCCAATCTTTCAATATTAATGAGCTGGACCCAAACAGCTAGTTCATCGACATACAAAGAAGCGTTACAAGCAACGGGGTCAATCGATCCTCCAGCCAAAGGATTTGTACGACCCGGCGAGGAGTCTGGAACAACTCAAAAGGGGTTAGCAATCCTCATCAGGCAAAACAACACCATCATCTGACTATTGATCAAACAGACTGAGCATCTGCAAAATTGCCAGAACGACAATATGAAAAGCATGGACGACGAAGAATTCGCAGGAGTCCTCTGGGAAAGTGAAGCAACCTAGATAAATCATGCTGAAAAGAAAAGGGAAATTTGGGATACATTAGGCCAACCCAGTGGGAAATATGACTTCAACAAAGTCCGATATGATGCTCCGACATCATCAAAAATCCCAATCGACCAAATCACAGCAACCGGATGGGGTGACGACAGCCCAGAATTACAACCAGACGACGGTGATGACATGGAAGATGACGACGATATTGATAACCCATTTGGGTACATTCAATACCTGGCCGCCTTACCACGAGGGGATGCGTACCCAGCAGAACCTCTCTGGGACACCTCAGGAGATTGAAGCGAATGGGATAACCCATTCTTTTCCAAGGGGAGTAGGAGAACGATGGACACCACCATCGCAGCAGTCATTGAAGAGAAAGAGGAGGAACCTGAACTGGAATACCCAGTAGTCAGTGCAAAAACTCATGAAGAAGGAAAAATAAGACAAGCCAACTCTACTATAAAGTATTTACTTTCAGACCTACCATCAGGAGAAGGAACCTTTATGTTAGGAAGAGATAAGGGATGGAGATGCAAGATAAAGGTGCCAGACAGTCAGCTACACTGCATACACCAATGGGAAAGGAACATGCCAATAGAAGAAGCTGCACACATCAACTACACGTTCTGCAAAGGAAGAACGAGTGAAAGGATGAGGATCCATTGTAGGAGCTGTAGAATCACCAGCTGCCCGGCATGTGTGGGGTATTATCTAAAAGAAAAGATCAACCCAGCCCCAAGTGAAAAAGAAAAAGAAAAGATCATTGGGCCCCATCGACAACTCACAAGATTCCTTCTTATCTCTTACATATCACTCAAAAGAAAAAGATAAACTAAAAGAAAGCATCACAGCACATGGACGGCTGCCTTTGGGTTCTTTTCAGAACAATGCTAAAGTAAAAGAAAATTATTACTAGTGGACGAATATATTTTTGGTGAGTGGGATGATTCATCCTTATCTCTTATTTTCTGAGTGGATTGCCTTGGTGGTAGTAGTGGTGGGTCTTCTTCCGTTGTCTGGTTTGTTTTTCTTGTTGATTTCTTTACAGCTGTGAGCCACGTTGAATGCGTTGGTTGAGCTCTGCAAACCCACCCGCGAGTTTCGCGAAGCTTCGTAGCTGTCTGACCAGTTCAACGTACAGTTGTCCCCATCTTTTGTCGATTCCTGCGAGCTGGTGGCACCAGTAAGCACTTTCCCAGAGCATTTCTTTGACAATTTTGGCTCTGTGGAGGAAATAGTTGAGCATATTTTGTGACAGATCTGTGGCTTCTTGTCGCCTCTGGTCATTGGTCCATTCTGCTGTTTCATTGAAGACCTCTCGATTGGGTCTTCGTGATTGGAGGCCTGCCAAGGTCCTACTGGGCATGGACCTTTGGTATTCCACTGTTGTGTGTCCTGGGCGACTTTCGTATAACTCTTGAGCATATGCTGGGGTCTGCCCAGTTTCAATGTCCCTGTGTGAGTCTGTTTAGGCTATAATTCTGAGCGTATTGAGGTTTCCAATGGCTCGATCTTGATCCATGAGTTGGTGGATAAGAATTGGGCCAAGGTTGCCCCTAACTCGCATGCTTGCCCTTCTGGGTATTGAGGTTGTGCTGCTTCTTCCAGTGCTGCTGCTGCTAACCTCAGGACTCCCTTGGCCTTCTCTGAGGACTTACTCAGGACCTGGGTTTACCTTTTGCCTGTGATTCTCCTAGGATTTCTAAACCAAGGATAAACTCTTAGTCTTTCTATGCTTCTCCTAAACTTAACCTACCCCCCTTGAAAGTGTTTTAGTGTGCCATGAGGTAGAATGAAATAATACCTTTCCCCGCTCTGATACCAGGGTTTGGATCGGGCCCTTGTAGCTATGAAATAAGGATTCTTATTTCAAGCTCGCGAATTGCGGAAGTGTTTTTACAAGGTTGAGTGAGTAAGACTTCTTGGGTCTCAAGTGTTTGGATCTCAAGTGTTTCGGTGGTGATGACATGCAGGATGACGACGATATTGATAACCCATTTGGGTACATTCAATACCTGGCCGACTTACCACGAGGGGATGCGTACCTAGCAGAACCTCTCTGGGACACCTCAGGAGATGGAACCGAATGGGATAACCCATTCTTTTCCGAGGGGAGTAGGAGAACGATGGGCACCACTATCGCAGCAGTCACTGAAGAGAAAGAGGAGGAACCTGAACTGGAATACCCAGTAGTCAGTACAAAAACTCATGAAGAAGGAAAAATAGGACAAGCCAACTCTACTATAAAGTATTTACTTTCAGACCTACCATCAGGAGAAGGAACCTTTATGTTAGGAAGAGATGAGGGATGGAGATGCAAGATAAAGGTGCCAGCCAGTCAGCTAAACTGTATACACCAATGGGAAAGGAACATGCCAATAGAAGAAGCTACACACATCAACTGCACGTTCTGCAAAGGAAGAACGAGTGAAAGGATGAGGATCCATTGCAGGAGCTGTAGAATCACCAGCTGCCCGGCATGTGTGGGGTATTATCTAAAAGAAAAGATCAACCCAGCCCCAAGTGAACCAGAAACATACAGATAAGAAGACCAACTCATTAAGGAACTAATGAGATATATCTCTTACCTACAATCTGAGAATGAGAAACTCAGAAGAGGGCTAAACGAACAAGGTACCTGCCTAAGTCAGAAATAGTTAGAAGAGGCACAACGCATAAATTACAAAGATAAGGAGCTCACAATAAAAGAACCAGAGGAAAGTCATGTCTCAGAAGCATCAGATGATGAAGAAACCACAGAAACAAAACACGGCATCTACGCCATTGATGCTCCAGGAGAAGGCATAAAGACAAAAAGGAGAATGTTGAACAAACTGTTCAACATTATTGTGACCTTCGAAATTCCAGGTTCCAAGACATTCAGGGTGCAGGCAATACTTGACACAGGAGCAACCACATGCTGCATCGATAGCAGAATTGTCCCAAAAGAAGCAGTAATGCCAACAAACTACACTACATACTTCAACGGCGTCAACTCGAGGCAAGCCACTAACTCCAAACTTAAGGGAGGAGACATGATCATTGGAGGACATCGGTTCAAAATACCGTTTGTATATTGCTTCCCAATGAATATACAAGACGGGATCCAATTCCTGGTAGGCTGCAATTTCATCAGAGCCAAATTTGCAGGAGTTTGGTTAGAAGGAGACAAAGTAACGTTCTTTAAGAACGTCGCCTGTATAAATACCAGTCAAGAAACAGAAACTTCAGCAGCGGCAATACAACAGTTGGATATGGAGGAGCAAGAATATCAAGAGATACGAAACTCCGTCTACCTCAACATCAGAACCACTAGCCCTTGGTTCCAGAGAAAGTTCAAAGGCACAATAGAAGAGCTGAAGAAGGCAAGATACATTGGAGAAGATCCTTTGAAACACTGGGTGAAGAACAAAATCCAATGTAGATTGGATATAATCAACCCAGACATCACCATACAAGACAAACCATTGGGTTATGTCACACCTGCCATAGAGGATGCTTTTAAACGGCATATTGACGCCCTGCTGAAACTGGGTGTCATAAGAAAAAGCAACAGCAGGCACAGAACGATGGCCATAATCGTTCACTCAGGGACAACAACAGATCCGGTCACTGGCAAGGAGTCAAAGGGGAAAGAACGTATGGTATTCAACTACCATACGCTCAATAACAACACCCATAAAGACTAGTACAGCCTGCCTGACATCAATACAATCCTGAAGCGCATAGGGAACAACAATATCTACTCTAAATTTGATCTCAAGAGTGGATTCCACCAGGTCGCAATGGAACATGAAAGCATACCATGGACAGCTTTCATGGTACCAAAAATAGGATTGTATGAATGGCTGGTCATGCCATTCGGATTAAAAAACGCTCCAGCAGTCTTCCAGAGAAAGATGGATACCTGCTTCGAAGGAACATCAACATTCATCGCAGTCTACATAGACGATATCCTGGTGTTCTCAAAAAATGAGGAGGAGCATGTAAAACACCTGCAGCAGATGGTAAAAATCTGCAAGGACAATGGCCTGGTGCTATCACCAACAAGGATGAAGGTAGCGGTAAAAGAGATCGAGTTCCTAGGAGCAGTGATTGGGAACAGAAGGATCAAATTACAACCGCACATAATCAAGAGAATAGTGGAATTCAAGGAGGAACAGCTCAAATAGAAGAAAGGTTTGAGATCATGGCTAGGAATCCTAAACTATGCCAAAAACTACATTCCAAATCTTGGAACCCTACTTTGACCACTTTACTCAAAATCCAGTTCCAACGGAGACAAGAGAATGAAGCCTTCGGACTGGGAGATCATCAGAAAGCTTAAAAAATAAGTGCAAAATTTGCCAGACTTAGAGCTACCTCCAGAAGAGTGTTATATCATCATGGAGACTGATGGTTGCCTGGAAGGATGGGGTGACATCTGCAAATGGAAACCAAACAAGTCAGACCCACGGTCATCAGAGAAAATCTGTGCCTATGCAAGCGGGAAATTCCCAACAGTCAAATCAACCATAGATGCAGAAATATATGCTTGCATGGAATCTCTCTAAGCCCTAAAAATCCATTACTTAGACAAAGGAGAGATCACCCTTCGAACAGACTGCCAAGCCATAATCAGTTTCTATAACAAATCAGCCCAACACAAACCCTCTAGGGTTAGATGGATAGGCTTCACTGATTATATCACAGGCACTGGGGTCACAATAAAATTTGAGCATATAGATGGCAAGCATACCATATTGGCTGATTCATTATCTCGACTAATATGTTTGTCAATATCAGCAGAATGCGCAGAAGGGAATCACCAGGGAGTCCTGAGGTTAGCAGCAGCAGCACTGGAAGAAGCAGCACAACCTCAATACCCAGAAGGGGAAGCATGCCAGTTAGGGGCAACCTTGGCCCAATTCTTATCTACCAACTCATGGATCAAGACCGAGCCATTGGAAACCTCAACACGTTCAGAATTATGGCCCAAACAGACTCACACAGGGACATTGAAACTGGGCAGACCCCAGCATATGCTCAAGAGTTATACGAAAGTCGCCCAGGACACACAACAGTGGAATACCAAAGGTCCATGCCCAGCAGGACCTTGGCAGGCCTCCAATCACGAAGACCCAATCGAGAGGTCTTCAATGAAACAGCAGAATGGACCAATGACCAGAGGCGACAAGAAGCCACAGATCTGTTACAAAATATGCTCAACGATTTCCTCCAAAGATCCAAAATTGTCAAAGAAATGCTCTGGGAAAGAGCTTACTGGTGCCACCAGCTGGCAGGAATCGACAAAAGATGGGGACAACTGTACGTTGAACTGGTCAGACAGCTACGAAGCTTCGCGAAACTCGCGGATGGGTTTGCAGAGCTCAACCAACGCATTCAACGTGGCTCACAGCTGTAAAGAAATCAACAAGAAAAACAAACCAGACAACGGAAGAAGACCCACCACTACCACCACCAAGGCAATCCACTCAGAAAATAAGAGATAAGGATGAATCATCCCACTCACCAAAAACAGATTCGTCCACTAGTAATAATTTTCTTTTACTTTAGCATCGTTCTGAAAAGAACCCAAAGGCAGTCGTCCATGTGCTGTGATGCTTTCTTTTAGTTTGTCTTTTTCTTTTGAGTGATATGTAAGAGATAAGAAGGAATCTTGTGAGTTGTCGATGGGGCCCAATGAGCACCCGGACTCAATTATACATCTTCTTTTCTCAGTTTGTAAGCCTATATAAGGCATAACCTTAAGAGTAGCAAGACACACTTGAGACCCAAGAAGTCTTACTCTCTCAACCTTGTAAAAACACTTCCGCAATTCGCGAGCTTGAAATAAAAATCTTTGTTTCATAGCTAGAAGCGCCCGATCTAAACCCTTTCTCTGGAACCAAGGGCTAGTGGTTCCGATGTTGGGGTAGACGGAGTTTTGTATCTCTTGATATTCCTGCTCCTCCATATCCAACTCTTGTATTGTCGCTGCTGAAGTTTCTGTTTCTTGACTGGTATTTATACAGGCGACGTTCTTAAAGAACGTTACTTTGTCTCCTTCTAACCAAACTCCTGCAAATTTAGCTCTGATGAAATTGCAGCCTACCAAGAATTGGATCCCGTCTTGTATATTCATTGGGAAGCCATATACAAATGGTATTTTGAACCGATGTCCTCCAATGATCATGTCTTCTCCCTTAAGTTTGGAGTTAGCGGCTTGCCTCGAGTTGACGCCGTTGAAGTATGTAGTGTAGTTTGTTGGCGTTACTGCTTCTTTTGGGACAATTCTGCTATAGATGTAGCATGTGGTTGCTCCAGTGTCAAGTATTGCCTGCATCGTGAATGTCTTGGAACCTGGAATTTCGAAGGTCACAATAATGTTGAACAGTTTGTTCAACATTCTCCTTTTTGTCTTTATGCCTTCTCCTGTAGCATCAATGGCGTAGATTCCATGTTTTGTTTATGTGGTTTCTTCATTATCTAATGCTTCTGAGACATGACTTTCCTCTGGTTCTTTTATTGTGAGCTCATTCTCTTTATAATTTATGCGTTGTGCCTCTTCTAACTATTTCTGACTTAGGCAGGTACCTTGTTCGTTTAGCCCTCTTCTAAGTTTCTCATTCTTAGATTGTAGGTAAGAGATATATCTCATTATTTCCTTAATGAGTTGGTCTTCTTCCCTGTATGTTTCTTTTTCACTTGGGGCTGGGTTGATCTTTTCTTTTAGATAATACCCCACACATGCCGGGCAGCTAGTGATTCTACAGCTCCTGCAATGGATCCTCATCCTTTCACTCATTCTTCCTTTGCAGAACGTGCAGTTGATGTGTGCAACTTCTTCTATTGGCATGTTCCTTTCCCATTGGTGTATGCAGTTTAGCTGACTGTCTGGCACCTTTATCTTGCATCTCCATCCCTCATCTCTTCCTAACATAAAGGTTCCTTCTCCTGATGGTAGGTCTGAAAGTAAATACTTTATAGTAGAGTTGGCTTGTCCTATTTTTCCTTCTTCATGAGTTTTTGCACTGACTACTGGGTATTCCAGTTCAGGTTCCTCCTTTTTCTCTTCAGTGACTGCTGCGATGGTGGTGTCCATCGTTCTCCTACTCCCCTTGGAAAAGAATGGGTTATCCCATTCGCTTCCATCTCCTGAGGTGTCCCAGAGAGGTTCTGCTGGGTACGCATCCCCTCGTGGTAAGGCGGCCAGGTATTGAATGTACACAAATGGGTTATCAATTTCGTCGTCATCTTCCATGTCATCACCGTCGTCCAGTTGTAATTGTAGGCTGTCGTCACCCCATCCAGTTGCTGTGATTTGGTCGATTGGGATTTTTGATGATGTCGGAGCATCATATCGGACTTTGAAGTCATATTTCCCACTGGGTTGGCCCAATGTATCCCAAATTTCCCTTTTCTTTTCAGCATGATTTATCTGGGTTGCTTCACTTTTCCAGAGGACTCCTGCGAATTCTTCGTCGTCCATGCTTTTCATATTGTCGTTCTAGCAATTTTGCAGTTGCTCCGTCTGTTTGATCAATAGTCGGATGAGTGTGTTGTTTTGCCTGATGAGGATTGCTAACCCCTTTTGAGTTGTTCCAGACTTCTCGCCGGGTCGTACAAATCCTTTGGCTCCCATTGACTCCGTTGCTTGTAACGCTTCTTTGTATTGCGATGAACTAGCTGTTTGGGTCCAGCTCATTAATATTGAAAGCTTGGGTTCTATTGGTTGTACCGGATGGCTTTTGGAACATTCTAGGTTGGTAAGTGAAGAATAGGTTAACACAGAAAAACAGTTTGTTTATGCTTGGCTAAGACAATCATATGAGAGGTAGACTCATCGCACCGGGTTTCCTCTATGGCCTTCTCTGAGGACTTACTCAGGACCTGGGTTTGCCTTTTGCCTATGATTCTCCTAGGATACCAGGGTTTGGATCGGGCGCTTCTAGCTATGAAACAAGGATTTTTATTTCAAGCTCGCGAATTTCGGAAGTGTTTTTACAAGGTTGAGAGAGTAAGTCTTCTTGGGTCTCAAGTGTGTCTTGCTACTCTTAAGGTTATGCCTTATATAGGCTTACAAACTGAGAAAAGAAGATGAATAATTGAGTCCGGGTGCTCATTGGGCCCCATCGACAACTCACAAGATTCCTTCTCATCTCTTACATATCACTCAAAAGAAAAAGACAAACTAAAAGAAAGCATCACAGCACATGGACGGCTGCCTTTGGGTTCTTTTCAGAACGATGCTAAAGTAAAAAAAAATTATTACTAGTGTACGAATCTGCTTTGGGTGAGTGGGATGATTCATCCTTATCTCATATTTTCTGAGTGGATTGCCTTGGTGGTGTTAGTGGTGGGTGACATGCCTCCTTTAGAACCTTGGAGATGATGGTCCTCCTGTAGCAGTTGGTTGTATAGTATGAGCATGGTATAGGCACGTGCTCTTTGCAGCTGGGCAGCTGGTAATTGTCCTGAGACATAGTTATTGTTTGTGGCCTTGCTCCTGAGTTCATCTTCTTCCTTTTGTTGGATTGTGGCTGTGGATAGCAATGCTCCTCCGAGTAGTTGCAGCTGCTCATATTTGAGTCTGTGAGCATGAAGCCTATGTCTTGTGTGTTCTTCAAAGGTACATGGCAATGTTGCCTCTGCTTGGTAGTCCTTTGCTCTTTGATTGGGAATAATGGCTGTGGTTTTGTCAGGGAGATATATTATTGGAGGTATACGATCAGCTCTGATGGAATCCCTCTGCTGCCTTATTCTTTTAGAGCTACCTGTGCTGGCAGTGGAGCTTTCTGCGCTTCTTTTGTGAGACATGCTGCTGCTCCGGAAAGGTTGTTGGTACTTCTGGGAAGAGTGTCTGCCAAGGTGTTGCCTGCCCTCTTTATATAGGCGTGGTGGCAGCATGGTTACGTGTCGTTCACAACTGCTCATTTTGCATTTGATTTCTTTTCTGGCCCAATGCTTAGGCTGCTGCTCCCCTATGACTCATTAGGCTTTTGGGTCACGCATTCGAGGCCCATATACTGGTGTGCGGATTGTGGGTCTCCAAGCCGTCTTGTAGGCTCCTGTAGGTTGTAGGAGTCAGTTGCCTCGTCCGTGTCTTGGCCTAACATGAAGGCTCATTCCTCAAATGGTAGTTCTAAGAGCAAAGACTTCATGGTGAAGCTGATTTGTCCTGTTTCTCCTTCTGAGACGCTGCAGATGTCGTTGTTATCAGAGTCTCCTTGGTCCATGGAGACTACGTCGTAGTCATCCGGTAAGTCCAGGCTGTCCATGACTACTTTTCTGGCCATATTGCCTGTTCTCCTGTTGCATTCTTGTGAGAAATGCCCTTCTTCTCCGCAAACATAGCACTTGCACTTTTTTGCTCGGTGCGGATGCTTTCTTTTAAAGGCCCTCACATGTGAATCATGAGGTTTTCCTTTACAAGTTCGTGCTTTTCTGAGGCCGTATCTTTTTCCGCTGTTGTAGTAGCCTGGTATTGGTATTTTGCTACAGAAGGAGAGGTATTTCAGGCTTCTTTGTAGCGCAGCCTTCTTGCATAATTCTGCAAGATACTGGTAGGAAAAGTAGATTCTTGGAATTACCCATATTGTATTTCCTGGGTATTTTTCTGCAAATGCTTGTTCCAGCTCTTTTCTTATCAGTGGGGGCATCTTCCTGAAGAATTTTTCTGAAAGTTCAGAGGATATGAACATACGTCCTGACTTTGCTGCTAGGATTTTGAAGTTGTTCATATAACTGAACAGATCCTAAACATTGCCGCACGTAAGTCTCTCTAGGTCTTGGTATGCCCTTTCTTGTTCTATAGTGGATCTTGTGTATGGGTCTTCTATGATGAACATTCTCTTGATATGAGATGTTATGTTTCTTAGGTCCTCAGCTATGTTGACCAGCTCCTCATATTCTTGAGAAAACTCCGTTCTCCACTGGATCCATGTTTTCTTTTCAATTTCTCCTAGTAGATTTTCTATGAAATCTACCTTTGACCTGTTGTCATCCCATTGGTACTTCTGATTGATTAGATTTACTGTGATTGTTTCCCATCTTTCGATGACTTCAGAATACAGGCCAATGTCCTGTGGGAGTATTAGCAAAACTCCCGTTGATTGTTCTGCTGGTGGGAGAGTCCACATTCCATCGTCAAGGCCTTTTCTGCTGAATCTACCCTTCCAGCCTTCTGTGTTAGCTGGTGGTTGTCTTGATGTGGAAGCAACTCCTGGTGCTGGTGGATATTGTACCTGTCCCATGAGTGGTTCCGTTGGTGGTGGTTTGTTGTAAGATATTGCTGAGGAAGAGCTTGGGTAAGCGCCTTCTTCCTGGAATTTTCTGAGAGCTGCGAATGCTGGGTATTCCAATTCAGGCACCTCCTCGTTCTCTTCAGTCACTGCTACGATGGTGGTGTTCATCGTTCTCCTACTCCCCTCGGAAAATAATGGGTTATCCCATTCGCTTTCATCTCCTGAGGTGTCCCAGAGAGGTTCTGCTGGGTACGCATCCCCTCGTGGTAAGGCGGCCAGGTATTGAATGTACCCAAATGGGTTATCAATATCTTCGTCATCTTCCATGTCATCACCGTCGTCCGGTTGTAATTCTGGGCTGTCGTCACCCCATCCGGTTGCTGTGATTTGGTCGATTGGGATTTTTGATGATGTCGGAGCATCATATCGGACTTTGAAGTCATATTTCCCACTGAGTTGGCCCAATGTATCCCAAATTTCCTTTTTCTTTTTAGCATGACTTATCTGGGTTGCTTCACTTTCCCAGAGGACTCCTGCAAATTCCTCGTCATCCATGCCTTCCGTTTCGTCTTCCTCCACCATTGGTGGAATTCTGTGATATCCACTGAAAGACACTCTTACTCGTCCGTCTGACGTTGACCGTGTTAGTGCCCTCTGCGGTTGGATTGATCCATGTTCCTGTGAGGGTTGAATCGTCCAACTTCTTCCTTGCAGGAATTCCGTACTATGGTGTTGTCCCGCTATTGCTTGGATGCCTATACTTGCAAGGTAGTCTGCCACGTTTCGTATCTGATAAGGAAATCCCACATGGCTTGTATTTGTGAGCCTCCCTATTAGGGATCTGGTTATTAGGAGATTGCTTTCTCCTCCCCGCCAGTTCTCATACCCGTGCGTCTAAATAGCTACTTCCACGTGGTTGTGGAAGTCTCCTATTGACAGTTGCATATCTATTGTCATGTAGATGAGTTGTATGCTTTAAGATAAGTCGACCTCCATGGTACCGATTATGGACACGTCATCTGACCACCTTGTGTCCCTTACTACTTGTAAAGCGTTTGTGCCTGCTCCCCGTCTGTGAAGTGAGTGGACTCTTATCATGATGAGTCCTGGATGTATGAACCGAAATCCTTCCCTACTGACTGTGTTGTAGCTTTCTGCGTTCATTAGTGGCAAGTTTATTTGCTGTCCTTTGACTACGCATAGGATTTCTTCTTCAGAGTAATGCTGATATACTCTGTGATTGGCTCCTGACCATCCGTACTCATAGAGTACTTCTGCATGTACCAGATTCGCTCTCCTTCTTTGTGACAGGTTGAGTTGCACGTCTGGGTCGAGCCTGCTTTCTAAGCTTCTTCTGTATCCCTTGGCTCTTCTATTCAGTCTCTTTTGTGCTTCGTACCTCGCACGACTACTCCATCTGTAGTCTCGACTCTGATCCTCTTGTGTAGCCGGACCAGTTCTCTGATTGCTATGATCTCCCATTACGGAAATCGCTTTACTGAAAACTACACGACTGTTTTCGCGACTGATCGAAATCAGTCCATGTTATTGGAAACAATTGACATGAAATCACACTAATTAAGATACATATATGTGAAACGAATGCCAGCCAAAGGTGAAAGGTGTAGGGCATTTGCCATTTCTATTGAAACTTCAATATCAGAAATAACGGTACGTACGTACGTATCTTCAATTGTAGCTCTTCAGCCTCCACTCTTATTGGTTACTTAACTGATTTGTGCTTTTGGGATCCATTTTGCTCGATCATTACTGTGCTTTTCTAATCTCACGCGCTCTTCACAACTGCGACTGTCAGCTGCGTGCACGCATGCAATATTAATAAAACCAAACGAAACTGGAAAACGTTAAATGTTAGAGGCTTAGAGCAGATCGAGTAGCATGCATAAATGTAATATGCTATATAAATTCCAGTGCGCCCTAATTTTGAAGAATCTCTTCTCATTAGCCAACAAAAGTTTCTGAAATTTTCTCACGCCCTAGAATGTCTAAGAGACTGTTCCCAGTAACCCAACTTTTCTCTTTCTTTCTTATTTTCACTCCGTAATTGTCCTTCTCATAGTCACCTCTCACCCATTAAAACACTTTCTCCCATGTTCCCTCTGGCCTGTAACATCCCAAGTCGGCCAAAGCTTTCCGGCAACCGCCGGTGCGCCTCCATCGCAGACTCCGAACGAGTTGTGGCATTTTCGGCCGAAACTTTCCGGCTACCACCGTGGAATTGAGCCCATCTTCAAGCCTCCGCGCCTCATTGCAGCTTAAGGCCTCATATCAGCGCCACCATCGGCCACAGAGCTGGTGGGCCTCGTTTGGATCTAAACGAGACCAAGGCTTCTCCTCGCGGGCCACCATTGGCTCCTCACGGCCATAACCACCGTACCAGTATCCGCATCCTCAGCGGCCTCGCTCATGCCTATCGTGATAGCTCAATGTCAGACGTCTGCTCGACTAGAGCTCTGCCTCCCTTTGTCTTTGTCTCAGTTCGATGCTCAAAGGGCGGCGACAACGGCTGATGCCAGAGCTTTCAATTTGAAGCCATGGTCTAGTCTGGTCGGATCGGGTCAGAGATTTGGGGTTCAGTATAGATCCACGAGCTCCTTCTCATACTCTCGCAAGTAAATTTTGAAGTTTTAGTAGCGGAAACAGTTCAATCTATAGAGTGAAGCATATCATAAGCTTTGGAATTTTAAGTGAAATGAAATGTAAAATGTGCTAGCACTTATATTGTCGATGAAATCACGTTTGATTTGATTATGTAGTGATTCAATGTTGAGATGTGAGAGTATAATAGAAAAGTAGTTCGTTAATCGTTGTGCTAGGTTGTGATTAAATTGGAGAATGATTAAGCTTTTACAACTTTAATGTGTAAATTGATGGTGATGATAGGAATGATAGGTGGGTTTAGATGAAGAAGGTGAGAAGATTGACAGGTTGTTCTATTGCAATTGACAAAAGCTTGACGTTTTGCAAAGCATGGCAATATTGAAATCGGTATATATACACACCATGTATTTGATGAAATGCTTGCATTGAACGATATTTTGGAACTTTTTCTATTTTGAGAACCATGTATATTGTAATTGGCAGGCAAGTGATGTTCTTGTTGTTGAGTGTTTTTCACTGTCGTTAGCGAGTCTCGATTATCTATGTTGATGATTTATCTTATATTTTCATGAGACGACATGTTATATTTTTTTTTTATGATTATGCATGAAGGCTCTGCATGTACTTTACAATTTTTATCCACGTCACGTATACGATTATGCATCGATGCATAGGCTATTCGACTGATCACCAAGTACGTCGGGGGGGGGGGGGGGGGGGTGGCCTCGGAATGTCTTACCCGATAGTTTATATGTTTCACCTCCACACGCTTGCATTAACTTTATTGAAACTAGCTCAGTTTTATTTTATATTTTTGGTGAAAGGCATAAGATTACGCTTTATGATTTCTTAAAATTGTTTATTTTTCGTCCACTCACTCTGACGCTTTCTAAGTTTTATATGCCTTTCTCCTGGGCCCTTTGATTTCAAATACCTAGGTTTCCAGAGTTATGTGGAGGTCGAGCGCGCACATTGTCGGGGCATAGCAATTTTCGTGGTAGGAACAGGTTGATCCGATGAGCTAGTATTTCAATTAGCTTAGTTAGTTTAGCTAGTCTTGTAGCTTTGATATCATAAACGTCTTTGTGTATTCTCTACTTGGTGTGATCCAATACTTCATGTATTCTCTACTCGTGTCATAAATTTACATTGTTGTATGACTTCAGAGTTTGAGTTTCTACTTTCTCCTATTTTTAGTTAAGTATGAGGTTAATCCCGGTTTAGGCAACTAAATCAAGGTTGGGTCTTCACAGTTTCAAGGTAAGAAATTATTCAGTTTCATTACATTAACAAAATAAAGATGAACCTTAAACTTCTTGGACTCAAAGTGCCCGACCAACCATTCCCACTCGTCTTCCCTTTTCGTCCGCAACTCTTTTAGTCCAGACGAGGCCCCGTGTTTCTTGTAGTGCTTGTGCAGGTCGTACTTCCAATCCTTGTAAATGCTGATAGCCGTCTCCTTTAGGAATTTCCACATCTTCGGTCTGCCTTTATAGTCATAATGTACCTAGAAAAAAAATTCATAGACCTTATGCCTCTATGCTTTGTAATTAATTATGAAATCAAATAAAATTAAATAGACCCTATTACCGAAAGTTCGCGGTATACCCTCGACTTTTCAGCTTGGGGCAACTTATCCCAAGAAGGGGCCATCATATGTATGTTGTTCCGTATGATATATCTGATGCTATACGAGCACAAACTGCTCATCTCCAGCGTCGGAGGGTCTCTGGTGAACTCGTTGAACGACACCTCGATCTTCTTTCCTATTGACTTTACTATCCTTTTGAGTTTATCTCCCTTAACAAGTCCTCGAGTGCGTTTGGAGACCGGGGCTAAGAGAACCCTCATGTTCACTTTGTGTCGGGCGCTATAGCAAATAGAATCGTTGACGGATTCTTGGGGACCTTGTGACGCTGTCGCCGAAGGAGAAATCTCTGCATTGTCAGTATATGTTGTAGCCGCTTCAACTGGAGCATTTGGTATCGTATGAGAAGCCTCTGAAGCCGTAACAATCTCCTCAGAGGTGTTACCACAACCCAATTGTAGTCTAATGGATTGGAATTTGGAAGTCTTCTCTTGTGTAGTGCGCCTCTTCCTGCCATCAAGCATCTTAATTAAGTTGTACGACATAAAAAATTAACAACATTTACTCAACAAAACTATATTCATCAAAACACATCCATACCAAAAAAATAAAAATTTCATCTAATCCAATACATATTCAACTTAAGCCTTATCCATTTTCATTCAACAAGTACATAATTAAAGGATCATCAACAAAAATTATACATAAAATTCGTAATCAGAACATAACAACCATAATTTCAATAATGTCCATAATCGGAATACAATTCTACCTAATCTCTTTAATCAACAACAATTCTACTTAATCTCCCTAATCAACAACAAGTCCATGCATATAATCTCCATCAACTACAATACATACTCCTAATATATTTCAATCCATAATCTCAACCAACAATCCAACAAATTCATTCAACAACAAATTCACACTACAAGAAAACAGCACTTAGACCACGGAAACGTAATTGTTCCATGGTCCAAGTAACACCTGGACGACGGAGAATACCATATCCGTCGTCCAGGTGATCACCTGGACGACGGAAAAGACTCCGAGGTCTAGGTGATCACCTGGACAACGGACCGCCAAGCCGTGGTCCGAGTAACTTCTACTTAGACGACGTACCGACACCTCCGTCGTCTAAGTGAAGCATTATATAAGCCCGATGCCAAACTCTCTTCGATCATTCCATCCGATCCTCTGTCCCACGGGAAATTTTAAAGATCAAAGAAGAAGGAGAAGGGAGAAGGAGAAGGAGAAGGATCAGGATCAGGATCTCCGCTGACTAGCTAGCTAGCTTAATTAACTGATATCGAGAAGGCCAGCAGGTACGTACGCAGTTAAAATTTGCTTAATATATATTTAGTGAAAACGTACATACATGCATGGATGTTAGCTATATATACAGATTAAATTACGTACGTAATTGATGGATCAATGTAGATCGAGTACGTATAATTAAGCGTAAATTAATGGACTACTATATATATATGTAATAATTAATTAATTATAATATTTTGTAGCAGTATGGACAAGAGTTGGATGAAGTTGAAGAATAGATGTGATGTCCAGTATATGGATGAAATTAGCGAATTTGTGAATTTTGCGATAGAACATGGTCAGGGAAAGAAGCGTTTCAGGTGTCCGTGCCAGAAATGTCTTAATTGTCAGTATGTGGAGGTTAATGTTATGGTGAAACACCTGTACGAAAATGGTATGATGTGGAGTTACACTACATGGAGCGAGCATGGTGAAGCAGTAGAGTTCAGCGCAGCAGACTTCAGCTCAGGGTACAGTTACCATGGTGCCTCATCCAGCAGCAGTGGTGCCGGACCCCCAGCTTGCAACCCAACTGCAGATTTGGTCCATGATGCATTTTCGGGATGTAGTCATGGTGGACACCAACACCAAGACGGAGGTTACAGTACCACTAATGAGCAGGATGACACATTCCCCGCTGCTAGCTTGGCCACTGACACCAGTGAGATGGATAAGTACAACCGGATGCTACTTGAAGCGCAGACCCCGGTGTTCCCTGGATGTCGAGAGAATGTGTTGCAATATGTGATGGAGCAAATGAAGATAAAAATGAAGCACAAAATGTCAGTGAGTGCTTTTGACAAAATTCAGGAGCAAATATGTAAGTTGCTTCCTGATGATCACAATCTTCCTAAATCTCATTATAAGGTTAGAAATATCTTGAGCAGCCTCGGCCTAAAGTACAGGATAATTGACGCATGTCCGAATGATTGTGAGCTATTTTACAAAGAGTATGAAGATTTGGACTATTGTCCCGTATGTGGCCAGTGCAGATTCCAGGTGAATAGGAAGAGTTCAAAAAAGAGAATTCCTGTGAAAGTTGTTCGATATTTTCCCTTGATTCCTAGATTGCAGCGCCTGTACATGTCTCTACACACAGCAGAGGCGATGCGATAGTACGCAGAAAAGCGAATAGATGACGATGTCCTGCGACACGCCGCGGATGGGGAGGGTTTCAAACATTTCGACAGAGAATTTGGAGACTTTGCTGTAGAGGTTAGAAATGTTAGACTCGGCCTATCTACAGACGGATTCAATCCTTGGGGAAGTAATAGCTCCGCCGTCAGCACTTGGCCAGTTATTCTGATGCCGTACAACTTGCCTCCGTGGATGTGCATGAACAAGGAATTTAATTTCCTTACTGTACTAATTCCAGGTCCTAAATCTCCAGGGAAGTGCTTAGATGTCTACCTCAGACCTTTGATCGACGAGCTAAAACTGTTGTAGCAAAATGGAGTCCCAACTTATGACAAATTCACTGACACGATGTTCACGATGAGGGCTGCCGTAATGTGGACGATCATCGATTTTTCAGCGTATGGGATGTTGGCAGCCTGCAGGACAAAAGGATATAATGGATGTCCTATATGTTTGGACGACGTGAACTCTAGTTAGCATGCGGGGAAGGTGTGTTACTTGGGTCACCGTAGATGGCTTCCTCACGACCACCCATGGCGACAGGATGAAGCTCATTTCGACGGGACGGTAGAGAACAATCCTAAACCCCGTAGTTGGTCGGGCGAAGAGATTTTAGAGAGGTTGAGCTATTTCGACTTTGGTGTGTTGACCAATGACGCGGATGTGAAGAAATGCAATCCAATTCCTCCACATGATCTGAGCTATTGGGATCACAAGAGTATATTCTTTGAACTCCTTTACTGGTCGAAGTTGAAGCTGAGGAACAACTTGGATGCGATGCACATAGAAAAGAATGTGTGCGACAGCGTGGTGGGAACAATTCTCAGTATTAAGTTAGAGACTAAAGATACTCCCAAAGCGCGCAAAGATCTGGAATCAATGAATGTACGTCGTCCCTTGTGGTTGAGGAGGGATAGGAAAAGAGTGTACAACAAGATGCCAGCTGCACCTTACACAGTGAAGCCGACCCTTAGACGTTCTGTATTTCACTGGTTTAAGGGCGTTCGTTATCCGGCTACGTATGCAGCTACTATAACTGGAGCAGTGGACGAGGTGCAACACAAGTTTGTTGGTCTAAAGACACATGACTATCACGTTATGCTGCAACGTCTGATTCCAATGGTAATTCGACCATACTTGCCTCCGGACGTCGTAGAACCAATAATGGCATTGTGCAGATGGTGGCAGAGGTTATGCGCCAGAGAATTAAAGAAGTCAGATGTGGTTGAATTGCAACAACAAATTGTGCACATCATTTGCAAACTAGAGAGGATTTTTCCTCCTGCTTTCTTTGACATCATGATTCACCTAATGATCCACCTGCCCGAGCAGGTGCTCATTTCTGGTCCGGTCCAGTACACTTGGATGTATCATCAAGAAAGGTACGTACAACTAATTAATTATACAGGTTTTTCGATTCATAATTTGTTCCACTGGAGATTACTAGCTAGCTATATGTACTTATTCTTATTGTACGTTTGATTTGTAGACAGCTTGGACAGTATAAGTCATTCGTCAAAAATGGTCGGCCCCGGATGGCTCCATAGCAGAGACATACCTAATGCATGAGTGTGTTACTTACTGCAACAGGTACCTCAAAGATCCACCACCTCCCACTGCCTCCGATCCCAGTGCCCGCATCAATCTTTCTGTCGTCACCAATGTCGTCCGACCGTTTAGAGAAGTATTAAAGGAATCGTTAACACGGGAAGAACTTATTGAGGCACATTGGGTAGTGTTGCGAGACTGTGACGAAGTTGAGCCGTACATGATGTCATATAGGGAGAGGCTTCGGGCGTTAAATCAAAACATGAGTTCGGCGTGGATTGAGAAAATGGTTAAGAAGAAGTTTCCCGATTATTTCTTCCAATGGGTACGTACGTACGTCTCGGTATTTAGTAATTTATATACATATCGATCATGTTTGTAGAAAGTAAACCCTTATATTAATTTGCCCTTTTTCACAGATGATTGATCTGCAAAAATCTGAAAACCACGGGGGGTGGTGGTCATGGCCAAAGCACTTGCTAGTAGGGAAGCCGATTAAACACTATATTTATCCCGGATGTTTTGTGAACGGTGTAAAGTTCCATTCATTGGCCCGAGATGAAGGAAGAAGAACACAAAACAGTGGGGTAGCGGTTGGGAAAGCCAATGATCTATATTACGGGGCTATTGTATATGTGGTTCAGCTATGTTACGAGAATGATGTCAACGTTTTCCTATTCAAGTGCAGATGGTTCAAGCGTACAAAGGAAGACCTGGGACTATTATCAGTCGATACAAACTCAAGCTGGTATGAGGATGAGCCTTTCGCTCTCGCCACCTTAGTTCGGCAGGTGTTCTATCTCGACGATCCGAAAGCCGGTGAAGGGTGGAAAATAGTGAACCATATCTCTCATCGAGGAATATGGAATACAGAGACAATTGAAGGGACACCGGCGACGACTGAAGATGCTGCTGAACCAGAAAGAGACATTCCTGCCCTTCAAGAGCCTAATATTTCTGTCATCCGCTCCGATATAATGGACCTGGTTCAAGATGGTGAACGGTTACCCATGCCTGATGGTTGTACAGATCTAACTGAAGATGAGATTATCGATGCCATTAATGAAGAAGATGAAGAAGACGAGCAGGATGATGACGCGGACGAAGACTCAGGTTATTCGTCGGACGATGTTAAGTATGATGAGGATGATGAGCAATCGGATACCGGGGACGAGGATGATGAGGATTATGATGATGACTACTTAACTAAGATGAGAAAAATTAATTGGTAATTAATTTATGTAATTATTGTAATATATGATCGATGCATCATCGATCAATAATTAATATAAATATTATAAGGAGGAGAATGTATATATGTACGTATATCTTCGACTTTTTGTACTTAATTAATTAATTACACGCGTCCATGCTCGATCAGATCGGATCGACCGACGTACGTAAACTAAATTTAATTAATTAATTAATCTGAATTATATATCCTGGACAACGGAGAAATTAATTGCAGACTGTCGCCTTTTGGGTATTTTGGCTATCTCCCTAAATCCTCGACCCTAAATCTAGCAAATCGGATCGATCGATCATTTTTTTAATTATATTCTTGAATCAGAATAATTGAACGGACACACAAATGACCGGGGACGACCTAAACCCTAAACCCTAAGGCCGTAACCCCTGAATTCAGGGTTTTCACACTAGGACGACGGAGACGATCATCTCCGTCGTCCAGGTTCACAAACCCTATACCCTATACCCTAAGGCCCTAACCCCTGAATTCAGGGTCTCTGCATTTGGACGACGGAGATGAGCTTCTACGTCGTCCAGGTACCAGACAGAGAAGCTCATCTCCGTCGTCCAGGTGCAGAGACCCTATCCCTAAACAGTATGGCCCCTAACCCCTGAATTCAGGGTCTCTTCACCTAGACGACGGAGATGAGCTTCTCCGTCGTCCTAGTGAGTACCTGGATGACGGAGATGAGCTTCTCCGTCGTCCAGGTACCAGATTCGTAATTTTTTCTAAGACAACGACCATCTAGACCTTCTTCCAATGCATATTCTTTTCATCAAGACTTTAGAGTAAACAATTCTTGGTGTGTGAGCTTCGACGGTTCAAAAATCGGAGTTACGAAATGTCTTGTATCCACGTTTCCGGTTTGTGAAATTCTCAGTTTTGCGGTTGACTGTGCCGATGAAACCCTTCCCGAACTTATTATTTTCTGGTCCTTTATTGTAATTATATATTATGTTACGACGAACATATCCAACGGTTGTTTTGTCCAAATTCAATTTCGTTAATACTCTGCTGCAAATGAGCCTATACTCATGAACACTTAAGTCGTAAAGATTAGTCGATACTTAACAACTTTCAAGACGTAAAATTATTCGTCGGTTCAAAATTAACTGTTCATATATACGATGCGTTCATCGATATTGTACGACTATTTCACTCGAATGACAGATCGCTAAATTCCTAGCGAATTAATTTTTAAATTTTTTTTTACGTAATTTGAACCTGAACGACGGAGAATGACAATCTCCGTCGTCCAGGTTCAAATTACCATGGCGGTTCAATTTATTTTTTAATTTCTTTTCAATGTAAATTGCACTTGGACGACGGAGATGTCATTCTCCGTCGTCCAAGTCGAAAATTATGGCGGTTCATTGTGCCGCCTCAATTTTCGGCACCGCTTGAAATTTCACTTAGACGACGGAGAATCAATTCTCCTGTCGTCTAAGTTCAAATTTATGGAGTGTGAAACATCCTGCCCATTAATTATGCGCCGCTTCGAAAAAATTTAACGCTTCACTTAGACGACGGAAAACACTGATTCCGTCGTCTAAGTGAACTTAGACGACGGAAAATAGGTCTCCGTCGTCTAAGTGAACGCCTATATATAGAACAGCACCCCCCACTTTTCTCATTCCATCTCCTCTCCTAGCCTCCGGTGATTTTCCTCCTCTGGCGACGCTCCGACGACTAAATTTCCGGCGTGGTTCCTCCTCTCCGATGACTCAACTCCGGCGATATTCCTGATTATTCCGGCGAGGTAAATTTCTATTTTTTACCTTATTAACATTATTTTTATTTAATTAATTAATTTCTAAATATAATTAAATAATTAATTTTAAATAATTAATAGTTGTAATTATAATAATTATTTAGTGTTTATTATTAATATTTAGTAATCATTTAGTTATTATAATTATTATAATAATTATTTAGTTGTTATCATTTAATTATTTAGTTATTATAATAGTTATTTGGTAAATAATAAATATTGTAATTAAATAATAGTAATAATAATTATTGTTAATAATAATTAATTATATTGGTAAATGAATAATTATTATTAAATGCATGATAAATAATAATTCATTATTGTCATTATTTATTTTTTTAATTAATTGATAATTACGTGTATTTTCTAGTAAATTGCATTGTACGTAGTACGTCTTTGATTTAAATTTAGTACATAAGCTTAGTTTATTAAGTCGCACTCTTTGGAATAGATGACGCCTCTTTTCCTAGCTTATCTCCTTAACCCCTCGTGATGTGTGGATTTCATCACCGCACACCATAACCTAAGTGAAGTTATGGACATGAGGTTGAGGGCGGAGTTTGCAAAAGGACTTGAGGGAGTGTAAATTTTTGAAAAATTGGCCGAATGTCGGACATGGTGTCTAGAAACGGGTTATGACTGGTGACAAGTTTTGGATCTAAGAAAGACGACACCAATAGAGTATATACCATTCATTTGGTTAGCCTCGGGGTGTTTTGTCAAAATTAGTTCTGCCTCTCGCGTTATCTTTATCCCTAACTGGCCATGTTTTTCGATTTAACCAAGACTGATTAATTGAAAATTTACACTTTATCGCGCGGGTTGCATGTCCATTGAACGACCGAAAAAGCCAAGCTAGTGTACTCTATTTAAATCGTAACCGTAATTAATTAGCGTAAATTTTGTACTTGTAATTATTATGGTAAGTAGGTATTTTAACAATGTGCTCCTAGGTTTAAATGGCTCCATCCGGCAAGAAAAAAGCCCAACAGGAGGCAGAAGATGCTATGCTCCGCCGCTTGGCGGACCAAGTCGGTTGGGTTGAACAGGAGAGCAACGACGCCCTCAATCCGGACCCTTCATCTGGTCCGGAGGCAGGGCCTTCTGGGAAACTTCCCGCTGCCTCATTTATCTCCAGCGGTGATGACGTCGACCCCTTTTCAACTTAGACGCCCGGTACCGGTTCAACGGCAAGTACTCAGGCGTCCTCCACCGCTGAATCTATCATGTACAGCGCCCGACGTAAGCAAAGGAGGGCCCCCACTGACCCGGAACCGAAAAGGACTCGCGGTCTCGTTAAATGGGGCAAAGCGGAGAAATTTTGCAAGGCGACCGGGAAAAAGATCGACTTGCCCTACGACGAATTCACCGGTGGCCCTCCCACAGCTTAGCTAGCAAGTCTCTCGGCGCATAGCATAGGGTCAATCGTTCGTAGCCGGGTTCGTCTCACTGCCCCTACTTGGAAGGAGGTGCCGGATGATGAGAAGGCGAAAGTCTTTAAAGAACTTTCGGTACGTAATACGTACAATTTTAGTTATTATATAATATTGTTAATATTAGTTATAATTTCATAATATATACGATTATAATTTTCTATTTATTTCTGATAGGAACAATTTGCGGTGGATTCGACACCGGCGATGTTGAGGCATATCAACCAAACCGCCAACTCCATCTACAAAGATTGGAAGTACAGACTCCATCAGTACTTCGAAAATATCGGTCCCGTGCCTACCCCCGTAGAGCTGCGTGGGGATAGAGAAGATGAGTGGTAGTGGTTGTGTAACCACTTTTAGGATGACGAATTTAAGGTGTTTACTTTTTTTTATTTCAATTAAGATAATTCAATCATTTAAATTTTAGTTACTTATTAATTTTTTAATGATTTAATTATGTTGTCTAACAGAAATTCTCTGGAGTCAACAAAGCCAATCGGGGGAAGAAGGACAAACACCATACTTCCGGCGCCAAGCAACTCATTCAAATAGCCAAGGAGCACAGGGATAAGGGCTCCAAACACCCTTATCTCGATGCAAGCATAATCGCGTACGTAACGCCTGGGCTCGATAATGAAGCGAGTCAATGCGGCGTAAGTGATATATATATATATATGTGCTTTTAATTGTAGTAATTATTATTTAAATATTATTTCATTATAATTTTTTAATTATTCTTTTGTAGGCAAGGGTGATAGAGCGTGCGCAGGAAGAATTGGCTAACACTCATCTTGCATTCCCAAATTTGCCGCCGGAAGACCTGCCTCCTCTATCCATGGAGAGCCAAATTGCAATCGCGGATGAGGTCCACGGTCGTAGAGCTGGCAAGGAGGTTACGCAGTTCGGACCTAAGGTGGTTCGAGATTTGTCGACGACCTCCGACTCATCATCTACGGGAGGTTCGGGGCGACGGAGAAGGACTCAGGCTGCGGCCGTCGAAGCAGCCATTCAAGAGGCTCGACTGGCACGAGAGGAAAATCAATCCATGCGTCAAATACTTGATGAGCAACAAGCACAAATAACCCAACTCATCGCCCTCATGCAACAATCTCGAGGAGAATGTCAACCTCCTCCGAACCCATTCCCCGACGACAACGACCCGGCTGGAGGCGGGGGACTCGGCGGTGCATCTGCTCCTCCAGTTTGTTAGCTAGTAGTTTATTAATTATCTCGTTTCTTTCCGCATTCCGAACAATATTTTAATTTTTATGGATTTTTTCGATTATGTATGTACAAATTAATTTTAATTATTTAATTAATTAAGTAATATTACAATTTAGTTTATTTAAAGAATTTTAACATTTTTCATTATTTAAATTCAATTAATAATAAATTAAATTATTAATCTTTAATTACAATTTAATTTTAAAAAAACAATTAAATAAGCACTTGGACGACGGAGATTAAGTTCTCCGTCGTCCAGGTGATTACCTGGGCCACGGAGATTGGCAGCTTCTCCGTGGCCCAGGTAAGCACCTGGACGACGGAGAACTTAATCTCCGTCGTCCAAGTGCTTACCTGGGCCACGGAGAAGCTGCCAATCTCCGTGGCGCAGGTAAGCACCTGGACGAAGGAGAACTTAATCTCCGTCGTCCAAGTTCTTACCTGGGCCATGGAGAAACTGCCAATCTCTGTTGCCCAGGTAAGCACCTGGACAACGGAGAACTTAATCTCCGTCGTCCAGGTGCTTACCTGGGCCACGGAGAATCTCCGCGGTCCAAGTGCACTTGGACGACGGAGAACTTAATCTCCGTCGTCTAAGTGCTTGGACGACAGCACTTGGAGCACGGAACTTGAACGACGGAGGTTCCGTCGTCTAAGTGCGTTTTTCTTGTAGTGTCATTCAATACAACTAATTTTATAATATATACACACTACTACACAAAATGTGTCAGACAACGGTGATTACCCGTTATCTCACGGCCAACCAACCGTTGTAATAGTGAGCGTTGTCTCTTGAAAATCTCACACAACAGTCATTTTACCGGTTATGTGTTAAAAAATGGCACAACGGTGTGTGTAGCAATCGTTGTGTGATTGCTGATGTTATGCCATGTCATGTCGTATTGTTTGGGGTTATGATGTCATGGCATATATCACATAGTGATTTTGAACTCTTGTGTAATAGATTACTCATACAACAAATTGGAGCCATCTTTTCCCATTGTATGATTGCTTGAATAATGCCTTACTCACACAACAGATTGAAGTTATTTTATAACCATTGTCTGAGTTATTTTTTTTTTCATTGTACGATGACTGCTAATATTGTTTGTATGCAATCCTACGGTTCAAATTGTAGAACCATTGTCTGATGAAAGAGCAAATTGAATAAACAAATAATTACCAAATGAATAGTGTTGTGCTAAAACTAAAATTGCTTATTTGAAAAAAAAAAAAATTGTATGCCATTACAATCTAGGAAGTATTGAAGCATCCCGAACATCCATAGTATGCTCAATTTTACAAATCTAGGTACTAAACATTCATTTATTTTAATACATAATCTAATCTATCTAGCCCTCCAAACTATGATAAGGATGTTCAATCTAAAACAGATTTCCCGCCTTGAGAGTTTGTGACAACCCGAACCAGAAATGGTAGTTAATCGGTTTGATTTGCGAGTTTCGTGATTAGTTGCGGTTTTGTCGTTATTGGTCGATATGGCGGATTTGTTCACGACGTGATTTTCAGCAATGAATTTGATATGGGTTCCTTCGCGAAAGTTGTAGAGTACGTAATTTTGAGCTTGTGGAAGTTCCCAAAGACATGTCAATATTTGCATTGCGCATGATCACAATGGTTCCAGGCTTTATCATTTCAACCGCAAATACAACCAATATATGTATGCTCAGCTCTTATCATACCAACTCCAAATTACTCCATATATTCACAATTCATCTGTATCGATCTCAACCACATTACAACATTTAGTATTCAAATCCTCCAATAATTAATCAGTTAGACCAAAAACAACATTTAGATAAAACCATCAAAACCATAGAACTTCCATTGCACAAACATATTTGAATATCCACCACAGAGATTTCACATAGTATACAAATAGAAATTTGTGCTCGTTGAAACAATAACACCTAATAACATCAAAACCAATACATATCATCTAAACTAAACCAAACAATTAGATAGACCTAAAAAAATCGAGAAAAAAGCAAGAGATGTATCAAATAGCAGTGTAAGAATAGTAGCTTGGTCATTGTGAGCAGTGAAGAAAATGATCCCAATCTCATCGTCGACGAGGCACTCAGGGATGCGAGGCAACTAAAGATGGAGGGAAGAGAGAGATGATCGATTGCTATTTTAAGAGGTGACATTGACCAGATTAGAGCTAACGACCTTGACAGTCAGAGAGTGGTCGCTCGTGCCTGGTTGAATCTGCTCCAAATTTTAGAACACCGGCTTTCTCTTCGCCACCACAGTCATCGTCTTCGACGTAGTCCTAATCGCCGTCGACATCGACACAACATGTAAGATTGGACAATTTCCTAAGCGTTTCCCACGAATAATGGGAAGAGCTGATGTAGGATTTTTGAGACACCATCGGAGTACTCCTTTTATTGATTTAGGGTTAATAAGAGGGATTTGTCTCCAAAAGCCGAGTTATCGCTGTGATGCATGATGCTCCGATCAAAGGAGAGGACTGCGCATGTGTACCACGAGGCGCAACACGCAATGGCCAAGTTTGAGTTCACACTCCAGACCGAGGCAAAAGTACAAGGGTGGGAAGGCTATAAGGAGATAGCAGAGCTGAGAGCTCACATTTCTACTGAATTTTGAGAGAGTGAGAGAGGGTCAACTGATTTTGGTTAGTGATTAGAGTGGGAGAGGCACTATTTGGGGAAGCTGAAAGAAAAGAAGTCTCTAACTTAAGAGACTAGGGTTTATGATTTTGAGTAAGGAAGTAATTGACTTAGCAATGTTTTTTGTTCTTTAGATTTTATGAATCAAACAACGGAACTTACATTGTTCTTGTGTGAAGGTACGTCACATATGTGAGTAAATTTTAGGAGTTCAAGAGAAATAAAATGAAAAAGAGTACCATTCCCATATTGGCACCTCAGATTAAAATCACACAACGGAAACTGATTTTAATTGTTGTGCAATGTTGGCCAGCTTTCAGCATTTGGGAGTGTCATTTGAGTTGTGAAATGAAGGCGAAACACTTGCCCATTTTCTCATATTCACGTAACTGATTATAACTTTTCGTTGGCTGCTTGGGTCACACATTAACATTTCTGTTCGTCACACAACACTTAAAAAACAATTGTTGTAGGATAGATATACCACCAATAGACAACGGGCGATTGCTACACTTTTGTCTGATAAGTGTTGTGTGTTAACTTTTTGTGCCAGTGATATATACAACTCATTTCAATACAGCTAATATCTATATATACAACCAATTATAAAATCGATTTCTAACAAATTATAAATTATACAACAAAGAGATAATTTCCACTTATATATATGCTGTGTGAGAGACAGAGAGAGATTGACTAAGAGAGGGTTGAAGGTGGCGGTGGAATAGAAGAGCGGGCAAGGAGAAAGAGAGGAAACGAAGAGGAGAGAGAGGAATCAGAGGCTATGAGAGAGAGAGAGAAAATTGATCGAGTGGAGAGAAGATGAAATCGAGCAAATTAGGGATTTATTCCAATTTAATCGATTTCATCTATCAACTTAGACGACGAAACGTAGAACTTCATCGCTTAAGTCCACATAAAAGACGAACTCTAGGTATTTCGTCGTCTAAGTCTTTTTTTTAAAAAAATTCCCCAAAAATTTGGCGCAAAAAAAATTTATGCCAAATATTTGGGGTTAGACAACGAAATAACATGATTTCGTCGTCAAAGAAGAAACCTAGACGATGAAACTTAGGTTTTTCATGTCGTCGAAGTGATAATTTATTTAATTTTTTGTGAAATATTTGAAAATATATAATTGATGCCAAATCATCGTTTGAAATAAGAAGAAATCAGCCGTCAAATGTAAACATTATATTTATATAATATTTTAGAAAAAAATTGATGCCAAATCGGTAGAGTTTGGTATTCGATCGATAGAATTTTGTGAATATCCACAAAAGTTGAAAAGACTAAAACGATTGTAAATCTTATTAATCGTAAAACCGTTTCTGACGTTACGAGCATTTCCACTTACGTTAAAACTTTATATATCAATTAGATATAAATTAATTGAAATTTGACATAAAAACTAGATTAACGAGTTAATACTTATTATACATCTACTAATGTATGTCTTTATTTACTCTAAATCCATATTAACGAAATTGAATTTGGATAAAACAACTGTTAGATCTATTCATCACCATTTAATATTTAAGTAAACAAATTTTCATTCAAAATGAAATTCGTTAAAGGTTTGATCAGTGCAGTCAACTATAAGACCGAAATTTCAACGAAACGGAAACGTTGATATATGAATCTTCGTAACTCCGATTTTTGAACCGTCGACACCCACATTCCAAGAATTGTTTACTCTATGCCCTCGATGAATATAATCTGCAGTCTAACATGGTACACATGTTCATACTTGTAGAGATCAGATTGTGAAACTCCACCTTCAAGGTTTTAGGGTTAGGGTTTAGGGTTTGTACATGTACTTAGACGATGGAATCAATATATTTTCATCGTTTAAGTAGTTCTTCAATCACGAAGATATCTTCGTCATCTAAGTTAACCCTTTAACGATGAACTTCTTTGATTTCGTCGTCTAAGTGAACCTTAGACAAACAAATTATATGTTTCTGTCGTCCAAAATGTCATATTTACCAAAAAAGCATCTTGCATTTGTTTATTCTAAAATCATTCATGTAAGACATAAGAAGTATTACAAACATATGTACGCTCTAAATAAACCTCTTTTAATTAGTGCGCCTTAATTAATTAATTAATTAATAATCATGCATGCATGCATGTGCATATATATTCATATTCGTGCGCATACGTACAAATTAATTAAGTTCAAAATTCGATTGAATTATCTCCATCTACAAAATAATTATTATTGAGTATTAAATATATTTATATATTTCAATCACTCCTCATTATCATAATCATCATCATTTGAATCATCCTCCTCACTCTCGACTGAATGATCCTCATCATCATAATCTCCATCATCTGAATCGTATCTGACATCGTCGTTGTCATCCTCCTGCTCCTTTTGAGAGGCATTCTTCTCTAGGTTGTTAATCTCCTCTTGAGTAAGATCCGTGGCGCCATCAGGCATGGGTAAGTATTCGTTAGACCAAATAAGTTCTCTTATGTTGGGGATGATAGAAGTATTAAGCTCTTGATATGCATTGTCATTATGCGCTTCCGTGTCAGTCGCCAACGTCCCTTCAAGTGTTGTGGCACTCCATATTCCTCAATGAGAGATAGGGTTTACTATTTTCTAACCTTCACCAACTTTTAGATCATCCAGATAAAACACTTGTTTAACTAAGGTGACAAGAGTGAATGGCTCATCCTTATACCGGCTTGAATTTGTATCGACTGATAAAAGAAACAGATTTTCCTTCATATGCTTAAACCATTTACTCTTGAATAGAAAACGTTAATATCATTCCCGTAAAGTAGCTGAACTACATTATGAAGAACCCCGTAATATACATCAGTGCCTTCCCCAACCACGATCCCATTATTCTGTGTTCTTCTTCTTTCATCTCGGTCCAATGAATGAAACTTAATACCGTTGACAAAATATTCGGGGTAAATATAGTGTTGACTTGACTTATGGGCCAATAAGTACTTTTTCCATGAAGACCACCCCTCGAAATTACTAGATTTTTCTAGATGTGTATTTAATTTCTACTGAAATATAAAGTACTTTTCCCTAAACTCAATAATAAGGTATAAAATACTTATTGATATATTTCTACTGAAATATAAAGTACTAGATGATCATGGGAAAAGTATTTTTTTACGATGATCATCTAAAATATAAGGTATAAAGTACTTATTGATATATTTCTACTGAAATATAAAGTAATTTTCCCTAAACTCAATAAGTACTTTTCCCATGAACACCACCCCTCGAGGTTAATAGATTTTACTAGTTTATATGATATAGTACATTTATATGAATGTGTATTTAATTTCTACTGAAAATTTGATATAGTTTTCCCTAAAACAAAAGGAAACCAAAAACCTGCATGCACAAACTAAGAAAAAACACTTCGAATAAGAAAACACCAAATTAAGTTCGAATTTACCGTGGGCACCTCTTCCCATTCGGATATCTCAATTTTAAAATAAAGAAATCACAAACCTATATGCATTGTTTAAACATACGTACCCATTGGAGGAAATAATTAGGAAACTTTTCCTTAAACACTTTTTCAGCCTAGTTATGACTCTTGTCTAGTTTGGCTGTCTGAATTTTCTCCCTGTAAGCTTGCATGTACGGGTCGACCTCATCATAGTCTCGCAACACTACCCAATGGGGTTTAGTAAGTTCTTCTTGTATTAATCTTTCGTTTAATACTCCTCTTCATGGTTGTACAAAGTCTATGATGACTGAAAGATTGTTGTGGGCATATGGATTAGAGGCGGTAGTCTTGACTGAATCCTTCAGGTACCTGTTGCAGTAGGTAACATACTCATGCATTAGGTATCTTTCTGCAATGGAACCATCCGAGGCAAATTTATTTTTGACGAATCCTTTATACTGTCCAAGTTGTATGCAAAATGATAAAATTAATTATTTGACTAGTAACAGAAACACAAAAATATATATAAATGATGAAAAGTCGTGTTATAATTCATTATACCATTCTTGAGGATACATCCAAGTGTAGTGGACTGGACCAGAAACCAGCACTTGTTCGGAAAGGTGGATCATGAGGTGAATCATGATGTCAAAGAAAGCAGGGGGGAAAGCCTCTCTAATTTACAAAGGATGTGGAAAATTTTGTATTGTAGTTTGACCACGTCTGACTTCTTCAACTCTCTAGCGAATAACCTCTGCCACCATCTAAACAATCATATTGTTGGTTCGATGACGACACGAGGCAGATATGATCGAATTACCACTGGAATTAGACGTTGCATCATAACATTAAAATCATGTGTCTTTAGACCAATGAACTTGTGTTGCTCAATGTTGGCACATCCAAATATATTCGTTGCATAATTAGACGGATAACGAAAACTTTTAAACCAGTAGAACATAAAATCCCTAAGTGTCAGTTTCATTGTGTAAGGTGCATCTGACATCTTGTTGTACACCCCTCTTCTATCTCTCTTTAACCACAAGAGATGGCATAAATTCATAGACTCCAGATCTTTTTTCTCTTTGGGAGTATCTTTAGTGTTCAACTTAATACCGAGAATTATTCCCACTACGATGTCACACACATTCTTTTCTATGTTCCTGAGTTACAACTTTGACCAGTAAGGTAGTTCAAAGAAAATGCTCACGTGATGTCATTAACTAAGATCATATAGAGGGTGTGGATTATGTTTCTTCACATCATCGTCGTTGGTTAACATACTGAAATAGAAGTTGTTTAACCTTTCAAAAATTGCTTTGCTAGACCACTACCGGAGTATAGGATTATTCTTTACTGTCCCGTCGAAATTATCCTTATCATATTGTCACTAGTGATCATGAATAAGATATCTATGGTGACCCATGTAACACACTTTCTCTGCATGCCAACTAGAGTTGACATCGTCCAAGCAGATAGAACAAGCATTGTACCCTTTAGTTGTGTAAGATGCCAACATCCCATATGCAAGAAAATCACTAATGGTCCACATTACTGCTGCTCTCATTATGAACCTTGAGTCAGTGAACTTGTCATAAGTTGGGACTTCATTTTTCCACAACAGTTTCAACTCATCAATCAATGGTCTCAGGTACACATCTAAATACTTTTCAGGAGATTTAAGAGAAATTAGCAGAGTAACGAAATTAAATTCCTTGTTCATACACATCCATGGAGGTAGATTGTACGGCATGCCAATAACTGGCCAAATGCTGACGGAAGCGTTATTAGTACCCCAATGGCTGAATCCATTTGTAGACAGTTCGAGTCTAACATTTCAAACCTATGTTGCAAAGTTTGGAAATTCTGTGTCAAAATATATAAAAGTCTCCCCATTTGTCACGTGTCTGAGCACATCGTCATCCATTCTCTGTTCCGCATACTATCTCATTATAACTTATCACATGTACAAATGTTGCAATCTAGGAATCAACGAATAACAACGAAGCACCTTCACAAAAATTCGCTTATTCGAACTCCTCTTATTCCCCCGGTGCAAAAATCTACACTGGTTGCATCAGGATAGTAGTCCAAATGTGCATACTCTTTGTAGAACAACACATAAATATTTACTAAACAATATAATCAATATCACGATCAAATGGTTAAAAAAAATGTCTGATTGGGCTGAATTTTGCATGCCCGATCCTTGCATGGGTATCTAAAAGATGATTTACTTCAATGATCGAATTACATTATCAATTTTGTGTAAAATGCAACTTCACACCGAACTTTCAGAGTGAAGCTTCATACTTGATAAGAACTATATATATACAGTGAGCTTCACCTGCGGACATTCACATCAAGCTGATATGTACGGATTCCAGCTTTTGGTCAGCGTTCCGGTTACCAAATCCCATCTCCATTATTTAAAATATAGTTAATAAGTAATTGACTAATTTGTTAAGTGTATACTAGATAGTGTATACCTCCCCACATTCTATAATTTCTTTTCCCTTTAGACATCTCTCTCTATAGTGGCTATGGGAGCTTAAGCAACAAAACTGACAGATGCACAATACCTAGATCCAAATCATAAATGTGAATCAAAAATTGAAAGCAAACATCTCGATAACAAAAGATAGTAGAAAGAAAATTATGACTTGTTACTTAATGATAATGACTAAAACATGCATCAAATAAACACTTAACTCATAAATCAATCATACAATTTAAAACCCTATAGATATAGTATTTTAAGCAAGTAATGATCGTTTTAACCCGGAATTGAAGGGTGCATGCAAGAATTGTGTAGTAAAAAGGGGGGTATAAAATATGGTTTTAATTTCCTAATTTATCTACCTAAAACACACAACATACACAAGTACTCCTAAGACTCTAACATGCATAAACTAATAGACAAACAACACATATATGACTCTTAAAAACACTAATTCATGTTATGAAAAAAAAACTTAATTAATTATTTACAAGTGATCAACTTATCATACCCATCATAAATTTATACGAAATTTTCCTCCCATTATCTATGAAATTTACAAATCCTAATTCCAAATTTCATGTTATGATAGTTGAATTAAAGTGCAATGATTGCATATGAACACCCTAATTTGATAATCATCGAATTAAACAAAGATAGGAATCAACATGCAATGATCGCATATAAACATCTTAGTTAACCTATTCTCTACCCAATCTGAAGCATTAAGTGTAACACATAACATGCAATCAAGAATAAAGACTCATAAACATATGGAAGATATATGGAATTCAAAAATTGTATAAAACCAAAACAAATACAAAATCACATACTTTTCAAAGAAAGTAATAAAAAATCAAGAAATACTACGGAGTAAAGGATCTATGTTTACACTTTTTATTTCGTGATCGCACTAAAACTCAAGGGAAAACAAGGAAGCTTGATGGTGGCAGCGGTAGGAATTTGAGGCACTGAGTATGGTGTAGTCGAACCGGCCCTGGAGAACTTTGGTGGAGGAGAGTTTGTGAGTATTTCGGTAGTAAGAATGATGGAATACGAGATGATCTAGATTTGGAACGTGCCTCTTATATTTATAGGCATTACAAAGTAGTTTTCCTCACAAAATAAGGTTTTGCTTCTCCACTCGGATAAGTCTGGTAGTCTGTAAAGAATCGCACTTTTTCAGAGTTGTAGACTTCCATAAATTATGATTTTTAGTTCATTGGAACTAAGACTCAAAGAGATTTTTAGTTCATTGGAACTAAGACTCAAAGAGTTTTCCAACCATAGGTTAATAGTTGTCTAACTCCTCCTGAGCTACTCCCAGTTGTGGTTCGAAATTGGCTAACCTATACAGGCAGATTCTTCTTTCCTTATTCTTCATGATTTTCTTCTCCTACTCAACTTGGGAATCTTTTTCTTGTCATAACTTGTTCTCCACGAAATTAGCTAACTTGGTCTTCAAGTTTGGACTTTTCAAATAGTCTTCTAATTAATTTGGTCCATTTTTACTTGTTCTTCTTCAAGATCCTTCCAGAAGCTTCCAAATCCTAGTCAACATAGGAAAAGTTTTCCTAGTCACAAATGATTTCTTTTTTTCTCTTCAATTTCTTTTCTTCTTCCTTGGGACTTTCGAACCAATATTCTTTGCCGATTTCTTCCTCATCTTCTTCTATTTTCCTTGTGTTTTGCATGCTTGTAGGCTCATTTACTCCGTCTCTTTTGATAAAAACCTAAAAACAGCAAAATACATTAAAAGTAATAATACTAAGTAATTAACAAAGTAAAAATGTAGAGAAAATACATTAATTAATACGCTTAAAATGCGTAGATCACTTGAATAGTCGAACTAATAAGGAGAAAAAAGAGAGTTGGAGAGCGGGGGGAAGATCTTTTAAACTTTAGAAGTTCTGGGCAATAAAGAACAGGATGTTCATCAAGATCTAAAGGAGGCCTGAACTTTGAAAGAGTGGATCGAAGCAACAAAAGCCAGTTTAAGTGTTCAATGTTATCAATTTTAAAGACAGTTTCTGAATGCTTCCATTTTAGATTCAAATCACGCTTCCGTTTGCGGAAACTCACGTTTTCGCGTGCTTCCAAACTCAGAGTTTTACAGAAGCACGCTTCCTCGCGCTTTCTCTTCCGCTCTCGCTTGCGAAGCGTAGAAAGCAACCCAAGTGACGCTTCCATGCTTCTTAGCTTAGAATTAAGAAAGTGACAAAAAAATTCACTCAAACTTAAATTCTGACCCAAAAGTCACATTATTTGAAAATATGCGCAAAAGTATCCCATTTTCATATTATTTATGCGCCTGCCACTGCACAAAAGTCACAAAATTTATGTTTTTTTACCATTGGTAGAAATAAATTAGTACGCGCCTGGATTTTACGAGATTCCAATCTCAAGCTCCCCAATTTTCAACGACTTTGCCTAGTCGGCCTCTGTCCAGTGCAACTGTCGGCCACCTCGATCGACTCTCTCTCTCTCTCTCTGGGTGGTGTCATAAAGCCGGGTCGATCGACCTCCGCCGAGCTCGACTCGAATTCCTTATGCTGACCTTTATCTCTTCTCAACCTTGCCATGTTTTCGCCAAGGCACGCCTCTGACCACACCACACCATCTGCCGCTGATCTCACCAGAATCGTTCCATTTTTAGATTTGGGTGCCCAAATCAATTTTTTTTCAGTTTTTTTTTCTTTTCAAAATGTAATTTTTGTTGTTGAAAATATAATTCTAATATCTTTAATAAACTTAGTAGGTATCTTTATAGTTGGTGGATGGTGTCATTATGATCCTCAAATAGCACCTTTACATCAAGGATTTTCTTAACTAGTGTTGGTATCGTTATGCTTGATTGTTGGTATCTTTACGAACTTGTGTAGATATCTTTATGAAAATATGATGGTATCTTTATAATACTGTGATGATCGGAGCTTTTCCGTTGCGGACGTCCGCACGGACTGTTCACCGTGCGGATGTGGCTTTTCCGGCCACTTCCCGGCCGAATTTGGGTAAACTTCCTTCTAGACATATGTACATACACCTGTGTAAATCATTTGTCTAGATGAAACTTTTGGCTAATTCGATCTCTAAGGCTCTCAAAATCTCGTTTCAAAAAAACTGGACATAAATCGGACCGGTTTATGTCCAGTTTTTTTGAAACGCGATTTTGAGGGCCTTAGAGATCGAATTAGCCAAAAGTTTCTTCTAGACAAATGATCTACACAGGTGTATGTACATATGTCTAGAAGGAAGTTTACCCAAATTCGGCCGGGAAGTGGCCGGAAAAGCCACATCCGTACGGACTGTTCACCGTACGGACGTCCGTATTCGAAAAGGACCGCTGTGATGATATCCTTAAAACACTGTCATGGTATCTTTACGGCACTGTGATGATATCCTTATACAACTATCATAATATATTTATAACGCGGCGATGTATCTTTACAAACTATGATGATATCCTTAAAACACATCATGGTATTCTTATTACACTATGATAGTATCCTTATAACACTGTCATAGTATCTTTATGACTTTATGATGGTATCCTTAAATGTATCCTTATGTCATTATGATAATATTCTTTTAACACTGTCATTGTATGTTTATGACATTGTGATGGTATCTTAACTAAACTGAGATGATATCCTTAAAACACTATCATGATACCCTCATAATATCTTTATGACATAGTATCTTTATGACACTATGATGATATTTTTATGACACTAAGATAGTATCCATATACAAATGTGTTAAGTATCTTTACACACACCATATCTTATACCTCAAATCATCAAATCCTAAACCCTACACCCTTAAAGCATATGTTGGAATCTTTTTGAACCCTAGATTCTCTCTCTCTCTGACTACCAGAAAAAAAATATTTAGGGGACGAAGCAATTTCGTCGCCTAAGAAGCCTTTTTTGTCGCCGAAGTACTTAGATGAGAAAAATTTTATCGTCTAAGGTTTTTTGCCTAAGTGTCGTAGCCTAAGTATGTAGGCGACAAAATATTTTTGTTGCATGAAATAAGCTTTGTCGCCTAGGTTTTTAGATGATAATAGTTTACTGAAAAAAACAACGAAAATTTTTGTCGTTTTTGTGAAAGACAACGACACCAACAATTCATCGTCTATGATTTAACACTTAGATGATGAAAATAATACAATTTCATTGTCTAGGTGTTTCATCTTAGACGACGAAATTATAGTAGTTTCGTCGTCTAAGTATTTAAGTTTGTTTAAAAAAAATTAAATGAACCACTTAGACGACGAAACTACTATAATTTTGTCGTCTGGGTGTTGATAAAAAAAAGTAAATAAAAAATAATGAAATGCTGATTATTAATTTAAATGCAAAATTCACAATAAATAAATAATTTAAATAATTTTATATTTTATATACAAAATTCATAATATAATTAGTTAATAATATAAATTAACCTAACGTAAATAAACTAAATTAACCTAAACTAATTATATTGGTGTGGCGTGGTGGTGGTGGTTTGACTGATTGAGAGAGAGAGAGAGAGAGAGAGAGATTGAGAAAATTTACAGAGATTGAGAAAATGATCGATTTAAAGAGTTTCAAAATGACTAAGACGACGAAACCTAATAGATTCGTCGCTTAAGTGATTTGAATTTTGAAAAAACTGCCAGCTTTTTGCACTTAGACGATGAAACCCAATATTTTCGTCGCATAACTGCTTTAAATTGTCAAAAATTTTGCCAAATTTTTGCACTTAGATGACTAAACCTAATAGTTTCATCACCTAAGCAATTCAAATTTTTGGCAAAAAAATTTGCGGAAAAAAATGCCAACTTTTTGACGTAGACAACGAAACCGAATAGTTTCGTCGGCTAAGTGATTAGAATTTTTGGCAAAAATTTTGGCGAAAATAAAGCCCGCCTACTTTTATCACTTAGATGACGAATCTTTCAGGTATCGTCATCTAAATGAATTTTTTTTATTTTCCCCAAATTTCGATGGAAAAAATAATTATCAGATATTTATAAAAAAAATAGTTGTTCAGATATTTAGGTGACGAATCTTGTATAGTTTCGTCGTCTAAGTGAATTTTTTATTTCTTTTTTTATAAATATCTGAAAAATTAATTTTGGGTAGTTGCTTAAAAATCATCAAAAATCAACAATCAGATGTAACCATTAAATTTATATTATATTGTAGAAATTTTTTTAACCCAATTCGAATTAGTTTAGGATTCGATTGATTGAATTTAGTGATTATCGAAAATTATTAAAAGATGCAAACGATCGTAAAATATAATTCGTAAATCTGTTTTTTTCATTCGGATTTGAATTTTTTTTCGAAAGAATTAATTTCATTTTAGTATCAGCTTGTTCAAAATTTAGTAGCAGTGTGTATACAACTTTATATAGTAGAAGTTCATATATAACTTCAGTAGCAGTTATGATAAAAATTTAGAAGCGACTTAAATAAAAGTTCAAGATCAATTTTTTTGATGTTTTTAACATTTAATAACACCTATTTTTAGTAGATGTGTTAAAAAAATACTATGTATTACTTATGATATAAATACAATAAAATTTTGAGAATGATACAATATCAGCTAGAAAAAGACTAGTAGCAACTCGAAGAATGATTTAGTAGCTGTTTGACAAACAATTTAGTACCACTTCGACGAACGATTCAGTAGCACTACGAAAATTATTCAGTAACAGCTGGACGAAACATCAATAACAACTCGATGAACTATGCAGTAGTAGTTCGACTTACAATTTAGTAGCAGCAGTGTAAACAATGCGGTAGCAGTAATTGAAAAAACACACAATAGCAACTTCAAAACATTGGTTGAATAATCGCTTAACACAGTAGCAATAATCATTATATAAAACAAGGTCGCAGTAACACTTTTGAAAAATATAGTAACAATTAAAAAAACTCAATAGCAATGTCAAAAAACGTAATAACATTCTCAAAAACATACAACATAGTGGCATTAGTACTTTTGAAAATCACAATAGCAACGTTAAAAAAGTAATAACATTATCAAAAATACATAACACACTAGCAGTAATTGCGAATCGCTCTACATCAAGAAACACTGCTATTGAAAAATTGAAAACAAAAGTATATTTCTAATTTTTCATTTGACATTCGAAAATTCAGTTTTATGTGCCTTCAATATATAATAATTGTTAATGAAAAATTAAAAGAGAAGTAGAAATCTAGTTCTTTTTCAATAATTTTAAATTTTTTAAAGTCAATGAAAACAAAATTAGAAAATGTTGCCCAAAGTTGTTACTAACAAATTCAAATAGATCTACTTTTATTTTTATTTCTTATCTTTGATTTGAGAAATGAAAAATAAAACAAAATTAAAAACAACAAGATGTTAGTATCAATCTCGCAGTTCAAATGACGAGGTCGGTGACGCATTAGATCCAACTGCGCGGGCTTCGTGAGGTTATTGTGTGGCGCGAGACAATGCCAATTTTGAGTTATGGGCTGCGACTATGATGTAAGTCGACGAGGCTTAAGGATAGTAGTTGCAAGAACAAATGAGATCCAGCATATGTATGCCAATACACCAGACCATGCATACAACTTTAAACTACAAGCCATATCAGATTACACTTTCACAAACCCATAGATCCTACTTATATATAGCTGATCGACTGGGGCATGGCCGGCATGGCCTTAGGGGGCTATGCGACAATGTTACGACCATAATTATGTGCCTATTATGCTCTTAATTTTATAATTATTGCTTGTTTTCTATGAATAAAGAATTATTCTTATGACGTTTCTTATTCTTCCTAAGAAATATGGAGTTGGCTCAGAAATGCATGTTAATTGGCTTGATTCACGATTAGTCGCGGTTTGTCGTAATTGGTCGATATGGTGGGTTTGTTCACGACTTAATTATCGGGCAAGAATTTGGTTTGAGTTCATTCGCGGGAATATAGAGGATTTGATTTGAAGTCCGTAGGAGGTTTCAGATGATTTTTGGATAATCGGAGAATATAAAATGGATATTTAAAATTATCTGAAAGGACCCAACCCCGATTTAGCTCCCTAAATCGGAATCAAACCCCTTCGAAAACACGAACCAACAAAAACTTTTCGAAATTTGGGCAGAGTTTCGTTACTAGCGTGGAATTACCATTACCTGCACGCGGAAGATACACTTCATCCTATGCCACAAAAAGCAAACCGTGGGCACCAATCCCATCCGGATTTCTCAATATATCAACAGTAAAGTAAAGTAGTAAATATATATGCACTTTACTAAAATCCAGTGTAAAATCGTATAACGTATTCAATAGGAAGCTCAGAGCGACATCTAATACATAACCATATACGCATACCACAGTAGGTAGAACAATAAACCTACTGGATGAAACAAAGTAGCTCGAGCACTATGCCTTCGACCACGACGTGCGACACCAAAGCCTGAACTGCAAACTGGGCACGGAAACCAAAAAGCCCAGGTGAAAGACAATAAACACGTTAAAGTGAGTGGACGAAAATAAATGTCTTTCACCAGTTAATATATATGTTTAAAATCACATATGCGAGTCCAGGTAAATAAAATAACAAGTACACGAGGTAAAACTCATACTCCTCCAGTGTACTAAGCATGCAAGTAAAATCTCACGGGGTCACTCATGGACTCCTCCGTGCTAGTACAGTCAGACTCACGGGATCCCAGACCCACACGTGATTCTAGCAAGAAATCCCCCCGGTAAAGACCTCGGGTCAGGAGTCACAGCCTCCCCTGGCAATAAGGCCTACCATCGGGGATCAGCCGAGAGGCAAGTGTATCGATACAACAACGTAACCACGACTGTACTCTGTGTAAACCAAATCATAAACATTTCGATGCAAATGCATGAAACAGCATATAAGTATATGTATACTCGTATACGTATATTCGTATAAGTATAATCGTAAAACTCATGCTCATGTAATCCGTAATATCAATACGCATGCTCAAGTTCATAAATCATATAAAAGACTCGCAATCATTTCCGTGAAAAGAAATTGTCCACTCACAGACTGGCGTAACGCGATATGCGTTAACCCGTGATCCGGCGGAAAGTCCATCGCCAAACAAACGATCACGAACCCCTGAATAATCACAATGTCCAATACTCAAAGTCATAATCCGACCATTCAAATCAAATCACGAGAAACCACCGTTCTGGGAAACACACAATTCGAATACGACGAATCGTCGAAAATCCATATATACCACCTCAATACCTCGCTTTACGTTCGGACGCTCAACTCGAAAAACGAACCTCCCCACTGCGATCGGAGCGCGATTTCGAGTCAAATGACATGCAACTTGCCGAAAGTCCAAAAAGTCAAACTTTGACCGTTGACCGCCGTCGTTGACCGCCGTCCACGGCGGCGGCACTGTTGACCGGAAGAATTCACGGCGGAGCCACCCCTATTCCACTCAAAATCACCCACTGAGTAACTTTGTCAACTGCACCAAAGGCCAATTCCACCTCTAACTAGCTCAATTTCAAGTAAAACCGAATTGATTCACAATATTCAAACCCAAAATTCTCAATCCACAAATCAAATTAGAACACCATGTTTATATGGTTAGAATCACCTTGAAGAGAGCTACAAAACCCAGTATCTCTTGAAGTTCAACTCGACCCGAAATAAAAGTCACCATTACCACCAAAAACCTTGAACTTTGGTTCCAAAAATCTCCCTCCACCGTGAGATTCGCCGGAAAAGGAAGCCGGAATCATGATGAGGACGTCGAGCCGAAGAGGGAGGGACCGGAGTTGAGGCCGGAGGTGGCCGGATTAGCCTCGCCGCCGACCACCGTGGAACCGTCGTGACTCACCCTCTCAACTCGGTCAAACCGAGTCAACCTTCATAATGTTCAGTTTTTGACTTTCCCAATAAGGCAAGTCCACTATTTATACTTCATTTAATAGTTTCCCAAAACGGAAACTCAAGCTTATCCATTTCGGCAAACTTCAAACGCGCGTAACTTTCTCGTCGTAATTCCGATTCCGATAATTCTCGCGGCCACAAACTCGTCTCGACATATTCTTCAATAATCACTCAAAGTCAAATACATCGGCCAACCGAATAAAAAGTCAACCCTTCAAAGCAACACACATTAAATCGACTAAATAATCAACAAACGGCAAAATTCACAACTAATTCCTCGTAACTCCAAATCATGCTCCGGAAGTTCCCACGCTCGAAATTAAATTCTGAACAACTTCCGTGAAGAAGCCAAAACCAAATTCTCGTCCGGTAATTTAGTCGCGAACAAACCCGTCATTTAAATCCATTTTCGTCGAAACTTCAAATATTCATAACTAATTCATCGGTCGTCCAAATAACAATCCCGAACCGCCTACGAACTCGTAATCACATATAGAACGACTCTCGAGAAGAGACCAAGCTCCAATTCTCGGCCAATAATTAAGTCGCTAACGAGCCTGGCGATTCAACAACTGTCGAACAACTCTGCGACTACACACAAACTCATCAATCAAGCTGATCATACTGCTGATTCTGGTCCGGGTCGTCACAAATCCACCCCCCTTAAAAAAAATTTCGACCTTGAAATTTCCGAGTCTACCGACTACAAGGTAGGAGCACTGCCTCTGCATACTGCTCAACTCACCAACGGCAATCTCAACTGAACAACTCTGATCACAAATTCCACAATAGAAGATAATTCCGTGCTGGAATTCCTGTACCCTCAAATCACAAATCTGGACTGGCTCACACAATCGCCAAGTGTTCCTACATAAGGAACAGATAGGGTACACAACACATAGCAAACCTGAAACACAGTTCTGTCACATGGAACATAACACACATCTCACACACAAAAGCCAACACTATAGGCGATGCCGACCCACACGGCATAACACAAACTCGCCTATGGCCACATATGGATCAAAACATCAAGGCAAATCACAACTCAGTTCACACACAACAACACAACTCACACACATGTCAACATAGCCCAAATACCGAACTTGAGCAATTATCAACTCATTCCGCTAATCTGACAGTCTGTGGTAACACACTCCACAAAATCAAAATTAAACATCAATTCAAACTCAAACCAAATTCGCTCCAGCACAATGGAGTACAACAACATCCCCAATTCAACATCACCCAACATCAAAATCACAGTGGTCAACAAACCGGTACCGCATGCAATCTCAAACAAGTGGAACTACTGATCCCGAATCCTCCGGAACTGCAATACCGAGGTCCACAATATGCCCTCCAAGGCCTGGATAATCCCCAAAGATCGCTCACCAATCTGAGGACAAGGACCGGTACTAGCTCGTAATCTGGTCCCCAATGTTCGCTGCAAAGCTCGCCAACACATTGTCGTAGCCGATTACCTCGACCAGCAAACTGGGACACAGGTACACCACGTAGACGGACAACCTCCGTCAATCACAACCATGTCAGCCTGTCACTGAAATCATCTCCGAAAGTACAAGGGAATGTACAGAGTCCATCCAATGGTCCACAACGGCCTAACAACTGGTATCACAACCAAAGTACATACAAACACACACAAGATTACAGCAGTAACCGCCACGTTTAATCGGAAATCTCAAATGGCTGATACTTCTCGGCAAGTCTCCGCCTCCAAGTTATCGCCAGTCGACAAATGTGGCATCTACACACACAAACTGCTATATCGCTCTTCATGTTGCATCACGAGTAGTAAACTCGAAGTATCTGATACATCTCTGTACCACTAGTGTCAAATGCGCGCAAAACCACGAGCCTCAACATCATCATACTCAAACTCAGCTCTCGTAGCCCATAACTCGGCTAACACGGAAACTCGAGCCACACACACATGAAACACTGACGCTCCTGACTCTCGACTGAATGCATCAGCAACAACATCATCCCAGACGGATGATCAAAGTACAACCTCTAATCTTTCCCGAACAAGCTCAAAGGTGCAGCCATAGTCGTTATTCGACTCCATCCATCGACACTGCCTCAAGCCCAAATCTGGCCGAAAGTGCAAGTGGATGAAACTCAAGTGATCAGTGCACGTCCTACACCGCGCTGCACACCATAGTTGTAGTGTCTTGAACTCTCTGACGCCAACATAAAGACAGCTACACCCAAACCACAAATAGGATACGTAGCCACATAAGGTTTCCCACTGTCTGAAACCATGAGCCACCGCTCTGCTACACAGTAACAAGCACAACCAAATACAAACGTCGATGCATCGTTATAACCCACGAACTCGTTGCGGTCGTCAAGTAAGGACAAAACCGAAGCAACGGTCAACCATCCCGCAAGAGTAAGTAACTCTCCTCGCGTGCATTGAACCACTCGAACTTGACGCCTTCTTCGTCAATCCGGAAAGTAGAGTGGCAATCCAGGAAAATCATGCACAAGCCGTCGGTAATAGCCTGCCAAACCCAAAAGAAACTCTGGATCTCTGGTACCATGGTAGGTCAACCCCAAATCAACACAGCTTCTATCTGATCAGGATCCACGCCAACTCCCTCGGCTGACATCACACAGTCCAAAATATATTTACGCTAATCGGCCAAAACTCATACTGACTGAACTTCGCAAACACAAGATCGTCTCGCGAAGTCCGCAAAACCACTTGCAACTGCTTCAGGTACTGGTCCACACTCTCGGAGCACATCAGGACATTGCCAATGAACATGACCGCAACTCGCCCAGAAACTGTCTGAACACATGGTCCATCAAGTCCATACGATCTACGGGGCATTGGTCAACCAACAGCGTGACCAAGAACTCCTGATATCCGCACCGAGATCTGAAAGCTAACATAGTCACATCTGACTCATGGATCCCCAACTGATGGTATCCGAATCCGAAATCAATCTTCGACAATACTGAAGCTCTCGTAAGGTGATCAAACCACTCGTCAATCCGAAGCGGAGGATACTCACCCTCCTCTGAAGCAAATCGAGCTTCCGGTAGTCAATGCACCACCTCGTCGAATCATTCAACGTCCGTACACACAATGCAAAAGCACACCACGCAAATACTTGGGGTCGCACGAAATCTCCTGAAACCTCCTCCAGCAACTCCTGGAGTCGAAACAATAGCTCCATCAGCTCCGCTGGCTCCGAACGACAAGACGTCGGTAAAATGAGTCCAGCGCCTGGTACAAACTCAATGATGTAGTCAATCTTCCGAACTAGAGGAACACCCGGTAACTCCTCCAAAACACACCTGGAAACTCGGAAACCACCTCAATGTCACCAATGTCAGGTACAGCAACCATAGTATCCACAACATATGCTAAGCAACAACATAACTTGTCTCCACCATCCGCTCGACCATCACCGCGAAATAGTATTTTGGGGAAATCTGGTCGTCGAAACAGAACCTCCTCCTCGAGGCACTCGAACACAGCCAAATGCATCGTCAGTAATTCCACACTCACAAACATTCCAAAACCACAATATCCAGCTATAACAGATCCGCGGCTAAGTCATAACCTCCAACAAGGATCTCACAACCTCTGGATGGACATAACACTTTCCAAGACCTCGGAAGTGGAGATGCAGGTACAATCGCCATGAACATCAAACAACAGCAACCTCGGAGGAAAGTCTGTCCTCAAACAAGGTCATGGCACGAACTCCAACACGCCCAACTAGCCGCCCACATCAATTGCGACTTGCTAAATAACTTGTCAAAAGGTATATTGATCAGACCTCAGGAACAACATGAGGATCTCCTCGTAAACTCTGAGCTGTCGAACCTCTACAACAGCTAGCTGAGGGCGCTCCCTCGTAACGTGACCCTCCTGGCCACCGAAATAGCAACTGAAAGTGCTCCACGAACACAAGTCACCGCAACACCTGCTGCGTGAAAGGATCACCAACGATCGCCCAAACTCATGCCACAGGAGCAAGTCCGCTACTCCGTGATCTCCACCATCTTCAAACGAATCCTCTGCCTGATCAGATGACCCTCAACAATATCGAAAAGGTCACAGCCTGATGAAGTCACTGACCCCGAAGTATCGGAACTCAACCTCATCAAAATCTCGACTAAGTCCACTTTTCTCAAACCATCGCATCGAAAACCGCGTACATCTTTCCTTCTCAATAGCCTCGCCACTGAGTGCAGCACACAAAGCTCCTCAAAGATGTCTCGAGGCACATCAATCAGACTCTCTCTGATGCTCAGGTTCAAACTCATCTCGAACCTCGTGCATAGCTCCCTTTGAAGCCACATACCCGTGTAAACAGGGACAACATGTGAACAATGCATCTCTGCCTCAGGTGGGTAAACACTCCACATTCAATTGCTGGATTGCCTGATAACACCATTACCGTATACACAACACCCAGAATGTAGGCCATTGAGTCACAACCGAAACTCACACAATATCAGCCCATCAAACACAACAAACTGACTCAGGCACACATCACTGCCACAAATCTCAGCTCTGAGGCAACATATAGATGCTCATATGCACATCCCCAGGTAAACCGTGCCACACAATTCTCTGAACTCTGAATACTCATATGAATCCACTGTTCACTGGCAAATCACGCGTCGTATGATCCTCAACAGGATCCACAACCGAAACGACACGAAAAGCACGTCAGGAGGCATCCTAATGAATACAATATCGTTCACAACAAGTGGAACGTAATCATGGAACTTCAAATATTTGAAAGCATACAACACCCGGAATTTGATGATTATCCGTCGGCCGGTCGGGTCACCATTCCAGACATGCTGTACATTCTCAAATACCCTTAGTAAACACGACTACAGAAGTCTACAGAACCTATAACCTAATGCTCTGATACCAAGCTGAAAGGACCCAACCCCGATTTAGCTCCCTAAATCGGAATCAAACCCCTTCGAAAACACGAACCAACAAAAACTTTTCGAAATTTGGGCAGAGTTTTGTTACTAGCGTGGAATTACCATTACCTGCACGCGGAAGATACACTTCATCCTATACCACAAAAAGCAAACCGTGGGCACCAATCCCATCCGGATTTCTCAATATATCAACAGTAAAGTAAAGTAGTAAATATATATGCACTTTACTAAAATCCAGTGTAAAATCGTATAACGTATTCAATAGGAAGCTCAGAGCGACATCTAATACATAACCATATACGCATACCACAGTAGGTAGAACAATAAACCTACTGGATGAAACAAAGTAGCTCGAGCACTATGCCTCCGACCACGACGTGCGACACCAAAGCCTGAACTGCAAATTGGGCACGGAAACCGAAAAGCCCAGGTAAAAGACAATAAACACGTTAGAGTGAGTGGACGAAAATAAATGTCTTTCACCAGTTAATATATATGTTTAAAATCACATATGCGAGTCCAGGTAAATAAAATAACAAGTACACGAGGTAAAACTCATACTCCTCCAGTGTACTAAGCATGCAAGTAAAATCTCACGGGGTCATTCATGAACTCCTCCGTGCTAGTACAGTCAGAATCACGGGATCCCAGACCCACACGTGATTCTAGCCAGAAATGGCCTCAGGTCAAAGGTCTGCCTCCCCCCGGTAAAGACCTCGGGTCAGGAGTCACAGCCTCCCCTGGCAATAAGGCCTACCATCGGGGATCAGCCGAGAGGCAAGTGTATCGATACAACAACGTAACCACGACTGTACTCTGTGTAAACCAAATCATAAACATTTCGATGCAAATGCATGAAACAGCATATAAGTATATGTATACTCGTATACGTATATTCGTATAAGTATAATCGTAAAACTCATGCTCATGTAATCCGTAATATCAATACGCATGCTCAAGTTCATAAATCATATAAAAGACTCGCAATCATTTCCGTGAAAAGAAATTGTCCACTCACAGACTGGCGTAACGCGATATGCGTTAACCCGTGATCCGGCGGAAAGTCCATCGCCAAACAAACGATCACGAACCCCTGAATAATCACAATGTCCAATACTCAAAGTCATAATCCGACCATTCAAATCAAATCACGAGAAACCACCGTTCTGGGAAACACACAATTCGAATACGACGAATCGTCGAAAAGCTATATATACCACCTCAATACCTCGCTTTACGTTCGGACGCTCAACTCGAAAAACGAACCTCCCCACTGCGATCGGAGCGCGATTTCGAGTCAAATGACATGCAACTTGCCGAAAGTCCAAAAAGTCAAACTTTGACCGTTGACCGCCGCCGTTGACCGCCGTCCACGGCGGCGCCACTGTTGACCGGAAGAATTCACGGCGGAGCCACCCCTATTCCACTCAAAATCACCCACTGAGCAACTTTGTTAACTGCACCAAAGGCCAATTCCACCTCTAACTAGCTCAATTTCAAGCAAAACCGAATTGATTCACAATATTCAAACCCAAAATTCTCAATCCACAAATCAAATTAGAACACCATGTTTATATGGTTAGAATCACCTTGAAGAGAGCTACAAAACCCAGTATCTCTTGAAGTTCAACTCGACCCGAAATGAAAGTCACCATTACCACCAAAAACCTTGAACTTTGGTTCCAAAAATCTCCCTCCACCGTGAGATTCGCCGGAAAAGGAAGCCGGAATCATGATGAGGACGTCGAGCCGAAGAGGGAGGGACCGGAGTTGAGGCCGGAGGTGGCCGGATTAGCCTCGCCGCCGACCACCGTGGAACCGTCGTGACTCACCCTCTCAACTCGGTCAAACCGAGTCAACCTTCATAATGTTCAGTTTTTTGACTTTCCCAATAAGGCAAGTCCACTATTTATACTTCATTTAATAGTTTCCCAAAACGGAAACTCAAGCTTATCCATTTCGGCAAACTTCAAACGCGCGTAACTTTCTCGTCGTAATTCCGATTCCGATAATTCTCGCGGCCACAAACTCGTCTCGACATATTCTTTAATAATCACTCAAAGTCAAATACATCGGCCAACCGAATAAAAAGTTAACCCTTCAAAGCAACACACATTAAATCGACTAAATAATCAACAAACGGCAAAATTCGTAACTAATTCCTCGTAACTCCAAATCATGCTCCGGAAGTTCCCCCGAACTCGAAATTAAATTCTGAACAACTTCCGTGAAGAAGCCGAAACCAAATTCTCGTCCGGTAATTTAGTCGCGAACAAACCCGTCATTTAAATCCATTTTTCGTCGAAACTTCAAATATTCATAACTAATTCCTCGGTCGTCCAAATAACAATCCGGAACCGCCTACGAACTCGTAATCACATATAGAACGACTCTCGAGAAGAGACCAAGCTCCAATTCTCAGCCAATAATTAAGTCGCTAACGAGCCTGGCGATTCAACAACTGTCGAACAACTCTGCGACTACACACAAACTCATCAATCAAGCTGATCATACTGCTGATTCTGGTCCGGGTCGTCACATTATCGTCGAGTTAGTCGTACTTATCCGTTTGGATTTGAGTTATCCGAATCGTGAATTTGGTCGGTTCGCGATATATTAATATCGAATAGTCATAAAATTGTCGAAAAGTCACATTTGGATCGAGTTTGACCAAGTTGGGGCTGAGTTGACCCATTGACCGAGTTGGGCGATTTTGACCCGTTTTGGTTCGCCGTTTGACCCGTCGTTTCCGACCACCTCCGGCGACGATATTGGTATGGTTGGAAAGCTCTTGACTTGTACTATTGATTTGTATTTAATTGTGGGATTTGGTTGAAATTTGGGGATTTCGCCAGAATCGGGTGGCGGATTCTGGCGAGATTTGGTGTCGCGGTTGTGGGGGAGGTTAGCTTCCCCTCAACCCATTGATGAGTTTTGGGCATTTTGTTTGAGAATTGGAGGTGGTTTGGGGTGGTTTGTGGCGGTGACCAGAGAGGAAAATCCGGCAAGGCTTTTGGCCAAAATTCCGACTGGTGTGTTTTGATTTTGCCTTGATGGTAGAAGGGAAAAGTGTTGGGCTTGAGGAGAGGAAGAGTTTGAGGTATGGGTTGCCAGTAAATGTCATCGTTGGCGCCGCGCCGCTTTCGGCGGCGGTGGTCAACGGTGGAGCTCCGGCGTGGATGACTTTTTAGGATTTTTGGAGATTTTTTTACCATTTTCCTCGTAATCGCGTCCCGATCCTAGTCGTGAGGTTTTTGAGTAGTTTTTGAGTATTCTATTTTGGGACGAGGGTTGTTTGGGTGTATTTTGGAAATTTTGCTATCCTCGTCGATGTTTTGAGCGATACGTCTTTCGAGAACGCGGGGTTCTTGACGTATTAGCTCCGTATATTGTGATTCTATATGTCATCGTATCCCTGTTGTTCAGGTGATCGTGATCGAGTGTTTGGCGATGGATCTTCCGCCGGACCTCAGAGTTAGCTTTGTACTGTGAGTGGACACTTTGATTTTCACTGTCGATTTGCGAGTCTTGATTATGCATTTTATGTTATGCATTTTACGAGTATGCAATTATGATTATGCATTTATGATTATTTATTTTTACTTGGAGACACATATATGATTTGTTTTACATGGATTATAGATATATGGATGCATCGATGCATGGCTTCTCAGCTGATCCCCGAGATGCTCCGGGAAGGTTATGACAAACGCCTGACCCGTGATTATATGGCTCCTAGGAAGGTTATGAAAAACCCCTTACCTGGTTGAGCATGATTGTAACTTTGAGGAAAATGTACTCAAGTTACGGTCTCCACATTTTATACGGTATCCAGGAAGGTTATGACAACCACCTTACCTGTGATTGATGATTTTAGACTTGCATCATGATTTCATGTTTATATTGGTGAAAGGCATATTATTATTTTCGTCCACTCACTCTAACGATTTTATATGCCTTCCCCTGGGTTTTTCGGTTTCTTTTGCCCATTTTACAGTTTGGGTTCCAGGGTTGCACGTCGACGGTGTAGGCGTAGAGTTTAGGTCACACTTCAGTTCGAGTATTTTCTTTGTGGAATATTCGAAGTGTGATTCTCTTTGCAGGTTCTAATTTTGGCTCACGTATTTCAAATTAAACTCTGGCAAAATAAATTTTAAGGTCATATTTTCGAAGGGGTTTGATTTCGGTTTAGGTAACTAAATCGGAGTTGGGTCCTTTCAGTTGGTATCAGAGCATTAGGTTTTATGTTCTGTAGACTCTTGTAGTTGTGTTACTAAGGACATTTGAGAATGTACAACATTTCAGGAGCGATGACTCGACCGACCGGCGGATAATCATCAATGCTCTAGAGTGTTATATTCTTTCAAACATTTGAAGTTTCATGATTACATCCTTTATGTCCTATGACTAATATCTTTTATCCTTAGGATTCCTCCTCAACATGGAGTCCGTGCTAAACGGACTAGGGATCCTGATGAGGATCAACGTACGCGTGACTTGCTTATGCGAGTATTGCGTTTGGAGGAACGTATTGACCTTGTAGCTAAGGCTAGGACAGCGGGAGAAACTGTCTTCTATGGTTCCCTTGATCCTGAGGTGTGTGAAGCTTGGGTGGTTTAGGTTAAGCGTGTTTGTTAGTGCCTGCATTTTACTCCTGAACAGAAAACTGTAGCTGCAGTGGGTTTGCTTGAGGCAGATGCCTACTTTTGGTGCGTTGGTACATACAGAGTTCATATTGATACTCCTTGGCCGATGTTCAAAGAGATGTTCATGTGTCGGTATTTCAATCCAGATATTCAGCAGCGGAAATATGAAGAGTTTACCAACCTGAAGCAGGGAAATATATCAGTGCTTGAGTATCGAGATAAGTTTACCCGTTTGTCTCGGTTCGCTCGTGATATGGTGACATCAGAGGAAGCAAAGTGCAGGAGGTTTGAGTTGGGTTTGAATCTGAATATCAAGGGGACTTTGACCACTATGCCTCGAGATAACTTTGATGAGTTTTTTAATGCTGCACCCAGAGGTGAAGACATTGAGAAGGAGAGGCAGATGCGGTTTCAGACGCGTCGATTCGAAGAGGGTGGACCTAGCCAGGGTAGTTTGAAGAGGTTGAGTTCAGGTACTTCTGGATCAGCATCATCTTCAGGTAGTGGACCATACAAATATCCTACCAGCACTGCTAGGCAGAGTTACAGATGGAAGAGGAATCGACCGCAGAGGCAGCAGTCGAGTGGGAGTTCCAGTGAATTGAGTTATCTTCGACCTATCTTCAGCACACCAGCTGCACCAAGGGATGTCCCATTATGTAATCTTTGTAGTAGGCGACATCATGGTTCATGTTACCGGGGTATAATGAGTTGTTACCATTGTGGCCAGAAGGGTCACTTTATGAGGGAGTGTCCCCAACTTGGCACTTTTGGAGGTGTTACGGATCAGAGTACTAGATGAGATCAGGTTACTACTTCTGGTGATCGTGCAACACAGTCTTCTGGACAGGGTGGTCAGCAGAATCATAACCAACGTGGACGACTAACGGGACAGGCTCGAGTTCATGCCATGTCTCTACGTGAGGGCAGAGCTTCCCCAGAGGTCATCATCGATGCGTTGTACATTTTTGGTCATCCAGTTCTTACTTTACTAGATCCATGGGCTACGCATTCATTCATGTCATATGGATTTGCATCATTAGCTATTGTACCTGCATCTCCACTCCCTAGTTTGTGGTGAGTGTTATATCCATCTGGCGAGGTAGTGTGTGTCGGGTGGGTATATAAAGATTGTGAGATTTTTATTGGAGGTTATGGGTTAGTCACGGATTTGATGCTGCTGGATATTGTGAATTTTGACGTGATTTTGGGCATGGATTTCTTGGAGAACCATTGGGCTGTTCTTGACTGTCACAAGAAGGAGGTTGTTTTCAGGAGTCCAGGTATGCCGAAAATCTTGTTCCGTGGTGAAAAGAATACTACTTTGCCTTGTTTGATTTCAGCAATGAAGGCTGAGTAGATGTTGAGAAAGGGTTTGTGAGTATCCAAATGTGTTTTCCGAGGACTTACCCGGTGTCCCTCCTTTCAGGGAGATTGACTTCACCATCGAGTTACATCCAGGTACTGGACCTATATAGCAGACACCCTATCGTATGGCACCAGCAGAGCTGATGGAGTTGCAGATTCAACTTCAGGAATTGACTGAGAAAGGCTTCATTCGACCTAGTGTTTCACCTTGGGGTGCTCCAGTGTTGTTTGTGAGGAAAAAGGATGGTTCGATGAGGCTATGCATTGACTATCAGAAGTTGAATCAGGTTACGGTAAAGAATAAGTATCCACTCCCACGGATTGATGACTTGTTCGATCAGCTAAAAGGAGATTCAGTCTTCTTGAAGATTGATCTCAGGTCTGGATATCATCAGCTACGGATTCAGGAGTCCGATGTTGTGATGACCCGGAACAGATTGAGCAGTGTCGTCAGCTTGGTCCGTGAGATTATGAGTAATAGCAGATTTCTGATAATGGATTTACTCACCAGGTTTGATAACGACTAAATTATTGGCCGAAAATTAGAGCTGGGTCTCTTCTCGAGAGTCGTTATACGTGTGATTTCGAGTTCGTGGGCTATTCCGGATCGTTATTTGGACGAGGAATAAGTTATGAATATTTGAAGTTTCGACGTAATCGGATTTAAATGGGGATGCTCTTAGCGACTAAATTACCGGACAAGAATTTGGTTTCGGCTTCTTCACGGAAGTTGTTGAGAATTTAATTTCGAGTTTGTGGGAACTTCCGGAGCATTATTCTGAGTTACGAAGATTAAGTTGTGAATATTTCCGATTGTTGATTATTTAGTCGGTTTAAATATGTGTTGGTTTGAACAGTTGACTTTTTATCCGATTGGTCGATGTGTTTGACTTCGGGTGATAATTGAAGAACATGTCGAGTCGAGTTTGTTGCCGCGAGAATTATCGGAATCAGAATTACGATGAGAAAGTTACGGATATTTGAAGTTTGTCGAAAAGATAATTACGGAAGTTTCCATTTTGGGAAAGTATAAATAGAGGCTGCCATTTAGGGAAAGTCAACAGTTGGGTTTAATTGTAGTTGACCGAGTTGACCGAGTTAACTCGGTGGAGAGAAGGGTGGTGCGACGTGCTTGGCGGTCCACAGTGGTGGTTGGCCGTCCGGCCACCTCCGGGCTCGGCCCATGGCTCATTCAACTCGCCATGATGCCCTCTGTCTCGTGCCGGCCACCATCGATGGCGTAGATCGCCGGAGGAGGAGAGAATTCCGGCCAAAAATGGAGGGTTTTTGAGTGTATTCGGGTTCAATGATTCCGGGCGAATTGAGCTGTAACAAGGACTAGGTTTTGTAGCCCTCATCACCATGAAGCTACCATGTAAGTTTGGTGATCTAATTTTGCTTGTGTATGGAGAATTTTGGAGTTGAAATCTTGGTTGGATTTCGGTTTTGTGTGAAATTGAGCTAGTTAGAGTTTGAATTGGCCTTTGATGCAGTTGACAAAGTTGCTCAGTAGATGATTTTACATGAAATAGAGGTTTCTCCGCCGTGGAATTTTCCATTCGGGTGGCGGCGCCGCCGTTGGCGGTGGTCAACGGCGGTCAACGGTCAAAGTTTGACTTTTTGGGGTTTTCGACAAGTTGCATGTCATTTCACTCGAAATCGCGCCCCGATCGCAGTGGGGAGGTTCATTTTTCGAATTGAGCATCCGAACTTACAGCGAGGTATTGAGGTGTGATTTCCGGATTTCCGACAGTTTGTCGTAATCGGATTATGTGTTTCCGAGAACGGTGGTTTCTCGTGATTTGTTTTGAATTGTCGAGTTATGACTTTGAGTAATGGACATTGTGAATATTCAGGTGTTCGTGATCGTTCGTTTGGCGATGGACTTTCCGCCGGATCACGGGTTAACGCGAACTGCGTTACGCTAGTCTGTGAGTGGACAAGTTTCTATTTTCACTGTTGATTTGCGAGTTCGTGGATTTTATGATTTTCGTGTTTACTTTATAAGATGATTGAGATATATGTTATTTTCGGAGGTTTATTATATGTTTATTGGTGATGGCATTTATTGCATCGATGCTACCAGAGTTGAGAGATTCCTCTGGACCAGAGTTGAGAGATTCCTCTGGACAGGGTTGAGTGGTCCCCTGTGTGCCGCCAGGGTTGAGAGGTCCCCTGGCCTATCACCGTCGGGTTGAGCAATTCACCTGACGTTAGGCTTGAGAGGTCGCCCGACAACCTCTATATATATGTGTTGTATTCTGAACTCGCACTGTTTTACATTGAGTATGTATATAAACTGGTGAAAGGCATATATTTATTTTCGTCCACTCACTCTAACGTTTTTATTTGCCTTTCCCCTGGACTTTTCTGTTTCCGTGCCCAGTTTGCAGTTCGGACTCTGGTGTCGCACGTCGTGGTCGGAGGCATAGTGCTCGAGCTACCTTGTTTCTTCCAGTAGGTTTATTGTTCTACCTACTGTGGTATACTTATATGATTATACATTAGAGGTCGCTCTGAGTACTCTGTTGTATATACTATATGATTTTACACCGGATTTCAGTAAAGTACAGATATATTTATTGTTTTACTTTACTGTTGACATATTGAGAAATTCGGATGGGATTGGTGCCCACGGTTTGATTTTTGTGGCATAGGATGAAGTGTATTTCCGCGTGCAGGTAATGGTAATTCCACGTTAGTAACGAAACTCTGCCGAAATTTCTATGGTTTTTGTTGGTTCATGTTTTCGAAAGGGTTTGATTCCGGTTTAGGGAGCTAAATCGGGGTTGGGTCATTTCAGATGTGGACAAGACGGTGTTGTGGTCACGCTATGGGAGGCGTTATTTGGATAAGTTTGTCATTGTGTTCATCGACGACATCCTGATTTATTCCAGGAGTGTGGGGCAACACAAGAAACATTTGCATGCAGTTTTGTAGACTTTGCGAGATGCTCAGTTGTACGCCAAGTTTAGCAAATGTGAGTTCTGGTTAGACAGTGTAAATTTTTTTGGTCATGTGGTATCAGCTGAGGGAGTCAGCGTGGATCCTAATAAGATTGATGTAGTGTTGAATTGGAGCAGACCTATCAACATGCCAGAGATACGGAGTTTCTTGGGCTTAGCAGGCAACTATCGCCGATTCGTACAGGACTTTTCACGGATAGCGACAACGCTTACCTGTTTGACGAAGAAAGGAGTCAAGTTTCAATGGTCTGATGCTTGTAAGGAAAGCTACTTGACTTTGTAGGAGAGGTTGACTACTGCACCAGTGTTGACTTTACCATATAGCGGTGAGTATATTGTGTACAGTGATGCTTCGAAGTTAGGTCTGGGTTGTGTCTTGATGCAGCATGGAAAAGTGGTGGCATATGGTTCTAGACGGTTGAAACCTCACGAAGTTAACTATCCTACTCATGATCTGGAGTTAGCTGCCATTCTATTGGCATTGAAGAGTTGGAGACACTACTTATACGGAGCGCAGTGCAAGATTTACACCAATCATAAAAGTCTTACCTACTTACGTACACAGCCAGATTTGAATATAAGGCAGCGGACATGGATGGAGTTGATTAATGATTATGACTACACTTTCGAGTATCATCCAGGAAAGGCTAATGTGGTTGCTGATGCTCTTAGTCGGAAACATGGTGCTTCTCTCTTCCATGTACGTGTTGCTAGTGTGTCACTTTTGACAGAGTTGCGAGCAACGGGAGCAGAGTTGGAGTGGAATGAGGATGGATCATTGTTAGCCAGCTTCCAAGTTCGTCCGATATTACTTGATCAAGTTCGTGAAGCTCAAGATTCAGATACCTATCTGCTAGGCAAGAAGAATTTGATTTAGAATAATGTACCGACAGAGTTTCGGATGAGGAGTGATGGCACTTTGATGTTCAAGGGGAGACTGTGTGTGCCTATAGATGAGAATTTGAAGAAGGAAATACTCGATGAAACTCATTGTTCCGCATATGCTATGCATCCTGGTAATACAAAGATGTTCCGGACACTTAAAGCTCATTATTGGTGGCCGGCGAAACATAAAGAGGAAATAGCAATGTACGTGAGCAGGTGCCTGATTTGTCAGCAAGTAAAGGCAGAACGTCAGAAATCGACAGGTAAATTACAACCTTTGGAGATTCCAGTGTGGAAATGGGAGCATATCACTATGGATTTTGTGTATCAGTTACCTCGTACTTCTGGTGGTAGTACTGGTATTTGGGTGATTGTGGATCGTCTTACGAAGCCAGCTCATTTCCATAAATTGGTGAAGCTGTACTTAAGAGAGGTTGTGAGATTGCATGGTGTATATGTGTCTATAGTTTCTGATCGGGATAGTCAGTTCATTTCAGAGTTTTTGCAGGCATTGCAGAGAGATATGGGGACTAGACTACAGTTTAGCACAGCTTTTCATCCTCAGACAGATGGTCAGTCGGACAGGACTATTCAGACTCTAGAGGATATGTTGCGATCTTGTGTTTTGCAATTTAAAGGGAATTAGGATCAGCAACTTTAATGATTAAGTTTGCGTACAACAATAGCTATCAGGCTAGCATTAGTATGGCACCTTATGAGGCATTGTATAGCAAACAGTGTCGAACTCCATTGTGTTGGAGTAAAGTTGGTGAGAAATGGCTTCTTGGTCCTGATTTGGTGAAAAGTACCACGAAAGATGTTAAGGTTATTAGGGACAGATTGAAGGCTGCCCAGGATCGATAAAAGAGTTATGTTGACGTGAGATGGAAGGATCTTGAGTTTGAGGTTGGTGATTGGGTTTTCCTGAAACTTTCTCCTTGGAATGGTGTTGTTCATTTCGGGAAGCGCGGTAAACTTCGTCCACGATATGTTGGCCCATATGAGATCACGAAGCGAGTAGGTGCTGTGGCGTACAGGTTGGCATTACCATCTGAGATGGCCAGGGTACATGATGTGTTCCATGTGTCTATATTGCGGAAGTATATTTCCAATCCATCTCATGTGTTGACAATATATCAGCTTCCTATACTGGAGGACTTGACCTATGTGGAAGAACCAGTTCAGATTCTTGATCGAAAGGTCCAGCAGTTGCGACATAGAGCCATTCCTCTTGTGAAGGTATTGTGGCGGAATCATTCTGTTGAAGAGGCTACTTAGGAGACCGAACAACACATGCGTGAACAATATCCTTACCTCTTCAGCTAGCAAGTATGTAAATTTCGGGGATGAAATTTTTGTTAGGGGGGTATATTTGTAACAAACCGAACCGGAAATTGTATGTTAATTAGCTTGATTTGCGAGATTCACGATTAGTCGCGGTTTGTCGTAATTTGTGTATATGGTGGGTTTGTTCACGACTTAATTATCGGGAAAGAATTTGGTTTGAGTTCCTTTGCGGGAATTGTAGAGGATTTGATTTCGATTCCGTAGACGGTTTCGAATGATTTTTCGGATAATCGAAGAATGTAAAATGAATATTTGAAATTATCGTCGAGTTAGTCGTACTTATCCGTTTGGGTTTGAGTTATCCGAATCGTGAATTTGGTCGGTTCGTGACATATAAATATCTAATAGTTGTAAAAAAATTCGAAAAGTCACATTTGGACCGAGTTTGACTAAGTTGGAGCTGAGTTGACCTGTTGATCGAGTTGGGCGATTTTGACCCTTTTTGGTTCGCCGTTTGACCTGTCGATTCCGACCACCTCCGGCGACGATATTGGTATGGTTGGAAAGCTCTTGACTTGTACTATTGATTTGTGTATTTAATTGTGGGATTTGGTTGAGATTTGAGGTAGAACGAACTCGATGAAATTTGGGGATTTCGCCAGAATCGGGTGGTAGATTCCGGCGAGATTTGGTGTCACAGTGGTAGGGGGTTAGCTTCCCCTCAACCCATTGATGAGTTCTGGGCATTTTGTTTGAGAATTGGAGGTGGTTTGGGGTGGTTTGTGGCGGTGACCGGAGAGGAAAATCCGGCAAGGCTTTCGGCCAAAATTCCGGCTGGTGTGTTTTGATTTGGCATTGATATTAGAAGGGAAAAGTGTTGGGCTTAAGGAGAGGAAGAGTTTGAGGTATGGGTTGCCAGGAAATGTCACCGTTGGCGGCGGCGGTCAACGGCGGAGCTCCGGCAAGGTTGACTTTTTGGGATTTTTGGAGATTTTTATACCATTTTGCTCGTAATCTCATCCCGATCCTAGTCGTGAGGTTTTTGAGTTGTTTTGAGTATTCTATTTTGGGATGAAGGTTGTTTGGGTGTATTTTAGGAATTTTGCTATCCTCGTCGATATTTTGAGCGATTCGTCTTTCGAGAACGCGGGATTCTTGACGTATTAGCTCCGTATGTTGTGATGCTATATGTATTTATCGTAACCCTGTTGTTCAGGTGATCGTGATCGAGTGTTTGGCGATGGATCTTCCGCCGGACTTCAGAGTTAGATTCGTACTGTGAGTGGACACTTTGATTTTCACTGTCAATTTGCGAGTCTTGATTATGCATTTTATGTAATGCATTTTACGAGTATGCAATTATGATTATGCATTTATGATTATGTATTTTTACTTGGAGGCACATATATGATTTGTTTTACATGAATTATGGATATATGGATGCATCGATGCATGGCTTCTCAGCTGATCTCCGAGATGCTCCGGGAAGGTTATGACAAATGCCTGACCCGTGATTATATGGCTCCTAGGAAGATTATGACAAACCCCTTACCTGGTTGAGCATGATTGTAACTTTGAGGAAAATGTACTCAAGTTACGGCCTCCACATTTTATACAGTATCCAGGAAGGTTATGACAACCACCTTACATGTGATTGATGATTTTAGACTCGCATCATGATTTCATGTTTATATTGGTGAAAGACATATTATTATTTTTTGTCCACTCACTCTAACGGTTTTATTTGCCTTCCCCTGGGCTTTTTGGTTTCTTTTGTCCAGTTTGCAGTTTGGGTTCTAGGGTTGCACGTCGACGGTGTAGGTGTAGAGTTCAGGTCACACTTCTGTTCAAGTAGGTTCTTTGTTTGACCTACTAGTTATATATGATGTATATAGGAGTCGCTGTGAATACTTATGTTATGTTTTCAGTTGAGTTTATTCCTGAATGTTTTTCTGAATTTTTTGCAAACCTTGTGGTTTATTATATATATGATTTTGAGAAATCCGGATGGGGAACGGAGCCCCACGGTTTGGCTTTTGTGGAATATTCGAAGTGTGATTCTCTTTGCAGGTTCTAAGTTTGGCTCACGTATTTGAAAGTAAACTCTGGCAAAAAAAATTTAAGGTCATGTTTTCTAAAGGGTTTGATTTCGGTTTAGGTATCTAAATCGGAGTCGGGTCCTTTCACCAATCACATGAAGTACAGCCCTATGGAGACTTATTCAACCCATTTATGCTTACCAATCTGATTTGGAGAGAAAGAGAAGAAGTTGGACCACATGATGTCACTAATTTGGAGCTTAGCCTTCCATAGCCTAAAATAGTGGATCATGGTCTCCCTAATTCAAAGCTAATCCTTAGATCTTCTACATCCTCTTTTATTATCATCCTAGGGTCGAAATGGAGTCTCTCAACTTTGCGAAATTCGAGCCCCACTCTCCCCACTCACACAGCTCACTCAATTTTCTCATTTTCCATAGTTTTACATTTTTTCTAGTCCCCTTATCCTTATCCCAACCCTTTAGAACTTTCTTCTACCTCTTCTCCTTCCTTTCTAGGCCAAAACACCTCCACAAAAACCACTATTAGAAACCTAGCTCTACCCTCTCTTAGGTAGAGTCAAACCTCTCCACCACCACACCTTCACTTTGGCTGATTTGGGTGTTCCTCCTCTGATCTTTGCCTCTAGATTTAGGTTTGGTCTTTAGAGAACAGAGTGGAAAGTAATCCCTCTTTCCCTTAGCCCCTTGGAATCTTAAGGACTACCATTACCTCCTTTTGAAGACTTAGTACTAGCTTGGAGTGAAGAAATGGAGCAAGAAGCTTTGGAGTCATTTGGTTGATCTTTGGCTAAGGGGGCTTTTGATTATTTCTTTCCTCTTCTTATTTTGAGCATGTATCTGGTCTTGCTTTATATTATGCTTAGTGAGTAGTTACCTTTTGGAATGCTAGGGCTTAGCTGTAACCAATTTGATGTACATACAACTATGTTTTGAGTTATGGAATTGAATTTGGTTTAGTGTACTACATGTTGTGAATAAGTTTGATAGCATGTGATGTGATTATGGTATGTTTGTATGTTTGGGTTTTAAAGCGAAAAATGAACCTAAGTGAACTAGTCACTCACCTAAGGAAGATAAGCATGTAAGTATGACTTAGGTTGCATTTGAGAAGATGGGCTTGAGCATGGACCGAAGCCTTCTTGAAGTTCAAATGACTCAAGGAGCTTCGGTCAAGCTTACATTGACTCGAAGGGGCTTTGTAGCTAACCTTTACTTCTTCTAATTCATGTTCTAAAATGTGTGGATTAGGAAAGTCATTAGAATATACTTTCATGTTCTTTAATAGGAACCTAGGAAGGAAAGGCATTCACATTAATCATAAGTGAACACATATTGAACTCATTAGGATTGTGGTATGATTAGAATATGATTCATAATTGAGTTGCATTCTAGTTTCGGTTTGCTTTATACTTGAATGTTGGACTGGAACACTTCTAGTGCCCTAATAGCCTAGGAGATTCGATTCACAACCAATGGTGACTCAAAAAAATCACGAATTGAACAAGCATGTGTGAATCGGACAAAACTCATAACTTGGACATTGTTAGTACATTGAGTTGGCTAGTGGAGACATCTCTAGCCAACCAAACATTTACATTTTGTTTTGTTCTTACTTTATATTTTCACTTATTTAGTTAGTAGTAAACATTCAATCAATCTTTCGTGTAACCATTCATCGTAATTCATTCTTCCCTTGCAATGCTAAGTCTCCAAAGGACTTAGTCTTGTGAGATACACTTCCACATCTTGGTTTAGTTTTACTGTCATGTCTTGTGATTAGTTAATCTGTGATTTCAAGTACCTAATCAAGTCAAGCTAAGGAGTTTAAGTTGTCAATCATCGTGGGATCGACACTCGACTTTCTTACAAATACCATAGCTTTCCCCGTATACTTGCAGGTAAGAGAAATTCACTTAGCCTTCGACTAATCAATAGTCAAAATGTGGAGGTGATAAATCTCACGAACAAGTTTTCGGCGCCGTTGCTGGGGATTAATTTTACTTTGATTTCTTAACTTCGGTTAGCCTTTGATTGCGGAGTAACCAGACATTTTTCTTGATGTTTGCTTCCTAATTCTTGTAGTTTTCTTAATTTTATCACCTAGGATTTGGTTCTCTTTGTCTTTGATCTCTAGAATACTTTGGTAGATACATTGAGGTGAAGATGTGTTAGAGTTTGTGTACTAACCTTTTTGCAGGGCATTTTTTTCTACCCGTCGAAAAAAGTCCTCTACCCGTAAAAAATTGGAAGATATTCCTATACCCGTCGAAAATTGAGGCAGAACCTTGCTTTCTACCCGTCGAATTTTTTTTTGAGCTTAAGGTTATTTCACTTACTCTTTACCTCTTTTACCTTGTGTATTTATATTCTTGGGAACATATCTAAGTAGTTTCTTACTTTTAAGCATAGTAGTTAGTGTGTCTAGATTTAGCAAACTTAATTTCCGCTACACCCTAAATTCTTAGAACTTTATTTAGCGATTCCGGTATATGGGTCATGCACGCCTTTATCTCGGTTCACCTTGGTGTCCATAGCACAGTGAATGCCACTGTGCCACATATCAGAATTCCATTCGAACTCTTAGAGTGCTCATCGATGTTTCCTTGAGGGGGGTGTCAAAGAAGCACCGTGGAAGGCCCTCAAGGCTTTGAGTACTTTAAGAATTTGGAGGACAAATATCTATTGGTTTGCTTAGTGTGATTTTAGGTTTCATGCCTTCGAATCCTCTTTTTGAGGAACAAATCATCATGGATAAGGACGTCATTGAAGCAAGACCTTTAAGGGATAGTGTTTTACCATCTTTGTCAATGCATACCGGTTGCATCGTTCCTCCACCTTTAGCGGGTGAATCATTTGAGATCAAATTTAGTTTTCTCCAAACCTTACCGATCTTCATGGGACATCCACATTCTGATCCCTATTTTCACTTGTTGGAGTTCAAGGAAGCATGTACAAGGTTCAACATCTGGAACATGGATTCGGGAAAATTGAAGCTTCGAGTATTTCCTTCAAGTTTGTGAGATAAGGCAAATATGTGGTTCAACAAGCTTGCTCCTAAGTCGATTCACTCATGGGAGACGATGCAACGCAAGTTCATCACCAAGTATTTTCTACCATGGAAGATCAATGAGCGAAGGACAAGGTTGATGACATTTTGTGAGGAAGATGGGGAGTTATTCTATGAGATATGGGAGCGTTTTAAGTAGCTTGAGCTTGGGTGCCCTAAACACGGTCAAACCCAAGACATGTTATTGTCTCTGTTCTACCAAGTATTGTGCATGGAGATGAGAAGGAAGGTCGACAATGCAAGTGGTGGAGATTTCATGGACAAATCGTCGAGGAGGCGTATGTTCTATTTGAAAAGATGTCGGAATGGTCTTCCTTATGGGATGTCAAGCCCAATGTTCAAAAACTGACAATATGAATGAGAGAAGCCACCCGAGCTAACCGAGAAAGTAGGAATGAAGTCAAGGGAGTCGCATATGTATAAAAAGATGTCATCAAGCAACTTGAAGAGACCATAAACAAGAATTTTGACCTCTTGTTGAAGAAAACTCGGAATGGAGGCTATGTTAATCAAATTACGGAAACTAGTGTGGAACCTTGCATGATTTGTAAGAGTGTGATGCATGAGGCTCCATATTGCCCACATCAAGGAGACCATCCGGAGACTATTGAGGAGTGGAAGCACATGTCATTGGGTGAACAACAGAGTAATCCGGGTTGGCATACCAATCCTATTTTCTCAAGGGATGATCCTAGCCAAGCCAACCATTGTGGTCAAGCAAATGGTTATGATTTTAAGCATGGAGCTACTAGAGTTACAAGGGCTAGTAGAGAGTATGTTAATGCTATGAGAGGTAACTCTTGCCAACCATAAGCATATTTCTCTCCAAATATTACAACAAGCTCTGATGCAACAAGCACCTCCACCTCGAGGGGAATTGTCAAAGTCTAACTTTGAGGAGTTGATGCCCAAGCTATTTTTACAACATGAGAAGCTTCTTCAAAGAAAATTGGAAGCTCAACGAGCGGAGGACAAGAAGATGTGCTTAGATATCTTCAAGAGCTTAATGGAAAAGAACAAGGAGATCCGGAAGAAGAACCAATGTACACTCCGGAAGATGGAGGAACAATTAAGTCAATTTGCAAAGGCACATCAAGTTCAACAAGGTGGAAGGACCAATGAATTCTTGTCTTACACCAAAAAGAATCAAAAGCATCAAGGTCAAGTAGTCAATGTGGTGTTGGGTACCGGAGGAAGATGTGATGATAATAGCGATGCTCCCTTGGTAGAAAACGATTGTGAAAATGATGATGAAGAGGATGTGGGCACATCGGTTGCACCTAGCATACCTCCCAGATTTGATAATGAAGCCAAGCCGAAGCATGAAGGTATCAAGACCCACACCGAGACTAAGGTCAATCTGGATGAACTTAGGCTCTTACCTTTTCCTCTAGCCAATGCTAAAGGAATGACGCAAGCTATCATGAGCTGTAATGCAAAAGCTTTCAAGTTATTCAATAAAGCTCCATCGATTCCGGCACTACAAGCTTATAGTGTTGATGTTGTGGAAAGCAAAGCCAATGATGTTGAAGAAGTCAAGGCACTAGATAGAAGCATGAGCCGCAAAAAGAGAAAGAAATTGAAGTCAAACAAGCTTAAGAAACTAGCATTGGTAGTTGGTAGCAAGGTCACCTTGAAAAGCCTTAATCCCTTGAGGATTGCTAATTACAAGTTGCTTGAGCTATGTCCTCAAGGAGTTGTCCATTTGATGAATTTAAAGAATGGGCAGAACTTTCAAGCTCCATGAGATACAAATTGAGTCTTTTGAGCAAAACACAAAGTAGAGTGTGGAGGTCAATCACTTTAAGGACCCGACCATGATAATTTAAAGCCTTGCTCTCTGTTCCGACCGTGTTAAGGTCGTTAAACTTGAACCCGTGATGGTTAGACACCATTGGTATGTTAGAGGAATAAATGTGAGGTTGGAGGAGTATAGAACATTATGGAATGTGTATGGAAGTCAAGAATTTGAAGAAGAGCCAAATCTGGAAATTTTTGATGCGTCGAAGGAAATTTTTAACCCATCGAAAAACCCACCCTAGACTAGTTTGACCCCTCGAGGGAAGTCCTCGACCCGTCAAATGCACACCCCTGTCTAAAAAATTCCATTTACTCGACCCGTCTAAGGATTCTCTTGCACCAAGTTGACAATTGTGGAGATTTAAAGACCAAGAGCTTGGGACTTTGAGGCATGGAATATAGAGTAATCCCTTGAGGCCAAGACAAGTCCGAGAGCACCGTTTGAGGATTATGATCAAGCCTATGCAACCTTGGATGGCGGGGTCTAACTTGGCATTCGTTGGTTTACATTCTAACGCATATGGAGCTTGGATGTGGTCTACAAAGCGTTTGCATTTCTTTCTCCCTACATTCTCTACTTTTCTAGCATTATATGTGAATATGTTTGAGAATGATGCTATGTTAGGATGTTTAGGTTTAACTCTCATCCCCGATAGTAGACATCTTCCAAGGGTTGTTAGTATTGTAATGTCTTGATGGCTTACTCTTGTTAGATGAGGGAGCAATCTATTCATTGTTAGTGTATTGTTTGGAGTCACATAGATGGTGGTAGTCTTATGTAAGTGTGAGGTCCCCTCATGTTATTTTCTTAATTACATTATTGTTTTCCTTTGAAATGTGATTAGTATGCATACCCCCATTCTGGTTGATAAGATTCTAATAGCTTCATTACTTCTTAGAGACTATGTGACCCTTTAAGTGTGAATTCATGCTAGTTTTATACCTAGGAGAACATGTGTTAGCGGAATAAAATGTGAATTGATGATGCTTATGTACTTCTTGTGCACTTGTGGGTGATGTATGTCTAATGCAAATTGAGGATAATTTGATTCTAAAGTGTGAGGTAGGTGGCTAAGTCATTATCACTCCTTATCCGAAAAATCCATAAAAAAAATGAAAATGTAATACAAAAATATGTGTGTTTTGGTATGTTTTGTGTCCCAATGACCACTCCCAATGATGAGATTGAACTAATGACTAGTAGATTGCATAATTTTGAGCATGTTTAAAAACAGAAAACATTGCATGTTTAATCGGTTTGAAAAGTGCATATGTCATTCAAAATGGGTTCACATGAGAAAAAAAAGATTGATATGTTTTCAAAGCTATCCAAGTCCATGTAAGATTTTTTTAGCCTTATTGTGCATACATAGCTACATTATGCACCTATTCCTTCATGTGTGACATTGATGAATTATAGTGTAATCTAGAACTTGCATTAAACTGTACAAAATATTTTTCAAATCATGAGTTATTTTTGAAAATGATAGAGGCATTAGGATTAACACCATGGTCAAATTACTGTTGAACCCTATGATACATATATCCTTTAGTGAGCCAATTTGAGCTTTATATTATTTAGCCTTTTAATTCTTGAACACCACAAATCCTTACCAAGCCTAAGCACTTACTCCTACCCTTAAGTAGGCAATCGAGCAAGCGATAATGAAGTCCTATTAGGATATGCTTAGAGTTTGTACCTATTGTGAAGTTTAGCAAAACCTTAAGTGTAAGGTGGAAGAGGTTGTTGTGATGTTCATTAGTGTTGTGTTCAAAAAGAGAAAAAAAAGTACCAAAGAAAACAAAAAAAATAGAAAATTAGAAGATAGAAAAGGGATCTAAAAAAAGATGGTAGTGTATATAAAGAATAAGTGTTTTGGGAAATGGTTTGTGTGAAAAAGGGAAAGCAGTAGCACCTAGAGTATATTTGGAACTTCAACATGTGAGTTGCTTGCTAGGTTTCTTGGTTCTTGAACTCGTATACCCTTCTTTCATTTAAACCCTTTCCTTAAGCCTCGTTACAACCCGAATAAAAGTCGTCTTGATTTGAAATGCTTATATTTTGGATTGTTGGAGCATTAGATGAAAATCGAGCCTATGGAGAACATGTGATTGATGTGATTTATGAGTGCAAACACTAACCCTCAAACACTTGTATGCATTGAGTGATATCTAGTGAGTTTGATGGTTAGGAAACATATTAATTTGAATATATCTCATTGTGATGCATTTGGCTTAGCATAGTGCATAACCATTTTGGCTTATTATATATACATTGATTTCATGTTTTAAAAGTGTTGCTCAAAAGTAGTTTAATCCATCTACCCATAGTTCTTTGAAGGATATCGATCATTAAGTCGGGACACTTATATACTTGTACATGCTTTGTGTGTCTTTTCTTCTTTGAGTCTAGCTTCGCTTATTTTATTTCACCTTAGTTTGCTTGAGGACAAGTAAAGTTTAAGTGAGAGGTAGTTGTTAGTATCATAATTATGTGCCTATTACGCTCCTAACTTTATGCTTATAACTTGTTTTCTATGAATAAAGCATTGTTCTTATGATGTTTCCTGTTCTTGCTAAGACATGTGAAGTTGGCTCGGAAATTCATTAAATACGAAGAATTAGATACTTATTAGAGAAGACGTATACATTTCCGAGGTCACGAGAGAATTTGGAGCAACTTTGGGAAAAAGACGAAATAGGTTCACCGAAAGTCGCCGGAAGTTGCCTAGAACCCGCCGAAATTAGCCACAGCTGGCCGGCCCACCTTGACCAGCCCAATCACATAGAGTACAGCCCAATTGAGGCTCATTCAACCCATTTATGCTTACCAATCTGATTTAGAGAGAAAGAGAATAAGTTGGACCACATGATGTCACTAATTTGGAGCTTAGTCTTCCATAGCCTAAAATAGTGGATCGGTCTCCCTAAATTTAAGCTAACCCTTATATCTTCCACGTCCTCTTTTATTTTCATCCTACAGTCAAAATGGAGCCTCACAACTTAGCAAAATTCGAGTTCCACTCTCCCTACTCACACAGCTCATTCCATTTTCTCATTTTCATAGTTTTACATTTTCTCTAGACCCCTTATCCTTATCCCAACCCTATAGCACTTTCTTCTACCTCTTCTCCTTCCTTTCTAGGCTGAAACACCTCCATAACAACCACCATTAGAGACCTAGCTCTTCCCTCTCTTAGGTAGAGTCGAACATCTCCACCACTACACCATCACTTTGGCTGATTTGGGTGTTCCTCCTCTCATCTTTGCTTCTAGGGTTTGGTTTGGTCTTTAGAGTTCAACGGAGTGGGAAGTAATCCCTCTTTTCCTTGGCTCCTTGAAATTCTAAGGACTATACTTACCTTCTCTTGAAGACTTAGTGCTAGCTTGGAGTGAAGAAGTGGAGCAAGAAGCCTTAGTTTCATTTGGTGGAGTTTTGGCTAAGGAGACTCTTGGTTATTTCTTTCCTTGAGCATGTATCTAGTCTTGCTTTATATTATGCTTAGTGGGTAGTTACCTTTTGGAAGGCTAGGGCTATTTGATGTACATACAACTATGTTTTGAGTTATGGAATTGAATTTGGTTTAGTGTAGTGCATGTTGTGAATGAATTTGATAGCTTGTGATGTGATTGTGGTATGTTTGCATGTTTGGGCTTGATTCAATGTTTTCATATTCATGTCTTAGCCATGAATAAGTTGAGACATTTTTAAGAAAACTAACAATGAACCTAAGTGAACTAGTCATTCACCTAAGGAAGATAAGCATGTAAAGATGACTTAGGTTGCATTTGAGAAGATGGGCTTAAGGTTTAGTTTTCATTAGGTTTGAACATGGACTGAAGCCTTCTTAAAGTCCAAATGACTCACGGAGCTTCGGTCCAGCTGACATTGACTCGAAGAGGCTTTATAGCTAAACATTACTTCTTCTAATTCATGTTCTAAAATGTGTGGATTTGGAATGTCATTAGAACATACTTTCATGTCCTCTAACAGGGACTTAGGGAGGAAAACCATTCGCATTCATCATAAGTGAACACATATTGAACTCATTAGGCATGTGGTATGATTATGATACGATTCGTAATTGAGCTGCATTCTAGTTTCAGTTTGCTTTATACTTGAATATTGGACTGGAACACTTCTAGTACCCTAATGGCCTAGAAGATTCGGTTCACAACAATGGTAACTCAAAAAGATCACGAATTAGATAAACACGTGTGAATCGGACTAAACTCATAACTTGGACATTGTTGGTTCATTGAGTTTGCTAGTGGCAACATCTCTAGCCAACCAAACATTTACATTTTTTTTGTTCTGACTTTATGTTTTCACTTAATTAGTTAGTAGTAAACATTCAATTAATCTTTCTTGTAACCACTCATCATAATTCAACCATCCCTTGCAATGCTAAGTCTCCAAAGAACTTAGTCTTGTGAGATGCACTCATATATCTTGCTTTAGTTTTACTGTCATGTCTTGTGTCTAGTTAATCGTGATTTCAAGTGCATAATTGAGTCAAGCTAAGGATTTTAAGTGGTAAATCCTCGTGGGTTCGACACTCGACTTCCTTACAAATAGTATAATTTGCCCTGTATACTTACGGGTAAGAGAAATTCACTTAGCCTTCGAATAGACAACTGTCGGGAGGCAACGGTTCGAGACATTTTTGTAGTAACAGTCGGTTGAAATCTGGCTGACATGCTTGAGGCGGAAGCCGGCGGCAATGCGAGGGAGAGGCTGACGGCGGCGAAAAGGTGAGGCCGGATGAGGCTAGAGGAGGCGAGATGGTGAGGTTGGCTAAGGCTGACGGCGGCGAAAAAGTGAGGCCGAATGAGGCTAGAGGAGGCAAGATGGTGAGGTTGGGTGAGGCTGACGGCGGCATGTGGTGATATTTGCTACTGCTACTGAATTTTTGCAGGAGAGACAGATGAAAAAAAAATATTATGCTAGGGTTTAGTAAATATATAGGAGAGTATAAACGTCATTTCATTAGTTTAATATGCTAGGCTCATTGCTACTCTGTTTTGTCTTTGAGCCCAGTATTTTGCTGTCTAAATTTTTGGTTGGTTGGTTGGTTTATTAATATTATTTGAATGTTACTTGTCCTTGTATACTTTTTTCTAGTAGTAAATCTTGTTCAAAAAATTATAAAATAAAATTTAAAATTTTAGACTTGATAGATTTAAGTCATTGTTAACCAACATGACAAGTGTCAAATTGTTAGACATGGAACAATATTAACACAGGTTATTGGGGACAGCTGATCTTGTCCCTTCTTTTTCTAAACATTAATAAATTCTATATTTGCATGACACTGTTTTCTTCATTTGTTTGTCAAATGATTACGAAATGATCATATAAACCTACGAAACTTATAGTAATTTCAAAGTTTTTTTTTCTTTGAATTGATAGCTCTGCAAATTACATAGTTGCATTCATTGAATTTTGGATTTACGGTAGTATAGTGCTCATCTTTAATTAGTTTGTTTGTAACCTCTATTTGACTTTTATTTTTGCTTGCAATGAAATAATTAAAATAATATATTATGAACTATTATTTGTAATATTCGGAGAATAAGTATGTTTAAGATCGATCTTTGTATTCTTATATTGTGAAAGTATACAATTTCACTTCAGAATAATTCACGTTAGATTTTTTTAGGATCGTTTGTATCATTGATGAATTTTTTTATAGTTTTTGTATCTGAAAATAAAATAAAATATGGATCATAGGTGTAGTGAGAAAAAAAGAGGTGTAGCGAGAAATTCAATGGATTAATATAGATAAATTACACTAATAAGATCAGAATAGGTATTTAATGAGAGGTCTAGTGTCACATCCTAATCCACATAGTAAGATATTGTCCGCTTTGAGCTTCTCCCGCACCGTTTTACATTTAGGTCTACCCCAAAACACATCTTACTATAGAGATGTGGGCATGTACATATAAGCACATCACCTTCCCACTCTCGAGCGATGTGGGATTGCATGCTCATGTAAGAAGCTAGTGCCCTTGGCACCCCCACACACGAGTCATCACAATCCACCTCCCTTAAGGGCCCAACGTTCTCGTTGACACACTTTTGGTCGGGACAGACTTTGATACCATTATGTCACATCTCAGTCCACATAGCAAGATATTGTCCCCTTTGGGGCTCGCCCGCACGGTTTTACTTTTGGGTCTACTCCCAAAATGTGTTTTACTATAGGGATGTGGGCATGCACATATAAGCGCATCACTTTCCCACTTCCGAGCGATGTGAGATTGTATGCCCATATAGAAAGCTAGTGCCCTTAGCACCCCCATACATGAGTCATCACATCTAGCGGGCAATTTCATGTAATCAAAATAAAAGTGAATCGAGGTGTGAAGACTAAGGAAGTGTAGTGAGTAAAATTGGAGGTCCCAATAAAAATTCTCTTATTTAATTATATAGTTCATAAAAATTCAAATTAAAGTTTCGATTTAAGAAATAAAATACAATTTTGAATTTAAAAAAGTTTTTTTGACATACTCGATTATCGGAATCATTCATACTTTAGTGTCATTCTACATTATCCTTACAACAACTTCCGGTACTTTTCAACTAAAGACATCTGCATGGTGCGAATTTTTCTATTTTACCTCAATTAAACATCAAATCTTGAGAATCAAGACCACTCATGCTATAGATACTACTTCAACTAAGTCATCTACAAAATTTGAGTCTAATCAAAAATCGTTTGGCCATTTGATTTGCCATTTATATATCGTTAGCATTTTTTCGACACTCCTTATTTGTGATGTTTCACCATTTTAGATGACAAAACGATTACCAATTGGCCAAAAAAATTGAGGTCTAATCCTTGAAAGAATATCTATAGCATCAATGGTTTAAAATATTGAAATCAAATGTGAAATGACCAAAATAATCAAATCTGCACCATCAACACAGTAAGAACGTCCTTACCTGATCCTCTCTGCAATAACTCCAATGGAATAGGGCTATCTTAGGTGCTATCCTTATTATGCACCAGTTTTTCTTCTCTCTAACAGTAGTCTCATATGGGGAGCTTCCAACGCCTAGTCAGGTTATTTTTGATAGAGCTCTTACTGTGTGGCAAGGTATTACAGATACGGAGAAGTTGAAGCATGGTCATGAATATTTGAGAAGAGTGCCTACCAAGAGGGGAGGTTTGCGTTGGTGGGTTCCTCCAGAAGGTTGGATGATATTAAACTGCGATGGTTAAGTGAATAAGGAGGTTAATTGTGCTGGAATTGGAGTAGTAGACAAAGATTCAAGGGGAAAGTTAGTTGAGGCAGCTGGAGACCAAGTTCGACAAGACCTTGAGCCTTTAGCGTTGGAGTTATTGGCGATCAAAATGGGAATGGAGTTAGCTATTAACCAAGGCTAGAAAATTTTGAAGATTGAAAGTGATTGTTAGGAAGCTATAACTCTATTACAAAGTGAAGAAGAGTGTTATGCTTATGTCAAGGTTATTATCATGGAGATAAAGCTTATGTTGGCAAGTGTTGGAACTGTGGAGGTTGTGTTTACCCATAGGGAGTGTAATAAGGCGGCGGATAGGGTTGCCAAATTTGTAGCCTGATCTGAGGGGTGTTAAGTGTGGTTCAGGATTGGGCCCGTTTGGCTCATGCAAGTCATCGAGGATGATGTTCCGACAACTGATAGTGGTGCCTATGATAAGTCTCGTGGGACTATGTCCATGACGAATTATCCTACTATTTAAGGTTTTGTTCAATAAAATTCTAGTTTCTCAAAAAAAAAAGTAATGTAAATCTCATTCATATAAATGTACTATTGTAACCTTTTTGTACCTTGAGTCATAATACGATTTTGGACATTGCTTTCTATTTTGTTGAACTCAAACTCTTCTGCGTTCAACAACTGCATTGATTTTTTCTTGAATATACTCAACATCTTTATGTCTCGAGTATCTTCTCTTTTAGGTTCTCTTATTCTGACGGCTGACAAATTTGTTGGAGAATCTAAAAAAATGGCTTTGGCAGTGGGTTCCCTCTTTGAACTTGTAGTGATTTGAAGTCATTAGTTTTTCTAATGATTGTTTGACATGGACTATTACTTGATTTTTTATGTTCTCGAGCTATCTTTTGAACACAATCAAGGACCTTCATCTATTGAAGATCTAGTCTCTCGATTTTACTATTAACTTTTGTTAATAATTCTTGCTTTTCTTCCGGCTGATTCTGGATGTAATCCACTTTGGCTTCCAATCCATGTAATTAGTCCAATCCATGTAATTAGTTGTTGATAATTGGAAGAATTTATAGATATTCTCTATATCTAGACATTTATGATAGAGATTCTTGTTGTCTTGCATCTATTAGGTCTAATAGAGAATCTAGTTTCTCTATTATTACCTCAGATACTGATCTCATCTTTAAGATTTTGAGCTATAACAAGCTCTGATACTAGTTGATCTGCGGATTTAACCAATGCTCAAATAGACAGTCAGATGTACAATCGATGCAAAAGATTTTCTATATGTGCTTTATCCCTCAACAAATTTTCAAGAAAAGATTGTTCTCTAGCAATTTTGAGATTATGAATTGCTTGTTCTAATAAACGAGGATGGAATACTCTTGATCTTTTGAAAAGTTTAATTATCTCTTCTGTATTGGTGATAAAATCTCATAAAATTTTAAGTTAAGAACTTAAATCACGTGTTTTTTGAAAGTGAGAAATTTTCTATGGTGGAAAATAACTGTTTACCTTTGAGTATAGATAATAGATCTCCAGTTGCAGGTGTTAGAACATATAAATTATGGGCCCACTATGCTTCTTTAAGAACATACTATTCTTGTTATATGCAGACACTACTGACTTATTATGTATACACTACCAAATTTTGTTTTAGAAATGAGGCTAAAAATAAAAGTACCAAGACCAAAATAGTGATCTTCCTTATATAAAATCTTATGAATGACATTTTGCGTAAAAAAAATCTTTCGGACACCTTGTATTACATTTTCTATTTTTTTTAATCATATATTGTAGTATCTTTGCCTTAGTACGTAGTCAATCTCTCAAAATTGTAGAAACCGAGGCTTAGACCGGCCAAACTTCTAAGTGCCAAAAACCCCACTGGAGGGCGCATCTATATTGTACGTAGCAACACATTTAAGTGTACATGGAGCACGATCTCAACCATAATGGATCCTGATTAGCAATGGGTTCATGAGAAAATAAAGAGTGGATTGATCCTATATACTAGTGTTTCACACACTATAGATCGAATTTTCTCACTTTGTAGGGCAAGTTTTTTCACGCCTTCATACACTAAGAGATGAAACTAAAAAATAAACCTCGAGAACTAAATTAAACTAGCTAGTTGTTAACACATTTCTGTTTTCTATTATGTTTAAAAAAAAGGAGGTAAATACTTTTTTTTTTGAAGTAGTAAATACATATTTTTAGGGGAAAGTTCATAGTTTCATACCTTTCATTAAGAAAGTCTTGCCCAACAAAGATCTAATATAACAAAATTAAACTAGTAAAACCCATCAAACTAACAACCCAATAAGACTGGTATAAAGTTGCTGCTGACCCAAAACAAAACATCACATGCGTGCAAAAACCGCACCGCCGCAACATCCTAAGCTGTCAACCAACAGCCTCGTCCACCACAACCACCACCACCATATGGTTGCAGAGTACGTCGACAAGAACACGCCACCACACAGAGCAAACACCCACCAAACCCAACCACTTCCCACCCGGAAGATTGTACACACCCCCAAGACCGACGCCTGAAACTAGCACCATCACCGGTCACTGTTGGCCACCCGATAACCACGCCGTCACCCGATCACACAACAAGGAAGCGTGCAAATAACTAGCAAACTCTTAACCAGAACTCGACATCCCATCCGGCAACAGAACCCAACACTGGAAAGCATGGCCTAATGGCCAGTCATGGCGCGGGCCGCCGCCGGACAAGAATATGGAGCAGAGATCTGCCACAGCTAGAAGAATAGATGTGCTACGGTTTCTCTCAAGAGAGATCGACAGAACTTTCAAAATTTAAATACATTCCATTGGTTCATCGAGGAATTTTTTTTAATGGAAAATATATCTAGAAAAGGTAGTTAATTAACACAATGAAAATGGTGAAATTGACATTCATTTTTTACAAACCACATCCGGTCTTATAGAAAGTCTTCTTCGTAGAAAAAATTGTGGAATATTTTTTATTTATTGTAGATTGTTTGTGATTGTTTCTCCATATACACGTAAATTTTTTTCTTTCTGTTTTTGTTTTTTTGTTTTTTGATTAATTGATTTATTTTTTTATTCATGATAAATAAAATTCTTTTTATTAAAGGTTGATTTGATAGAAGGGCACATTATGATGTTTAGAATGTTTGGCTATAATTGTTCAAATAACTATAAAAGGCACAACTATCTTAATATATAGAGATTAGGTGTGCCGCATAGATTGGTAATACCAAAATGACCGATTACCAACTGGAAACTTTACGTTTGGTAAACTAACTCTTAGAATTTGGAAATCAAAACTGAAAATATCATAACTGAAAAATTCCAAAAAAAAATGGATGGGTTTTTAAACTTACCCAAGTATTTTTAAATGTTACATAAATGGTAATTTAGGGAAAATATAGTGTCTACTTTTGCAAAGCTAATTATACTTTGGAAATACTTTTGCATCCCGACATCCTATTGGTTAAGGTTTGGGTTAGGGTTAATGTTGTGGGGGTGAGTTGAATGGGGAGCCGCCGGAGGATGGTTAGTGGCGCTAGTCGGAGAAGTACTTGGGTCAATATATTAACTATGACCGAGCTCGGATGAGAAGAGATGGAGAAATTCGTCTCTTGGTAGAGGTGGATCTGGAGAAGAGATTACAAACTAGGGTTCAAGTAACCTTCAACCCTAGACAATTGGTGGATTGTGAGTTTGAATATATTACAGTGAAAGGTTATTACAGGTTGTGGGATGTTTGATGCCAATGTTGATGGTTTCCCAATTAAATGTGGGAAGCTAGAAGTCCGCATGGACATGGAAGATGTGGCTCGATCGACAGGAGGAAATCTTGTGGGAGCAGGAGATTGTCGTGAAAACAAGACCTGGAGGTGGTGCTGGTAACCGGGTTGAAGATATTGTAGATAATTGGGGACCAATCACGACTGGGTGAGAAGAGGGTGGCAATCATTTGACCTTAATTAGTTCAGGTCGAAGTGCCTATTGGACCAATCTTGAGAACAAGCAGGGATCTACGGAACCCTAAGAAGCTAGGTGGATCTCAGGAAAGGACAGAGACTGATCTTTGGCAGAGAGCCCAACAGCCTAGACAAGATGTCAGATCATATAGAATGTGGGGCTTCCAGACACGCTGTTGTTGGCTCAGTAGATAGCAGCTAACTTAGACCTCCCCAGTGCACTTAGGAGTGATGCATCATCGGGACCAGAAAGGCTATGTGGACTTGGGAAAGGCAACATTAAAGGGTTGAATGATGAGGAAATCATATAGAGAATGTGCCTAGCTAACTAAGGAGTGGTACTTCTAAGTTTTGATAGTTATTTGTGCTACTTTGGTTTGTTAGTCTAGAGTTATATAAATTTCATATTGTTTGTTAGCATAGAGATACTTTAGAATTTCTTTGTGTCGGGCCGGGTAATCCAATAAAGTTTTGTATGCCTATTACTTTTTTCTAGTAGATTCTTAATTTGATCGATCTTCTAAAAAAAAAGATTAAAAATGAACAATGTTGCTTGTCATATTGCAAGGAACATGTTGATATGATGTTTAGTTGAGAGGACCTGAGGTGTAGAAGAAAGAAATAAAATAGATGAGTTCTTTGTATTTGAGATGTTCTCGTATTTTATGCTGATGAAAGAAATCACGATGCATTTATATAGTACCATCAGTTCATGATTTTAGTGATTGATTTAATGTAGCGCACCCTCGCTGCCAGGTGATCTTTATTCAATTCCTATCATGTCTGTCATATATTCTCATTTGTCAACCTTTGTGCGTGGTTTTGCTTCTTAAGCTTAAGTTGTTAACGTGCAAAAGTTCTGACTGAAAACCCAACTTTTTTATTGTATATAATGTGGTCATATTCCAACATCTTTGAGCATCTAAACATAATAGTTTGTGCAGCTTGTTGAATGGATACAATGTGCAGCTTGTTGAAGATGAACCCTGAATTTGGATGTTGAAGATGAGGTTCAACGTACAATAATTTTCTTGCTCCATCCAATTCAAAAAAATGGGAACTTTTTTGGTCGATTGTGTGAGAATCAGTTTTGGTTTATGCCTTTATGTGAATTGTAGCTCTTTCCTTTTTGTGTGAAATTTCAACTGTAGAAAGAACAAAGATTTTTTGAAGTGTAGAGTGAGTACTAGTACAGTTGAGTTTAGAAAGTGTGGAGCTTAGTTTGAATGATTTTCGTTGGTCAAGTGATGAAGTGATTGAAGTGAATATGCCGGAGTGATTTGAGAGAGTTGTACGTGTATATAGACAAAGTTTCTTGTACATTGAACAACTATTTGCCAAAATTTGAAGGGTAATTCTAATTTTGTTCGTGTGCTATCTGCCATAGGCTTCAGAAATGTGGCTGTGCGCATAGCAAGTGTCATTGTGAACTGGAAATGGTGTTTGTCATGTGTTTACTTGCAAAGCGAGTAACTTTACCTGCACTTTGTCCCTGTCAAAAAGAAAGATGACATTGGTGGCAGGAATTCCCCTCATTAATCTAATTTGGGACGGAATATTAGAAATTCAATATTCCTTATTGAATATTAGACTATTAGTATTATCTTGAACACCTTTTTGTATATAAGCCTCATTTTTCAAAGACATAATATTAAGTAACCATCTTAATCTGTCAAAGAATAATTCTGGAAGCTCTCTTTTCAGGCAGGAATTTCTGGGCAGCTTCCAATCCAAAAATTGAACGCGGCCGTTGCTATTACTTTCGCGCGAAAAAGCAGCCCAAGATATTCCTTAAGACGTACGAAACGAACTACTCCATTAATTCCCATCTGCTTTTCTATCCGTATAAATTCCCCTTACTATCTATCTCTATTCTATCTCATTCTTACGTTACGTTTCTTGTATTTGCAATATATACTTCCTCTGTATTTCCAAGTCTCAACTTTAAACATGAGTTCAAGCTCTAAATCTTCCTCTGCAGTACCTTATTCGACTGCACCAGGTCCGTATAACGCTCAAGCTCCACCTCCTGCCGGTTATCCCATGAGGGCAGATGGCGGAGAGCAGAACCATGCTGGTGTTCCGGTAGAGACCAAGTCGAAGGGTGATGGGTTCTGGAAGGGCTGCTGTGCTGCTTTGTGCTGTTGCTGCATGTTGGATGCTTGTTTTTGATCGATCATCGATTAAACCATCCACCTAGTGATTCTTATATGGCTCTTACTTTTATATTCCTAATTTACTTTCATATGTAACTCTGGTTTGAGTTTTTTTTTTTCTTTGAGTTGTTTTGTGTTATTAGTACGTCCATTGGAGAGTACTACTGCATGTAGTCCCATTCTTATGCTCCTTTAGCTCTTGTTCTAATTCTCAATAAACGTTTTACTTGATTGGATAAATTATTTGCATACATCCCAATTCTACTTATTGTAAAAAGAGCACCGATATTTACATGAAACACGGTATCTGCAGTTCAGCACCATCGATTATACACAAGTGCATGTACGTACGTAATTACACTAGCTATCACAATCTTAGAGGGCCAATTGACGTACTATATTAGTATATGGACTATGGAGTTTACAGTAAACACGCATTTTCATTCATCTTGACAATTGTACATGACGTGAAGCGCTTATTAACAATATCTCAAATTACCCATCAAGTGAGTCTCGACCGGCAATGATGGACTTATACATGGACTAAATTGGGCTATAACTTACTCTAAATTTTAACAATTACTATTTTTTTAAGCATAATTTTAGTTGAAAATACTGAAAGTCAAAATTTAGTCCACTCCAAATTTTATACTCGGCCTATATCATTATTTTTAACCCACCCTTTCTTAAAATTCTAGATCCGTCCTTGGTGACCGGATATCACAAGTTCAATTCATCATGAGTGAGATATGATGTATACTTTTATAGGTCACTGTAATGACCAATCCAAAACCAAAAGTACACTATCATAACTTGTTACATCCAAATGCAAGTTATAGCACCAAAAATATTGTATAAGCGTATATATTGCACCAAAAAAATATAAGTGTATATATAGTCACGGAAAGAGCGCCGATTCATGAAAGCTATCTCCCAACAACTTAATTTACTTTCAAAACTTAAAAAGACAAGCCAAATAGAAAACGCTATGCCCGTTTTTTTTATTAAGAGCATATGCACCCATATAGGAATTCTTATTAGCCTAGAACTTCCTATTTGAGGAGGTGCAGTTATTATTCATCAAATAAGATGTTCTATTCATTTTTTGCCAACAGCGGTGCAAAAAATAAGATGTTCTATTACTATTCATTAATTATAAATATTAAAAAATTTATTTCTTGGTAATATTTTCATCCAATAACTAGACGATATGTGTCATTATCGTCTAAATAATTGAACGAAAATTTCTGATAAGATTTTTGACCAGTCATATTGTGACATGTGTCACTTCCACTTGTCGTTATCGTCTAAATTATTGATGAAGATTTCCGGTAAAAATTTTCACCAATCATGATATAGCAAGTGTCACATCCACGTGTCATTATCGTCCAAATTATTGATGAAGATTTCCGACCAATCATGATCTAACACGTATCACATCCATGTGTTGTTATCGTCTAAATTATTGATGAAGATTTATGATAAAATTTCCGACCAATCATGATGTGACACATGTATTCATCTAAAAAATTAGATAATCTGAATCTAACTATAAAAGTATCATCTATATCCCATTGTATACTCACACCATCTACAAAAGAATTGTTATTCTACCCGTAAACACATTTCTTTAAACACTTCTTCACATTACCACATCAGTAAGATGAATCATTTCAATTTTGACAACGTTTTCAAGAGGATGCGAAAACAACGCTGGAAAAATGCCGAAATTGCTAATGTCTTCGTCACTGGCGCGGTCATGGTACACGTAGCGTCTGATGATGAGCCACCTCACTCCCGTCTAAATCGACCAAGGCTGAGGGAGTCAAGGGGACAGATGTTGATGGAAGATTACTTCATCGATTTCTGGGAGGTCCCATGCAGCGGATGTTTGATTTGCCCAGAAATTCCTCCCGATATGCTCTAATGATCAGCAATGTTAACTCAGGATTGTATTTTTTATCGTTGAATTACTCTATATAAAAAAATAGCTTTCCATGGGATCTCTCAGTTGACCGATATGCTATCTTTATTAATTAATTTCTAACCCCCCATGTCAAAAGAGCTCCAATAAGGCAGTGACACAACCTTTTTACCGACACTGTAATAAAAGGCAAGCAGATATATCTGGTCTAAATTACCGATCTATATTCGTCCTTTACAAAAGAACCAAACACTACCACATTTTAACCTATTGCCGGCGATTTTTAAATCGCCGGCAATGTCTTTTTTTTTTTTTTAACATTACTGGCGACTTAAATGTAAGTCGCCGGTAATTAAAAAAAAAAAAGACATTACCGGCGACTTAAATGTAGTCGCCGGCAATGTCTTTTTTTTTTTTTTAATTACCGGAGGAACATTGTCGGCGATTTGCCTGAAAAATCGCAGGCAATGTTAAGAAAAAAAAAGACATTACCGGCGATTTTTTCGGCAAAAATCGCCGATAATGTTAAAAAATATTGACGGCGATTTAAAAATCGCCGGCAATGGGTTAAAATGTGGCAGTGAAAGAGAAAAGAAGAACAAAAACTGTCGGCAAGAACATAAACAATTCAACCCTCGCTTTCACCAAACCGCTGACTTTACACGTATAAAATGCAGCTCTAGATCTGTAGTTGAGTAGTTCAACCCCAGCTGCCAATTAATAACCAAAACAAATGAATTAACCAGCTAAATTATTGACATGTTTAGCCAATGATGCAAGGGCAACGTCCACGGCATCCCTAATTCCTAAACCACTCGCATTAGGATGCGCGTACGTCAACCTTGGCATCATCTCAATCACCCTCTCCCTCATCGCCGCCACCTTCTGCTCTGTAATCTTCATCAGCTCCTCCTCTATCCTCTTACTTGCCTCGCTCTTCTCGTCGATGTAAACCGAGTACTCGCTTTTCTCCTCGGGAAGAAACCACTCGTACTGTGTGTACGCCGTGTGCGGCGAGAAGAACACGGGGATGCATCCCGCCAGTATCGTATCGAACGTCGACCGCCTCGTGTACGAGTCTCCGGCCGCCTGAAGACAGAACACTGACTCCCTCATTACCTCTAGAACCTTCATCGGCTCGTGGCATTCACTCGCTGCGTTTCTTCCGCATTTCATTAGGAAACACCGAGTCGACTCGCCGCACTGTTTTATCAACTCGTCTCGAATCGCCGCCTTCTCCAGGCCCTTTCTGGACCCGCCGATGAAGGAGAACAGGTGGGGCCGGGCGGCGGTGCGCATTTTGTTCTGCCACGTCAGCATTTCGTGCGACGTGGAGGGGTGGAAGTAGGAAGGGTAGGGTATGCCGTGTTGGTTGGCCCCTTGCCAAGGCTGTCTCTCCACTGTCAGCACCGACATGTTTTTGACTGCGGGGAGGTTGAGGAGGACGTTGGCGCCAAAGTCTTGGCCGTCCGGTACTCTCATGAAATCCCAGGCGGTCCTCCCCAGGGCGATGAAGTGGTCTGTACCGTTGCGCTTGTGCCACGTGGGTTGGGACTGGATGTGATCCACTAGCTCCAAGGCGAGTTGGTCTCGAGCCGTTAAGTTGGCCTCGCGGAACTTGCTGGAGGCGTAGAGGCCGCCGTAGAAGGGTACGTAGAAGAGGGTGGCTTGTGAAGGGTCGTGAGTGCGGCAGGGGTGATTCTCCACGCGCGAGTGGAAGATCATCTCGGCGATGAACTGGTGGGTGGCGAACCAGGACGCAGCCGAGCCCATGTTAGGCTTGGGCTGGCCGAGTCCACAGTTCGCCACGTGGGGACACATGTCGGTGTAGACGTTTAGTGTTTGGCAGCTCTTGAGGAGTCCAACGTTGTACTTGGCCGGCAGAGGGTATACATAAACCGACACCGAGGGGTCATCACATTTAGCTACCTTCAATGGCCATTTTAGCTGTCCTTGCTGCGTGTGTTGTGCCAGAACATTGTGCGTGGGTGTGTTGGTGATTTTGGGAGGGAACCAAAAGAGGAGAAGAAGAAGCCAAGCAGACAGAAAGGCAAAGACGAGAGCACCAAACTTGAGGTGGGGATTTGTGAAGATGGACATGAACAAGTTTGGTTCTTTGGTTTTGGAGGAGTACAACAGTCTCTCCTCTTTATCCTTCCATTGAGAATTCGGAGGCATTTGCTTTCTTGAAAGCATGGATCGGAGAAGAGGAAGATGAGAGAGCTAGCTAGCTAAGGAGAAGCAAAAAAGTGAGCGAGCTGAGTGCCTGAGCTAGAGTTAAATAGAGAAGACTTTGTGTCTGTTGGAACTGTTTCATAAAGAGAAAAGCAAAAGAAAATGCACTGGTAGAGTGTGATGGTTTTAATGGACGCAAAGTGGCGAGGTATAGTCAGGAGTTTTGGTTAAGAAATTCATCGTGAAATTTAGTAGAGGTCAATAAGTGGGGACGAGAGATATAAACGGTGGAGGTTTCGAGCTAACTATTGTAAGTTTGTAACTGATATATGCTCGGGGGTCCGGACAAGTAAAGTTTGTTACGAGACAACTCAAGTAATATTGATGTCGGAGAGAAAAGATTTCGAGTTGGAAAATTACAAGTAAAAAATGACTTATATATGAATAGGTCATATTGAATAGGCCATAATATTAATCGAAGCTTTTTATATAAAATTTAACTCTTTAAAAGTAGTTTAAGTTGAGACAATATTAGTTATATTGGGGAATCACATGCCACGCTTGCCGTAGTTTGACTATCAGTACCATTTTGAGTTTTCTGACCTTCTTGGGAATAGCATTCCTTCTGCTCTGATGATAGAAATATCGATCTAATAAAAATTTTGACGGGAATTACAAAAACTAATAAAAATTTATAGAAATTTGTATTAAATTTTTTGGAGGTTGTTATATGATCAATTATCTACTTTATGTGAAAAGAAAATATTGATGAAACATCAAGACATATGAATTTGCTATATTACTATATAAATTAGTACGTGTTAAGTGCTGATAACTATTAAAAGATAAATTGATACTTTTATTTTTATTTTTTGATGACTAAAAGGGCTAGACCATCACCTCTTTTGTATAATATATTACACATTACACATCACAAAATGTTGGCATGAAGTCACGGATAGAGGCCACCACGTACTGTACATGGTCCGATGATAAGCCATGTCAAGATATGTTAAAAGCAAGGAGTAAAATATCTAATTTCGATAAAATATCAACAGTCTAAAAAATGGATATTTCGATGAAAATATCAAGAAAATATCGATATAGATAAATTATCGAAAGAAATGATAAAAACTTAGAGAAAAATACGAAATTTTTTAATGAAACTTTATAAGATGTTTGTTTGATCAGTTATCTATCTTATTTGAATAAAAAAAGGTTAAACAACTATAACCACTAAAGAAATTGTCACAACTTGAGTTTATACTTACCAATGTAAAGTTATGTCATTACTTAGTTACATTGGATCATGTAGTACAGTTTTAGCTACATAAGTTCTTTATAATTACATTGTGAATCACTCATTGAAAACAAAAAAAACCTACATAGAAAATCTATTAACTTACATTTCACACTGTCATCTCATGTGAATAATTATTCATTTTTCATATCTAAAACATTTTCAGCTTACATATAGGAAAACATTGTCAAAGACGCAAAGTAAAAAAAGAAGTAATAAACTCAGATTGATCAAAAAAATAAAAGAAAATCAGTTAGCTTGTATAATGTATTCGGTTGGTATAAATTTTTAAAAATGTCTTTTGTTATCAAAGTTCCAAATTGAATTGGTCGAGTTGGCTTACTTGAGTAATTGGGAAGGTGTGGGTTTGATCCCAGTTCCTCCTCAATTTTGATCGTCTGGTCGTCTATTTCTTTGCCAAATTGTGGACACGTATCATTTAATGCGCTAAACAAGACGTGTATCGTCAAAATTCTGCGGAAAATATCATAATTTCGTCGATATTAACGAAAATATCATAATTTCGTCGATATTAATAAAAATATCGCGAAATTCTCAAAATGTCAGGTGATTATAGGTATTACTCGTGATTGATTTCGACCCATAAAAAAATGATATTCTCGACGAAATATCGACAAAAATATCAATTTTTTATTCTTTATTTAAAAGTACAATAATGAGATTTTAGGGTTATATCGGCCCTCATGTCACCCTTCTCATTGATTAATCACAATGGTGTGTCTATTTTTTTTTTTTGAATCAAATACACAACAAACAAACGAAAAACAAAGTGCAGAGCTAAACAGAACAAAAGATAAAAAAAAAACTAGCCCCGACAACCCCTAGCATCAGGGAGGAGGACCAACAACATCATAGATCAGAATACGCATGCGCGAGGGTGGTGGATTGGAACACCAATCCGTCGGGCACATCGCTCTAGAAGCAAGGCAGGCCACATGATCCACTGCCTGATTTGCTTGCCTGCTGGACCAACACAAGTTCACCTGAGTAAACCGATTTGCAATAGTCCAGATCTCCGAGATCACTAGAAGAGCAAGCCAATCTACCAAAGAGAGAGGATCATTAAGAGAAGAGATAAGAAAAAGAGAGTCAGACTCCATGATAACTGTTAGTATAGCACCATTAGTTCATTGATTAAACATACTTACCCACTTAAGCAGGTAATCAACACCTACCCGATCACCCGAAAGTCCACCAGGTGGGCTACAACTTCACTCGCAAGACCGAGCCCATCCGATCGAGCACGCGCACGACAAGCGCACATCTGAATACTCGACCCACATGACAGCAAGTACAGCCTTATCCCATATCGAAGAGCACAAGCAAGCAACAATCTCACCCACCTATATAGGTAAGGCATTTACTACAGGTGAGAGGGGAATTGATTCCAATCTTAAATACTCCAACCTACGTTCTTGCACGTTCGCTTGACTGTTATATTCAATACATCTTCTAACTTAGTCATCGGAGCGTTGAAGGTAGGCCGACCCTATCTCGACCATCTGACCGTCAATTTATTTGTATTCTTCTAACAACTGAAGCCGAACAAGCGAGTCCGCATACCCAATAACCCGAACACCCAAAGAGAGAGCAAGTACCCGATCATCCGAATAGCCCGAATGTTCGGACAAGAAGAGGAGATTACTCATATTGCTTCTGCTGATTACGTCCCGCGTAATCCGGTATAAACAGTTGGTGACGTCTGTGGGAAACTTACAAATTGCAAACCTCATATAAACACCACTACCCAAAAGCCCACATGAATACCCAAGAGACAAACGTCAGTGACATGCCCATCGAGGAAACACCCCCGAGCGCACGGGCGCGACATGTGATCGAGCTGGGAACAAGCAGCAGTCCCAGACTGAGCAGCGAGGAACGGGCCGACTGCCTGCTCCAGGAGCTGTGAGAGGCATCGTTCGAAAGAGATCATAAGCGCCAGGTCCGGCAGAGGCTGGAAGAACGGTTGGACGCACTCGTCAACCAGCAGCAGATACGACACAGGCGGGGTCCCGTCCGGGATGATACCAACGCCGAGGATCTCCAGCATCCATTCGACAGGGCCGACCCTCGGGTGACCCGAACACATATGCCAACGGAAGAACCCGCGCCCAGGGGTACGCCCCCAACGGACAACACCCTGATCCTCTGGAGGATGGAAGAACTATCGGCGGAGGTGTCGCGCCTACGTAAGGACAAGCATGCCGGGCAAGGTGGGATGTTCACCCCTCGAGTCAGTCCGTTCTCAGCGCACATACTGGAGAGAGGCAGGGACCTGAATGCAAAGACAACAAAGGTCACCCGGTTTGACGGAAGTGGGGACCCCCACACGCATATCGACGAGTTTCGATCCGCTACGGACGGAACCAGATACTCGGACTCGACTTTGTGCTTTTTGTTTTAAGAGACGCTGTCCGAGGAAGCGAGGAGCTGGTTCTACGAGATTCCGCCAGGCTCCATCTATTTGTTCCTAGAACTGGCGAAAAGCTTTCAAATGCGCTACAGGCTCCAAGGCAAGTATAACACCACGGGCATCCTCCTTAAGATCCGCCAGGGGGCAGACGAGAGCCTATCTAGCTACATCAACCGGTGGAGGGCACTGGCGAGCACGTGCAGGAGCCTCGACAAGTAGGTGGCTAAGGTCGCCCTAATAGACAATATGCTCGCAACACCATTCGTAGAGAAACTCGTGCGAAAGGAGCATCTCGACTATGACGAGATAATGGATTTGATCGTACAAAAGGCGCTGGTAGAGATGCGAATATATGGGACCACATCCAAATCTAACACCACCTCCAAATCCAGCACCGACCGGCCAGAGAGCGCGGACGCTCATCCACGACAATCCGCCGATGATAGAGGGGAATCGGGCGGAAGCTACAAGCGAGGCCGAGATGCGCACGGACAGTAATACCAGGGGATGCCCCCCCCGCAGCTACCAAGGCAACTGGCACCAACACCACAAGCAATTCGTTCTCGAGGGACCCCCCGATATTGATCGACCAGGCAAGAGGTCTACACGATCGACCGACCGTCGAACGAACAGCTGCTCCGCCTGCACCGAAACCAGATCACCCCACCAAACAACATGTCAAAGGACAGTGCCCCAATCGGTCGAACCCCGGACAGGTGGTGCGAATACCACCACACCACCACACCGCCACACTAACGATTGCATAATGCTAAAACGGGTACTCGGGAAAATGCAGAGGGATGGCCGGATCGCCCTTCCCAATGCCGAGAGACGGCCACGCGAGACAAACGTCGAAACCCGAGGGACGATCAGCACAATATCCGGAGGGAAGCGCAAGAAGGGGACTTCATCGCCTAACCGTCCGAGCAGGGAAGTACTGACGATCAGGACATGGAGGACGAACAAAGCAGGAAGAAGGGAACCACCGACCATCAGCTTCATGGCGGAACACGAGGAGAGGAGTCCAAAGAATAGCACCCTGCCATTTGTGATCGACGCCATCGTGGATTGATTTCTTGTAAAGAGAGTGCTGGTAGATAACAGGGCGTCTATGAACGTGATCTACCTGGATGCATACACGGCACTGGGCAGACCCTCGCACAAAATGACACAGAACCACGAGTGCGTTGCAAGCTTCACGGGCGAGACGTTATACCCAATCGGAAGCGACAACATACGGATCAGGATCGGCGCCCCTGACTCCCCGCACATCAAGGTCTGAACGGACTTTATCATCATGGACACACCCTCCCCATACAACGCCATACTCGGGAGATCGGGGATCAGCAGGCTAAACCTGATCATCGCGGGACACATTTTATTGGGCCGATTCCCGACGGAGCACGGAATAGGGCACATCCGGGGTTACAACTACGAGGAGGCAGCGAAACCCGGGAACGGGCAAGAAATCCTAGCTCTGGAAGAACTGGCGCTAGAGCCGGAAATACCGGACTACCCGCGCGACGGGCTGATGGCAGTATCCCCCGTCCCCAAGCGCGACGAGCTATGGACGATCCAGCTGTCGTCCGAACATCCGGAGAGGACAATCCAGATTGGCGCCCAGTTGGCACCCGCGATAGCCGAGCGGTTGATTGCACTATTAAAGAAGAAGCAGGAGGTATTCGCATGGTCGTACAAGGACATGCCTGAGATTAACACGAGCGTCATATCCCACAAACTAAGCGTCAACACCGGCGCGAGGGCGGTGAAGCAAAAGCGAAGGGCATACAAGGCGGAACACTACGCATCAATGCGCGAAGAGGTGAACCGACTGCTGGGCATCGGATTCATCCGAAAGGTGGATTACCCGAAATGGATCTCTAACGCTGTTATGGTGCAGAAAAGCAATAAAAAGTGGAGGATGTGCATCGACTACAGCGACCTCAACAAGACATGCCGCAAGGACAGCTTCCCCCTACCGAGGATCGACCAGCTGGTAGATGCGACAGCCGGGCACGAACTCTTATCGATGATGGACGCGTACTCGGGATACAACCAAATCTTCATGGACCCCGAAGACCAAGAGGCGACGTGCTTTGTCATGGACAAAGGGCTGTACTGCTACGTTGTCATGCCTTTCGGACTGAAGAACGCAGGCTCCACATATCAGAGGCTCATGAACGCGATGTTTCATGGCATGATAGGCAACATCGTGGACGTCTATGTGGACGACATACTCGTAAAAAGTGTCCAGGCGGTCGACCATGTCCAAAACTTGGGGACTGTGCTCGATGTCCTAATCAAGAATGGCATGAGATTGAATCCGGCCAAATGCACATTCGGGGTCACAAATAGCAAATTCTTGAGATACATCGTGAGCCAGAGGGGTATCGAAGCTTCGCCCGCCAAGGTAAGGGCGATCATCGACATGAAGCCGCCCGTTAAAACGGTGGACCTACAGAGCCTCACGGGCAAACTCGCATCGCTGAACAGATTCATATATCGCTACTCGGACAAGTGCGCTCCATTTTTCAAAGCCCTCCGAACGACAAACAAGCGAGAAGTCGTATGGATGCCCGAATGCGAGGCATCATTCCTCCAAATCAAGGAATATTTAGCCTCAATCCCCCTCCTATCCAGGCCCATCAGAGGAGAGGTACTATATGTCTACTTGGCTGCCTCCCTTACGATTCCTTGAAAACAGCAACGGCCTTCGCTTGGATGCGCTGGACTCGGTCCTCCGTCTAGGCACAACACTCGGCCTCCATCAGGCGGGACTCCATCTCTGCCATGTGGTTGGCAGCCACAGCACGAACCCGCTCCACCTCAGCCAACGCGCTGTCGCGCTCAGCCGTCAGAATGGTCTCCCGCTTGGCGCTCTCCCGAAGCTCCTGAATCAGCTCGTTCACCCGGGTAGCCTTCCGCTCGGTCAGCTCGTTCACCTTGGAGAGTCCGGCCTGATGCTTCTCATGGGCCGCGGCAGCCTTGCGGTTATCGGCCTTCAACTGCGTTAGCTCCTCCAAGTTCTCGCGCGCGCAAGCAAAAAAGTTGATGCTGTAGCTTGGCGCACGCGTTGAAGGCCTGATCCAAGCCGTCGGAGGCAGGAGCAGAACCCGGCGGTAACAGGTGCTGGAGTGACGCCACACCCTCGCCCAGGGATTAGCGGAGATTTTCGAGAAGGGCGCAAGTCACCTCCCCACCAACTTCCACCGCCGCGCCAGCAGCATCCGTTAAAAGGCACTTGAAGAGATGACCGGCCCCACCTTAGTGAGCAGGCGAACCAGTGGAGAGATCTACACCACTAGACGACTGTAAGGCCCGGCCCCGCGAGCCCGAGTTCAGGGAGGCCTCCCACCGATCCCTCTACTCCACGCGCCTCTGATCGTGCTCCACCTGCTGCTGCTCCTTCTCACGAGAGAGGCGATCTCGTTTAGCCCGGTCCTGACCCCGAGCAGCAGAGGCACCCGCGGGGGGAGGAAGCCTGGCCCTCTCAGCAAACTACACCCGTGGAACGATGACAACAGCAGCTCCAGAACCCGACGCCGCACGAAGGGCAGGAGCTTGATCAGCAACATCCGGTGCCCGGATCGTCGGCTGAGCCGTATCCCCCATGACCAACCCACCGTGCCCGTCATCAACGACCCGGCGCACAGTCTCAGCACTCGTCAGCAGCAACTCCATGAGGCGCTGAAGGGCATCGTCCTTCTCGGTGGCCTTGGACTTGGTCATTTTTGCTGCAAACAGACACGAATGAAAGGTCAGTAACAAAGTTATCAAATATATGTAAACATGCAAAATGAAACAGGTATCAGATGAGACCAAGTGCGCTCGATCAGATCCCAATGGCACGCTACCCAGAACTGTCTCGCCTAGGGCGCCGGGTCAAAGACGAACTTCAAACGAACCCTGGCCTCCTCTGCAGGCGTCATCAGATACTCGTTGGTATTAAGAGGGTGGAAGCGCCCGGGGACTCAATGAATACGGTGTGCGTTAGCCGTAAACTCGGGAGGGAAGGCACCAAACTCTCAGTCACCTCCCACCAGGCAACTGATCGTACGCCAAGAAGTCGACGAGCTGGGCGGATCGACCAACCACCTCTTCAGTCGCGGTTCCACGGTGAAGGTGCCCGAGTCCCTTCGGCGGGAAGAGTGCTTGAGGCGGAAGAAGTGAAGAAATTCCGTCCGCGTTGGATGCTCCAACCCGCTTAGGCGAAAGATGTTGAAAAACACTACTAACGTGCGGGTCAGTGTTGGCCCACACTGGCCAAGCGAAATCTTCAGCAGGGCCAACATGTACTGGAAGAACGGGTGCAGAGGCAGCTCAATAGCCGCCTTTAGGTGGAACTCGCTCACGCATATATGACGTGGCGGAGGCCGCGTGAACGTCTCGACTTTTCCGGGAATCTTCAACTTCACGGAGGAAGGGATGTGATAGTCGCGCGCCCATCGCTCCATCTCCTTCACCGAGGGTGCTCGTTCGGGCTCCTGCACCGGTACTCCGTCGGGGAGCACACAGTGCACACGTCCGCCCTCCGTAAACTGGGGCACGGCAGATTCCCCTTGTGCACACTCTTCACCCCACGGCCCTGATAAAGACGACCCCCCCGACGACCCCGAAAACTCAGAAGCATCCCCCAACCCGACGTCATCGGCCATGGTTCTTCGCACTCGTGCCTCTTCCATCGACTGAATGACAGGAGAATCGCCATTAGGTATATACCGCAAGGGCGTTACACTCTTCATGGAGTCGGACGCAGAGTCCGATCCGCTCGTGCACGGACTACAGCTAACCCACCCCGCCCCTAGAACATACACCCGTTCATGCAACATGTCGCTCGAAATTTCTATCGAGTTCATCTCCTAGACAAGATGCATGCACGCAACACCCAAACACTTAGCAAGAAAAATCCTACCACAAACAACAAATAACTCAGAAACCTACCCCAAAACAGATCAAAACAGGCACGCCTCAAGAACACGCCTTGTTTTTGAGACGAAAACCCAGAAATAGCCAGAAAACGTGCAAACAAAAACAGAAAGGAAACCGGAAAAACCAAAAACAGAACGGAAAACAACGAAATCGAGTTTAGAGCCTCACCAGAGATTGAGATTGAGGTTGAAGATTGAACGTCGACCAGAACTCCGGCAAGGTAACTTCTTCACAATAAACAGAAGCAAGAACAGTAGGCAAGGTAATTTTTGTAGAGTTTCAGTGAAACTAAAAGACAGTGGGAGAAGACGGTTCTCCAAAGGCCTATTTATACTGCTCCGACCTCACACGTGAGCGAACACCTGTCGTTCATTTTTCGCGTATCCACCATGAGATGATGAAACGTGTCCACAAGGAGGTTTACTTACCCTCCTAAGTAACCGCACTCACCTTTCGGCTTCTCGTCTCGGTTTCAAACCCTAGCACGATCTCCCAAGACTCGCCACGTGTCAGGCATGCAACCTCCCACGCTCCCACGCGTGTGATGCATGACCTGCCAGCATTTATTACGCCTGCTAGCATTTATTACACCCCCAGCGGTTTCCAAGGAGAAGTTGAAAGGGGTCACTCCAATCGTCCCATCAGTCAGATCACCCCACTCGAGGTACGCATACACACGTCACGATCCTCCCCCCATTTGGACTATCGCACGCACCACCAACACGATCAAGCGCCATACAATCTCACAGGCAAGTAAACGCCACCCCACCAGGTTAGTGCAAGACCATTGAGGCGTCCCAAAAGAGGCTAACGTTACTCGTTTCCTTTCGGCATGTGCGCGCTCAAAGCAAGACCATTTAGGCATCCCGAAAGAGGCTAACGTTGGCGTTTCCTTTCAGCGTGCGCGCGCTAAATGAAGACAAGTAGGCGGCGAGTGGTATCGTCTCCCTGGCTCTGTTGGCGAAGCCGGATCATAAGCGGCCGCTTGTGCAGTCCGCGCCTAGACACCAAGTAAGAGGTGACCCACCGTTCGGGCTACGCGGCACGGAAGTGGCTAACGTCACGCGTTACCTTCCGGGGTGCGCAAAACCGCAGGACCATTTGGGCGGTTCGAAAGCGGCAGGTTTCCTTTCGGAGCACGCATCGAATGATGGGCGATTCGGGAGTGGTCCCATTTCTTCTGAGGGCGTAACGCCACCACTCGCCAAATTAGGCGGCACGATAGCGGCAAGTTTCCTTTCGTGCGCGCGCTAAACTGAAGAGCGGCACGGGCATGCTATCCGTCCCTCCGTGCATGCTGCACCACATGTACGTAACGGTCGGGGCCCCACCGTTGACGCTACGATAGGTTGGCGCTGAGAGTGAGTATCTCATCTCGGGCACCTAAGCACGGCTGTCCTGAGACCCATTCTTGATGGGCTCCGATTAGCAAGATTCGTTTGGGAGTGCCGTGCAAGCGGCTCAGAACCATTCATGCATCTCAAGAAAGGCCATTCCGAAGGCCTATCCTTGGCGGACTCCGGACAACAAGATTTATTGCGGGGCCCGATAAGTGGCTCAGAACCATCCATGCATCCACATACACAAACATACATCAAGACTCATTCACTCAAACCGCATCATCACTCAATCGCATCACATGATCATACATACATTCGCATACATTCACATACTCATTCACTTACTCATTCACTCATACCTACTTGTATATCTGTACGGCATACATCTACATATTCACTCCTACATACTGACATACATCCGCATACACAAAACATACATATTCATTCAAATGGCCCCACAGGCACACGACCGGGCACACGGCTCCAAACAGCAAGATTCGTTTGGGAGTCGGGTACCCAGGTACAGGATCACGCGTACAGGTACACGATCGGGCGCACAAGTACCCACTTCGTCAAGCGAGATCTTTCTTGACCGGAGAGTTGGGGGACTTGGGGGGTATAGGACCGCACATCACTGCTCAATCGGATAAGTATTTGTTTAATCACATGAACCCTTTTTCAACTCCCCAATCAAGAAAGGTCTCTTTGACTTGGGGGACTTAACGTATAGCACCATTAGTTCATTGATTAAACATACTTACCCACTTAAGCAGGTAATCAACACCTACCCGACCACCCGAAAGTCTACCAGGCAGGCTACAACTTCACTCGCAAAGCCGAGCCCATCCGATCGAGCACGCGCCCGACAAGCGCACATCCGAATACTCGACCCACATGACAGCAAGTACATCCCTATCCCACATCGAAGAGCACAAGCAAGCAACAATCTCACCCACCTATATAGGTAAGGCATTTACTACAGGTGAGAGGGGAATTGATTCCAATCTTAAATACTCCAACCTACTTTCTTACATGTTCGCTTGACTGTTATATTCAATTCATCTTCTAAGTTAGGCATCAGAGCGTTGAAGGCAGGCCGACCCTGTCTCGATCATCTGACCGCCAGTTTATTTGTATTCTTCTAACAGCTAAAGCCGAACATGCGAGTCCGCATAGCCGATAACCCGAACACTCGAAGAGAGAGCAAGTACCCGATCATCTGAATAGACCGAACGTTCGGACAAGAAGAGAAGATTACTCATATTGCTTCTGCTTATTACGTCCCGCGTAATCCGGTAGAAACAATAACCGAGTCCAACTTAATGTCCATAGCCATATTAAGACCAAGAAAAAGCATCATAACTTCTGCCGAAGTAGCAGAGGACGCCAGAGACGACTCAAAACTCCCCGCCACAATAGTTCCAGTAGAGTCTTTGGCTATTGCGGCAAAGGAAGCCTTGCCCGAGAAGGAGAGCCAAACTGCATCAGTATTGATTTTGACTTCTCTTGAAGCAGGACACCACCAGAAAGGAGAATCCCCCCAAGAGAAGGCCCTAACTTTCTTAACACAGGGCTTGAGGAATTCCAGAGTAGACCAATAAGCCAACTTTGCAACTCCAATAAGATTGGGCATAACATGCCTAAAAATGGTGTTGTACCTGTGTTTCCATATGAGCCACATGATAAACACAATGTGAGTGAACACATCATGATTATAGGAATCACAGACTCTGTAAATCCATAATAGCCAAAACCCACTCATCCAAAGATGAAATGCTAGCCTTATTAATGTTATAGGAAATAGGGTGAGCCCACCAAACACATTAGGGAAGAGGAGGATGACATGTTCTATTGTCTCGGGGGCAGCATCGTAAATAGGACACAAGGGATAATGAGCCATATGCCTTTTATAGAGGGTCTCCATTGTAGCCAGAGAATCAGAGATGGCTCTCCAAAGGAACACCTTGATACCGGATGAGCATTCACCTTCCAAATCCATTTCCAAATAGAATTGGTAACAACATGATCGAGAAGAGTAAGGATTAGAACAAAGAGATCAACACTTGGCCCCAGTAAGAATGATGATGACAAAAGAATGATCATGCCGAATCACCAAGTTTTCATCCTCCAGTCTCCCTTAATTAAGGATATCAATCCTATCAATGTTATGAGGAGGTAGCAGTGGTCTCAAAATATCCAGATTTCAAGAGTGAGTTCGGGTATCCATGAGAGAGAACAAACGTGGGAGGGTGAGCAAAGAGAGGGGTGTTGAGATTAAATTTGATTTTGGAATATGGGAAGTCTTTTTACCGTTTTGTTTTACTTTTTCGGTTCTTAATGTAAGATGTATTTTCCTAGATATCTCTATAATTATTTTGGGTCTAGAACTCTCAGTTAATATTAGGCTCATAGCCTCTATGTTGTATCAGTAGTGAGAGTCCATTTGTATTCATATTAGTTCAGTTTAATTTAGCAGTATATTTCATCTCTTCGTGAGGGTATTTTTTTGGTTTGTTTTTCTTCTTGTTTAGGTGTTCTTGGGCCATTTGAATATGCTATGTGGTTGTTGTTTTCTTCATGGTATCAAAGCTGTTGTGTTAATCTTTGGAGAAGAAGATCGACCAGTGTTGTGTTGCTGCAAGAGATGGAGTCTTTAAGTCAGAGTTCCAGACTCAGTATCGAGCTGCTCAACCAATCAAACGATAAGATGTAAAAGTCTTGTATGCAGTCGTATTTGGTTGGTGAGAAAATGTGGGCTGTTGTTGGTGGAGGAAGTATAACTCAACCTAAAGGGCAAAACCGTGATGCTTTGAGGAAGTGGACAACCATGAATGCAAAGGCAGAGTTCGTGCTAAAGAAGTCAATCTCTTCAGCGTCGTTCGATCACATTATCAAGTGCAAATTGAAGAATGAGATTTGGGAGACTCTCAACAAGCTATTCAACAAGAAAGATCTTGGTAGGTTGGAAATGTTGGAGAATGAATTAGTAACTACAGATCAGGGTGATCTTTCAATCTCTCAATTCTTCTTGAAGATTAAGAACTTGGACTCAAAGATTTCTCTTCTAGATCCAGATGAGCCCATATCAGAGGCAAGAGTGAAGAGATATATCATTCATGGACTGAAAAAGGAATACTCTCTTTTTGTAACCTCAATTCAAGGCTGGGATTGGCAATTGTCCTTGGAGGAGTTTGAAAACCTCTTGTCTTCTCAAGAGTCTCTAGCACGACAAATGGTCGGGATGTCAATCTCTAACAACACGGGGGAGGCATTAGCTGCTCATGGAAAGAAGAATTTTAAGTTCAAAAAGAAGGAATTCAGACAACAAAACAATGATGGCCCTCAAAAGTCTTCCTTCAGCCACAAGAAGTTTAGATGTCATCGATGCGGTAAGCTTGGTCACACTAAAAGGTTTTGTAATGCAAAACTAAATTATGGAAATTATGCAAGGCGAAATAGTGGCTCTCTTGATTCTAGCCATGAAGACTATGAAGAAGATTGGGGTAATTGTTTCATGGTAAAATCAACAACTCTTAGTGCCAATGAAAGTATTAATTTAAGGAAGATTGGATAGTGGACTCCGACTGTGGTCATCACCTAACAGGTGACAAATCTAAGTTTTTGAAGCTGCAGCCACACCAAGGGAATGAAGACATGGTGATAGCAGAAAATACTGTTCATAAGGTTGAAAATAAAAGCACTGTGGTTGTCAATGGTAGAGGTAATGACTCTATCACCTTGAAAAATATTTTTCATATTCTTGGAATGAAGAAAACTTTAATTTCTGTGCCAAATGCTGTTGATGTTGATTATGGAGTTTTATTTATACAAAATGATGTTAAATTTCTCCGAAATATTGAGGTTATCAAGGCTGATGTTACTCAAACCGGTAGGAGAGTGAAAGATGTTTTTGTGTTGTCTTCTTCTTCTTCTTATGTTGATAAATCGAGCAGTAATGAAAAGGCTTCTTTTTGGCACGCAAGATTGGCGCATGTGAATATGGAGAAGCTGAATGTTATAGTTTGTAAGAACCTTGTGAATGATCTGCCTAACATGAATATTCCTTTCAACAAAGAAGTGTGTGAAAGGTGCCAATTTGGGAAGTCTCATCATCTTCAATTTGGGACCTCTCAATCTAGAAGTGTTTCTACCGAATTACGCGGGACGTAATCTAGCAGAAGCAAGTACGAGTACTCCTTCCTTTGCGTCCGAACGTTGGAGCTGTTCGGATGGTCGGGCGCTTCTTCTCCTTTCGGATCTTCGGGTGTACGGGTGTGCGTGCTCGGATACGGCTGTTAGAAGAATACAACGATGAATAAACAGTCAGGGGTCGAGACGGGGTGGCCCGCCTTCAACGCTCCGATGCCTAAGTCAGAAGGTGTATTGGATATAACAGTCGTGCGAGTGAGTTTGTAAGTAGGTTGGGGTGTTGAGATCTCGTTACCTGTAATAAATACCTTACATATATAGGTGGTTGAGTTTGGTGTTCACTTGTGCTCTTCGATGTGGGACTGGACTGCTCTGGCTGTTTATGTGATCCGTGCATTCGGGTATGCACCCCACGGGCGCGTGTGTGCTCGGGTGAGGTTGATCTTACGAGTGAAGTTGAAGCCTCCCTGGTGGTCCTTCGGGTGGTCGGGTAGGTGTTGATTACCTGCTTAAGTGGATAAGTATATTTAATCGGACAACTAATGATGCTATACTAACAAGAAGCAAGGCTCTTTTAGAGTTGGTTCATGGAGATTTACTTGGTCCTACTAGGACTCCTTCATACTCTGGTTCTAGATATACGTTGATTCTTGTAGATGATTTCTCAAAGTTCACGTGGGTTTATTTTCTCAAGCACAAGTTTGAGACTCTCACCAAGTTTCAAGACTTTAGAGAGACCGTTGAAGGAGTTCTTGGCATGAAGATTAGGTGGTTCCAAACTAATAATGGTGGGGAGTTCACCTCTGCAAATTTCTTCAAGTTCAGTCAACAACTCAGCATAAGAAGGCAATTATCTTGTGCTGAGACACCATAACAAAACGTAGTTGCAGAAAGGAAGATTAGGCACCTGACGGAGGCATGTAGGAGTTGGTTACATGCTACAAATCTTTGAAGGGAGTTGTGAACAGAAGGCATGATGTGTGTAGCCTATGTGATTAATAAATTGCCCTTATGTCCAAACAATATGAAGACTCCTCATGAGCTACTGTTTGGAGAGAAGCCTAGGGTCAAACACTTCAAAGTGTTTGGCTCTATTTACTTTGTGCATGTCCCGGACTCAATGAGAGGAAAGTTAAATGCAAAGGCGAAACAATATATTTTTGTTTGCTACGATGAAAATAAAAAAGGATGGAGATCCCTGAATCATGAAACTCATAAGGTTGTTGTCTTAAGAGATGTGGTGTTTGATGAAATCTCTTGATATTATGGTGCGAAAGCTACTGAGAATTCAATCTTGCATGATAACAGAATTGTGGAGTTGCCTACATCCTCAAATGATCCTAGCTTGGGTGAGTCTTTAACTTATTTGCAGCAAGATGAAAAAGGGAGTATTAATTTTGGAAATGAACAGGTAACTAAAGGTGAAAGGGGTTTAGAAAGTGATGGTGCATGTGCCACAACAATTCTTAGGCCAAGAAGGGAAACTACTAAGCCAACAAGATATCGAGATGAAAATTTCACTAGCACTTACTCTTGCTTCTTTCCAGGCCTAATTGAAGATGAAGAGCCTTCGTGTTATGATGAACCTAGAAGTAATGATCGGTGAAAGTAGGTCATGGATGAAGAAATGGAAGCTCTCGCGAAGAATGACACGCGGGATCTTGTTCCCATACTTGAACATGTGAATCCCATCACATATAAGTGGGTGTATAAGCTGAAAAGAAAGACGGATGGGAGTGTGGATAAGTTCAAGGTGAGACTAGTAGCTTGTGGTTTCTCGTAAAGCTATAGACAAGATTATGAAGAGACTTTTAGTCCTGTGGCGAAGATGACATATGTTCGTGTGGTGATTTCCTTGGCAGCCTCCTTAAGATGGAAATTATGGCAACTCGATGTCAAGAATGCTTTTCTATATGGCGATCTTGACAAAGACATTTACATGGCACAACCATCCGACTATGTTTATAATGCTCATCCAAATTATGTATGCAAGCTCAAGAAAGCTCTCTATGGGCTTAAACAAGCACCACGGGCATGGTATGACAAGATTTCTGAATATTTGCAATTTTGTGGCCATCACTCTACTAATGCAGATTCAAGTCTTTTTGTCAAGAAGGATGGTTACTTGCATATGGTGGTTCTTTTATATGTGGATGACATGATAGTTGTAACTGGAAGCGATGTAGATGAGATTGCAAAACTGAGAGAAGAGCTATCTGCTCGCTTTGATCTGTAGAATTTGGGTGAGCTTAGCCACTTTCTTGGTTTAGAAGTAAAGAATATACAGGATGGAAATCTGTTATCACTAGATGGTTATGCAAAGAAGCTAGTTGAGAAATATGGGTTGAAGCTTAGCAAGAGACGATCTACTCCACTCGACACAAGTGAGAAATTAAGGAGGGATGTAGGATCTCTCTTACCAGATCCTAAATTTTATCGTTCTCTTATAGGTGGTCATCTTTATTTGACAATCACAAGGCCAAATATTTCTTATTCAATTGGACTAATAAGTCGTTACCTGCAAGAGCCTTAAAAGCCTCATTTAGAAGAAGCCAAGAAGATCCTCAAGTATGTTAATATCACTCTTGATCTTGGTCTCTTTTACAAAAGAAATGGTGGTTTTTCTTAAATGGTTATACTGATGCTGATTTTGGTGGAGATTTAAACAAGCAGAGTATAATGCTGCTACACTTGCTGCGTAATAGTGTATTTGGCTTCGAACGCTTATTAAGGATGTTTATCATCCAATACACAAGGCTACTGATCTGTTTGGTGATAATGAAAGTGCCATCAAGCTTGCTCATAATCCCGTATGTCATGCCCAAACTAAACACATTGAGATTGAACATCATTTTATTAGAGAGAAGGTTCTTTATGCTGTAATCAACAACAAGGAGGTGAGAAGTGAACTAAACTTTGCAGACATCTTTACAAAGGCACTCTCTAAGGGACCATTGGAGTTCCTTCGTGCTAAGCTGAGAATGGCTTCCAAAATAAACTTTAAGGGGGAGTGTTGAGATTAAATTTGATTTTGGAATATGGAAAGCCTATTTACTGCTTTGTTTTACTTTTTTAGTTCTCAATGTAAGATGTATTTTCCTAGATATCTCTAGAATCATTTGGGTCTAGAACTCTCCTTAGTTAATATAAGGCTCATAGCCTCTGTGTTGTATCAGTAGTGAGAGTCCCTCTGTATTCATATCAGTTCAGTTTAATTGAGCCGTATATTTCCTCTCTTGTGCATCTCTTCGTGAGTGTATTTTCTGGTTTGTTTTTCTTCTTGTTTGGGTGTTCTTGGGACATTTGAATCTGCTGTGTGGTTGTTGTTTTCTTCAAGGGGAATAATTTGCCAGCGTGGACCTAAGGAGGTTAGGCAACCACACATCCTTCCAAATATCCATCGAATTCCTAGAATTAATCTACCACAAAGAATTTGACAAAATAAGGTATTGACCAGATATGATGCTCGACTAGGCCAAAGATGGGGAGATCCCTGTGAAGCATGAAGAAATAAGAAATGATGAATTCGGGAAGTAACGGGCTTGAAAAACATGAGCTAAAGGGCTGTAGGATTCTTAAGGAGATGCTAACTCTGCTTTGCAAGAATCACAGTATTGAAGTCTACCAGAAGTTAGCCAACAAACTATCAATCTGTTAGCAAATGAATTTGGGAAGATGAAAACAATGCATTGGATAAGCAAGGATAACAAGGGCCACTGCCTCGATTAGAGTCTCCTTCTCAGCTTGGGAAAGAAAGCTTTGGTTCCCAATTTTACTCACAGTTTGTTCCTTAATATAAGCCATGGCAGAAACCTTAGACCTGCCCCAGAAAGTAGGAAGGCCAAGATAGGAACCCGGATTTGAGATAGAATTCATGGTCAAAATAGAGCTAAGAAGGTGCTTGATCTCCACTGGAGTGTTGGGGCTGAAAAAAGACGAAGGACTTCTGTTTGTTGATCGATTGGTCAGAAGCTGAATAGTAGAGATGCAGGAGATTAGACATGATCTCACAATTCCCCAAAGATGTCTTCAGGAAGAAAATTGAATCACCAATAAAGAACAAGTGACTAATATTTATATCCCTCGAGTCCAGCAAAATCGAACTTAATAAGTTTGAAACCATTTCCTTCTTAATCTTCAACTAAAAGAGATCATTGATGAAGAGAATTAGGAAAAGAGACAAGGGGTAGCCCTGTTTGAGACCTTGAGTAGGTCAAAATGTCGGACTCGGGTTACCATTGACCAGAAGCGACATAGATGACGTTGAAACACATGCCATAGCCAATTTGACCCAAGACTGATGCAATTCCATTTTGAGAAGAACCCTCTTTAGGCATTGGTGTTGTTTGCTCGAGGCCTAGCTAGGTGCAAGGATTGTATAAAATGACTCATCATAATGTGGATGGCGCGATGTTTTAGTCCGTACGTTCTGTGTTTGTCGTTATTGAAAAGAAGATGGGTAGTGTGTTCATTCACTTTGTTGCAACAGCCTCTTGTGCAACACATGATTTGGGACAACATATATATCAAGCTATACCACTGTGTTGGTTGTGGAAAGGGCCAACCCATGCCAAAAGATTACCAAACAATCGAAGGATTATGCCACCGCTAATGCGCATCCTAAAAAAAACAAGGAATCTTGATCTTTGCCCAACGAAGATTTGCCACATCATAAAAATGACAAATGAACTAGTCTAAACCATTGGGACACAAATCACACAATGACATCTTAACAACACCCGCTTTGACACTATCAATATGAGTTTCCTAACGTGTTTCTGACAATGGCTTAACAGTGAGACCTTTGACATGATCTTTAAAGATTTTCTATCTCTTTGTAGAAGCCGAAAACAATATATATATTTGTTGCATGATTCCAAAAAAAATAACAGCATCTTTACAGCTATTAGCCATATCAGAAAGTACAAGATTCAAAGAATTAATGACAAGCACAAGGAGTGCAAAATACTCTGGGATTTATCTCAAATAGTCTACTTTGCACACCTTTGTTCTTCCCTTTCATGTTGGAACTGTTGTCATATCCTTGCCCTCTTACATTATCAACATCAAGTCCAAGCGTCTTCAATGCCTCCAAAAATACATTAAGCAATCCTAATCCTAATGTATCATCTACCTCTAAGAAGTCAATAAAAAAATTCCTCGACCTTCACAGGACTTGCTGAGATGTTGACACATGTTATTACAAGAGACATTTATTCCTCATTACCTACATTAGGAGTACAATCAAGTATATTCGAAAAGTATTTGGCTTCTTTTATTTGACGAATAACTAAGCTTTTCACCTCACTTGCCATCAACTGTATAATTTTATTCTGAATCTTGTGAGTCAAATAATGATAATGAGTCTCACGTTTTTGAATACACCTCACATGCACTTTCATAACTGGATCAAACTCAGCAAACAACTCAACTATCTATAGAAACATGCCATTGTTATCTTCGTACAATTTTTCGTTATCTCCCTGAAATGCCAAATTATTTTGTCAAAGCCTTTTCACAACTGCAACAATTATTTTTCCAGTGTTCTGTCTCCTGGTCAATTTTTTCTTGCAAACTCGCATATATTGTTGACTTAAGTTTCAATCTTTTCCCCAATTCCACCAAGCTATTAATAGACGCAATATGTTGTTGGTTTCTTTCATCACTTCTAAGACGATCAACAATATTATGCCAATCACTCGTCCCCTCATCATCTAATAGCCCAAATAGATGTTTATTTGCAAACAACTTGCAATAAAAGCAGTAGACTTTATCCCAAGAGTTTGAGTATACCAACCACTTCCTGTCACGCTACTCACCATTCGACATATGCTGAAAGTAATGCTTTGAAGAAAAAGATCTTTCATAATCATCTTTGGGAAAGACAGTAATGCTCTCTCATATTTTGATCAATCATATTCCACTTGGCTGGATCATCCACATCAAAAGAAAATCTTGTTTTTTTGTTGACTTCTTCCTTAACAATTTCATAAACCACCTCATTCTCTTGTTGTTGCTCTGCATTCTCCAGTATTTCTGTATTCTCATTCACATTCTTGGTTTGAGTTTCTTCTTCATTATCATTCAAAGGTTCATCGTTTTCTTCATTCTCCTGAGTATTGTTGTTACTCGGTTCTCCATCTTTGTTAGTAAAGTATTTATCAAGGGAACCAACTATAGTTTTATGTAAGTAATCTCTCGTTTTTTGCTATTTTTTTGTAGCCCCAGATTTGCACTTTCTAATTGGAGTCATGATAACAACGTAATCCAATGATCTAAATTTCCTAACAAAAATATATATAAAGCATATAAATCAAATCTAACAAAAATATCTAATATCAAATAAGAAGAGACAATAAAAGAACAAAAATCAGAAACCCTAATTTCATACACCAATAAACAAAAAAGAGAGAGTAGAAATTTCATACAAAAAAGAAAGAGTAGAAAATAATTAAACTAATGAGATGGATTAAAAGTCATCTTTTCTACAAAGTACAATTGGTGAGCAGAGGATACTTCTCTTGATCTCTTTTCCTTTTGTAGTCTTGTACTCTGTACCCTGCAAGCTGCAACATCTTTTTTCTCTCTTGTTTGTTAGATGTATCTAATAAATACACTTTTTTGGTTTTTTTTATGGCACACTTTATTGGATTTTGGAATTTGAAAATCCGAAGATGCCGATTCAGTTTTGGACTTAAGGGAATTGTTGGCTCCACTTGGCTTATAAAAAAGGGAATACAATTATAAAATTATAAAAGTCACGTAATGGTGTTTTGTCTCTCACGTACATTTGCCGATTTCAAATATATTTATATATAAATTCTTTTTTTAGTAAACAACAATTTAAGAATTTTAGGGCCTATGGGCTTTGGGGGCCCTAGGTGTGGGCCTTGCCCTGCTTAGCCATGGGTTGGGCCTGGTTTTTAGTTGGATATCCTCTTTAAATTCTCTTCTCCATTTCTTTGAATTGATCCCAATGGGCAGGTGTTCTTTTAGGGTTTAATCCCTCTTTAGGAAGACCCATGGCGGACTATGTGTTCAATGGGACTGATTAGTGACAGACTGAGAAAATGGCTTTGGCTGGTGGAGCAGCGGCCGATGACGTAGTTGACTTGACGACAATGGATCGACGATGACAATGACGATATCGATCACTTTGTTTATGCAGTGGCTCAGTTGGTCCCAGTGGCACCTCTTTCGGATTTCAACATTGCAAACTTGAACTTTCGTGTATTGCAGCTGAGGCAGGGGTCATATACCAAGCTCCAAAAATACGAGCAACTCTATTGCATTTGGAAGATAATCATCTCGAAGAGAAAGAAACAAGGAATAATCCTGAGAATTTAGCAAATTATAATATGCATAATTTTGAGTTCTTGCTAGGCATTATTATTTGGTATGAGCTGTTGTATAAAGTTAACTATGTCAGCAAATTTCTTCAAAGTGAAGATATGCAGATTAATGTTGCTGTTAGAGAAGTGAATAAACTTCTTTCATTTCTTCAAAAGTTCAGTGATATAGGGTTTGAAGATGCTATGATTGAAGTTAAAGAAATTACAAGTGAGATGGGAGTGGAACCAGTATTCAAAGACAAAAGACCAATTCAACGTAGAAGACAATTTGATGAGAATGCTACCAAAGCAGTGAGACAATCAACTATAGAAAATTTGATTAAAGTCAACTATTTTTGATACGTAGTTGATCAAGCCATTTCATCATACAAAACTAGGTTTGAATAATTGCATTATTCATTTATATTTCACAGCTAATCACTATTTTAGTTGAATCTAATTTAGTTTTTGTAAATCAGGTTTGAACAGTTTAAAATTTTCGAAAAAAACTTGGTCTTCTTTATGATCTGGAAAAGTTAAAGTCTGCAGATCGTGATATCTTGAAGAAATTCTATGGTCATCTTGCAAAACTAATAAATCATTGTGACAAAATTGATCATGATAAAGATGATGTGACAACCCGAACAGAAAATGGAATGATTATCGACTTGATTTGCGAGTTTCGCGATTAGTCGCGATTTTGTCATAATTGGTTAATATGGCGGCCTCGTTAACAACTAAATTATCGGGCAAGAATTTGATTTGAGATCCTTCACGAAAGTTGTAGACAATTTAATTTCGAGCTCGTGGGAACTCCGGAGGATTATTTCTAGTAACGAAGAATAAATTATGAATATTTTCGCCCGTTGGATTTTATCGTATTTATCCGTTTGGATTTTATCGTATAAATTAGTGTTCGAGGTACCTTGCTTTTCCAGTAGGTTTCTTATTTTGCCTACTGTGGTATATTTATGTATTTATACACTAGAGGTCACTCTGATTATTCTACGGTTATACTTTCATATGATTTTTCCCCGGATTTCTGTAAAGTATAGTTTTACTTTTTACTTTAATTACATTATTGTTATGATATTGAGAAATACGGATGGGATTGGTGCCCATGGTTTGGCTTTTGTGGCATAGGATGAAGTGTGTTTTCGGGTGCAGGTTAATGACAATTCCGTGATATAGTGAAACTCTGCCGAAATTTTCATGGTTTTCGAAAGTTCGTGTTTTCAAAAGGGGTTTGATTCCGGTTTAGGAAACTAAATCGGGGTTGGGTCCTTTCAGCTTGGTATCAGAGCATTAGGTTTTAGGTTCTGTAGACTTCTGTAGTCGTGTTTACTAAGGATATTTGAGAATATACAGCATGTCTGGAGCGATGACCCGACCGACCGGCCGGCGGATACTCATCAATGCTCTGGGTGTTGTATGCTTTCAAATATTTGAAGTTCCATGATTACGTTCTGTTTGTTGTGAACAATGTCTTATTCATTAGGATGCCTCCTTGACGTGCTTTCCATGTCGGTAGGGTTGTGGATCCTATTGAGGATCAGTCGACGCGCGACTTGATGATATGAGTTATGGGTTTGGATGAGCATTTTGGGTTCAGAAATATGTATGGCATGGTTTGCCAGGTTGTGCGTGTATGGGCGTCTACATGTTGCTTCTGAGCAGAGAATTGTGGTAGTTGATGGTTTATTTGAGTCAGATCATTGCATTTGGTGGGTTGGTTTTGTGTGTGTTCCTATTGCGACTCCATGACCTACATTCAAGGTATTGTTTATATGGTAATGGTTCAATCAGACTACCTAACAACGAAAATATGGAGTGTTTGCCAACCTGAGACATGGATGTGTCGTTCACATATTTGTCCCAGTTTGCACGTGTTATATGGCTTCAGAGGAAGCAATGCACGAGGTTCGAGATGAGTTTGAACCTGAGCATCAAAGTGATTTCGATTTTTATGTCTCGAGACAACTGTGAGGAGTTTATTGTGCTGCACTCAGAGGCAAGGAAATTGAGAAGGAAAGGCATACGCGGTTTCAGACATGTCGGTTTGAGGAAGGTGAACTTAGTCGAGATATTTTGATGAGGATAAGTTCAGGCACCTCGGGATCAGTATCTTCATCAGGCTGTGGCCTTTTCGATTATGTTGAGTGTCATCTGAACATGGCAGAAGATCCGTTTGGTGGAAAAGAAGATCACAGTGTAGTGGGCTAGTTTCTATGGCATGAGTTTGGGTGATTGTTGGTGATCCTTCCACACAGTAGGCGTCACTATGATTTGTGTCCGAGGGGCACTCTCAGTTGCTATTTTGGTGGCCAGGAGGGTCACGTTACGAGGGAATGTCCTCAGTCAGCTGTTTTAGTGGTCCTGCAGCTCAGAGTTCAGAAGGAGGTCAAGATGCCATTTCTGGAGTTTGACCAACGCACACTTCTAGACAAGTCAATTAGCAAAGTCGTAATCAATGAGGATGGTTAGTTGGACATGCCAGAGTTCTTGTCACGACCCTGTGTGAGGACAGAGTTTCTCTGAGGTTACCGTTGCTTGACATCCATGGCTATTATGCCTGCATCTCCACTTCCGGGATTATGGAGAGTGTTGTATCCATCCAGAGGGATTGTGAGATCTTTGTTGGAGGTTATGGGTTAGCCGCAGATCTGTTATTGCTGGATATCGTCGATTTTGATGTTATTTTGGGTATAGACTTCTTGATGACACATTGGGCTATGTTCGAATTGTCACAAGACGGAGGTTGTGTTTCGACGACCAGGGTTCCCAGAGATACTGTTTCGCGGTGAGAAGAATATTTCATTGCCATGTATGATTTCAGCGATGAAGGCCGAGCAGATGATGAAAAATGCTTGTGTAGCATACTTAGCTCATGTGGTGGATACTACGGTTGCTGTCCTAGATATTGGTGATATTGAGGTGGTTTTCGAGTTTCCAGATGTATTTTCGGAGGAGTTATCAGGTATTCCTCCAGTTCAAGAGATCAATTTCACTATTGAGCTTTTATCGGGCACTGGACCCATATCATAGGCACATTTTCGTATGGCGCCAGTGGAGTTGAAGGAGCTACAGATTCAACTGAATTTGCCACGTTATTTTGATTCATATATGATCATGGGGCATATTTGTGTTGTGCTGTATAGTTTGGCATTGCCTATAGCGTTGGCCTTTGTGTGTGTTGTATTCTATGTTGTGGAACTACATTTCAGATTTATTGCATGTTTTGTACCCTATCAGTTCCTTATGCAGGAAGACTTGACATTTGTGGAGGAGCCAGTTCAGGTTTAGGATTTGAGGGTACAGGGATTATAGCATAGAAATATTTCTTACGTGAAAATCTGTTGGCAGAGTCATTCAGTTGAAGTTGCCACTTGGGAGTTGAATTGTATGCAGAGGCTGTGTCTCTACTTTTCAGTTGGCAGATTTGGAAATTTCGAGGTCGAAATTTTTGTAAGGGGGGTAGATTTGTGACAACCTGAACTGAAAATTGAATGATTATCGACTTGATTTGCGAGTTTCGCGATTAGTCGCGATTTTGTCGTAATTGGTTAATATGGCGGCCTCGTTAACAACTAAATTATTGGGCAAGAATTTGATTTGAGATTCTTCATGAAAGTTGTAGACAATTTAATTTCGAGCTCGTGGGAACTTCTGGAGGATTATTTCGAGTTACGAGAAATAAATTATAAATATTTTCGTCCGTTGGATTTTATCGTATTTATCCGTTTGGGTTTCGATACGTGTATGGTATAAATACCGGTGAATACGTGACGAATTGGGAAACTTTTCAAATCAGAAAACTGGGCCGTTGACCCGCGTTGACCACGGGTCAAGGACGACCCATTTTGGCCGAGATGTTTGTGCTGCCGTGGAGCTTGATTCCGGCCACGGTTGGCCGAGGTTTCTTGATGAGAAGTATTGGGCTCGTGTTCCTCTTCAATTTGGTAGGTGGATCGTCCCCTATGGTGGCCGGAGGAGTGAGAAACAGCGCGGCAAAAATGGAGGTTTTCCGGCGAGAATTCGGCGGCCTTAGGTGGGGGCGTTATGGCCGAGTTGGTGGTTGCCCTTTGAGGGGTTTTGTTAGCCTTGGAGAGAGAGGAAGCTTTTAGAAGTGGTTTCAAGCCTTGCCGTGGCCGGAGGAAGGAGATCGGAGGTGATGAAATTCCGGCGAGGGTTTGTGTCTTTGAGGTGAGTTTTGCACATTTTCCGGTCAAAATTGGCCTTAACTTTGAACTAGAAAGTTGTTGGAAATGTTGAGATCTTCAAGTCCATGTGTAGGTTGAATTTTTTTAGGCCGATTACATTTTTCGGCGGTAGTGGCAGTGGCGGCGATTTTCCGGTCGAGGTGTTTTTCGCCAAGTTTTATGTCGTTTCGCTCAGAATCGTGCACCGATCGCAGTGGTGAGGTTTATATTTCGAATTGAGCATCGAAAATTATAGCGAGGTTTTATGGTGTGATTATTGGATTTTTGACGATTTCGTCGATATTGAATTATATGGTTCCGGGAACGGTTGTTTCTCGAGATGTGGTTCAAGGTTTTGAGTTATGATTTTGAGCAGTGGATTTTATGATTATTCAAGGGATCGTGATCGTTCGTTTGGCGAGGGATTTTCCACCGGATCACTGTGTTAACGCGTATTGCGTTATGCTCATCTGTGAGTGGACATTTTTATTTATACTGTCGTAGCGAGTTCTTGATTTCCGTATTTATTTACGATACGATGTTGAGATTATTTATTATTTTTGGAGGTATTGTTTTATATTTTATATGGTTATGGCATTTACTTAGCATCGATGCATTGGCTACTCGGCTGATCACCGGTAGTCAGATCTAGGATTGAGAGATTCCCCTGATGTGCCCACTAGGCTTGAGAGATTCGCCTAGTCTATCACCGTCGGGGTTGAGAGATTCGCCTGACACCTCCATTCATTATCTGAACTCGCTTTGCTTTGTTTTACGATATATATTTGGTGAAAGGATTATGATTATTTTCGTCCACTCACTTTAACGATTTTATTTGCCTTTCTCCTGGGCTTTTAGGTTTCCTTGCCCAATTTGCAGTTCGAATTCTGGTGTCGCACGTCGCAGTCGGAGGCTTTGTGTTCGAGCTACCTTGCTTTTCCAGTAGGTTTCTTATTTTGCCTACTGTGGTATATTTATGTATTTATACACTAGAGGTCGCTCTGATTATTCTACAGTTATACTTTCATATGATTTTTACCCGGATTTCTGTAAAGTATAGTTTTACTTTTTACTTTACATTATTGTTATGATATTTAGAAATCCGGATGGGATTGGTGCCCACAGTTTGGATTTTGTGGCATAGGATGAAGTGTGTTTTCGGGTGCAGGTTAATGGCAATTCCGCGATATAGTGAAACTCTGCCGAAATTTTCATGGTTTTCAAAAGTTCGTGTTTTCAGAAGGGGTTTGATTCCGGTTTAGGAAACTAAATCGGGGTTGGGTCCTTTCAAATGATCTATATCAAGATTTACGAATGTTGTGTGATGATTTACTTAAAGAAGCCACAAGAGCTATTGATGTGCTGAATTATTATATGATTGAAAGGGATGACTGTTATCCAAATGCATTGATTGCTTACAGGATTTTGCTAACCATACTAGTCACAGTTGCTTCCGTAGAAATAAGTTTTTCAAAGTTCAAGTTGATCAAAACTTATATTTGATCAACTATGTCACAAGAGAGATTAAGCAGTTTGACTCACTACAAGAAAAATGCACCTAGACCACGGACGATTTCCGTCGTCTAAGTGAAATTTTCCGTCGTCCAAGCTCCGTGCTCCAAGTGCTGTCGTCCAAGCACTTGGACGACGGAGATGGAGAATTCCGTCGTCTAAGTGAGACTTAGACCGCGGACATTCTCCGGGGTCTAAGTGTCCACTTAGACGACGGAGATTGTCATCTCCGTCGTCCAAGTGAATTTTTACATTTTTTTTTCCAAAAAAATAATTTTTTTTTTTTTTAAAAATTAAAATTTAAAAATTCACTTGGACGACGGAGATGACAATTTCCGTCGTCTAAGTGGTGATTTTGTAAAAAAAAATTAAATTAAAAATTCATGAAATGCTAATTAATAATTTAATAATTAGCATTTAATGAATTTTTTGTTTAATTTTTTGTATATCAATATTCATAATATTGCAAAATTTATTGAATATTAATTATTAATAATATATAATACGTACAAAATTCATAATGAATAAATAATTTAAATTATTATGGATTTAAATATAATGAATACAAAATTCATAATATAATAAAGTAAATTAATCTAGCCTAAATAAACAAAATTAAGCTAAAACTAAACTGATTATAGGCGGCGGTGGTGGTGGCGGCGCCGGTGGTGTTGGCCGGAATGTGGAGGCCGGTGGTGGAGGTGACAATGTAGGCGGTAGCTAGTGTTGTGTGGTGGTGGTGGAGGCGACGTTGTAGGTGGTGGTGGTGTGTGGTGGTGGCAGCGACGGTGGTGATGCCGGTGATGGCGGCAACGGTGGTGATGTCGGTGGTGGTGGTGATGATGATAGTGGATGGTGATGGTGATGATATATGGTGGGTGGTTTGATTGGGGGGGGGGGAGAGATGGAGAGGGAGAGGGAGAGGGAGAGTGGATTGAGGGAGAGGAAAAAATGAAGAGAGATTGAGAAAATGATGAATTTATAGAGTTTTAAAACACTTAGACGACGGAAAATCAGTATTTCCGTCGTCTAAGTGCTTTAAATTTTCAAACAATACCGCCAATTTTTCACTTAGACGACAGAAAATCAGTATTTCCGTCGTCCAAGTGATTTAAATTTTTGCCAAAATTTTAGCGGGAAAAGAATACCGCCAATTATTTTGACTTAGACGACGGAGATGACAAATTTCCGTCGTCTAAGTGGATTTAAATTTTTGCCAAATTTTTAGTGGGAAAAACACCGCCAGAAATTAAAAATTAAAAATTTCACTTAGACGACGGAAATGTCTTTTTTCCGTGGTCTAAGTGAATTTTTAAATTTTTTTAAATTTTTAAATTTTTTTTTAAATTTTTTTTTAAAAAAATTAAAAATTTAAAAATTCACTTAGACCACGGAGATGACCATCTCCGTGGTCTAATTGAAAATTCCGTAAAATTATTTTTTAAAAATAATTTGTAATGAATTTTTGGACCTGTAATTTGAATGGAATTGTCGTAAAATATCGATTAAAGAATCGTATATATAAAAAGTGGGATTTAAGACGATGAATTAATTTACGTATTCAAACTTGTTAAGTATCTACTACTATGTATAACTTAAGTGTCGGTACGTATAGGCTCATTGCACATTGATATTAACGAAATTGAATTTGGAAAAAACGACCGTTGGATATACTCACCATAACACCATATATAAGTAGAATAATTTCCACTAAATACTGAGTTCGTTCAGGGTTTCATCGGCACAGTTAACCGCAAATCCAAAATTTTTACAAAACGGAAACCTGGATACACGAAAATCCGTAAGTCCTATTTTAAAACCGTCAACGCTCACACTCCAAGCATTGTTTACTCTATGGTCTCGACGAAAAAAATATGCATTGAGACATGGTCTAGATGGTCGTTGTCTTAGGTGAAATTACGAAATTTTCACTTAGACGTCGGAAATACACGAAATGCACATGGTTTAGGGGATAGGGCCTTAGGGTTTAGGGTTACAGTACTTAGACGATGGAGATGAGTATTTCCGTCGTCTAAGTGAATTTTTTAATTAAAATAATTTTTTTATTTTTTTAAAAAAATTTAAAAATTCACTTAGACCACGGAGATGACCATCTCCGTGGTCTAAGTGAATTTTTAATTTTTTTTTTAAAATTTTTTAATTTTTAATTTTAAAAAATATTTTTTTATTTTTTTTTTTAAAAATTAAAAATTTAAAAAAATTCACTTAGACGACGGAAAAAGACATTTCCGTCGTCTAAGTGAAAACTTAGACCGCGGAAACTTTCTCCGCGGTCTAAGTGAAATTTTTAAATTTTTGAAATTTCACTTAGACGACGGACACTTAGACCGCAGAGAAGTTTCCGTGGTCTAAGTGTTACTTAGACGATGGAACCTTTAAGGTTCCGTGGTCTTAGTGCATTTTTCTTGTAGTGACTATATTATCAGTTGAGAAAGATTTGGTAAAGAAATTTGATTATGCAAGTTTAATTGCCACATTTGCATCTAAAAATGCACGACGAGTTATATTGAAGTGTTTTTGAGTTTATCAATCTACTTATGTGGCCAATTTTTTACTATTGAAAAGAATTTTGTTTGGATTTTATTGAATGTGTCATTTTAATTTATTATTAATTCGAAAGGTTAAAACTATAGAGCCCCAAAAAATTTCAAGGCCGGCTCAAACTAGACTAGGAGAGGGCAACGTATGGCAGCTAGGGTTTTAGTTATATATTTATTAGAAATTGATCGGTGTTACCGCTAAGCAGATTGAGGCCTGAATATAAGTTATTTTCTGGTAAGGATGAAAGATAGATTGACGATGGTGCTTTTCAATGAACATACATTTTGTTGGTTGTAGATCATTATTACAATTTTTCTTATAAAATGTATTTATATGACTAAATATATTTATTGTTTAAGGAAATAAAGTTTGTAGTATCCCGATGTATGTTTTGTCCTAATTAGCATAGAAGTAGATATTTTTTCAATCCGTGATTTATAGAATTTTTGATTGTAATAGATTATAATGCTTATTTAAGACCATCTATCAATTTATAAAGTACAGTTTCAGATCATATTTTCTGCATATCTACTTTCTCCTTCAACATGCACTATCAGAAATTTGCACTTAGATGAGGAAACCTTAACTATTTTGTCTTCTAAGTAGAAGTTAGACGACAAAAAAAAAAATCTCCGTACTAGAAAATATTTTGTCGTCTAGGCTGGACTTAGACGACGAACTTACGGTTCTGTCATTTCAGAGTTTCTTTAGACGACGAAATATGTATTCGTTGAACATTTTGTCATCTAAAAAAAATTTTAGATGATGAATACAAGTTTCGTCGTCTAAGTACAACTTCTTAGACGATGAAAATATTATCCGTCGTCTAAAATCTCAACTTAGATGACAAATTATGTGTCTCATCATCTAAGAACTAATCTAGACGAAGAAGGTAGTTTAGTCGTCTAAGTACAAACTTAAACGAAGAAATATATGTTACACTTAGACGATGAATTATTTCTTCATCTAAGAAAACTCAATTATTTAGAGTAGATTCAATTTCCAGATCGATTATTTCATCCCTCTCTCATCTCTCAACATCTCTAAAAAGCTCTCAACACCACCTCCGGCCACAATTTCAATTTATATGATTTTTTTCACCTCCAGAGTTCTAGTTTACCCACTTATCTCCATATCGGTGAAGGTATTAACTAGTTTTTCTCGATTAATTTTTTTGAATTTAATTACGTACATAATAATGTATGGTGATGGAGTTCTTCGATGAAAAACTCTGGCGAATCATTCCGGCCGGTGACCTTGCTTATTTGCATATTGCATTAATTAATTGTTCACTAATTAATTACATGCATGTGTTGATTAATTATTATATATATGATTAATTGTTAGATTAATTAGTTAAAAAATTATATATAATATGTTATTTAATTTAATTATATAGCATTAGATTAATATTAATATAAGTTAAGAATGATAAAATGATTCCTTCTATATGTAGATTAATTGTTAGATTAATATTGTAAGAATGACAATTTTTTGCTAACTTACAACTTATTCGCTAAATTTTGTTTTGCTCATGATAATTAAGTTACGCAGAAATATGGACAAGAGTTGGATACAGTTACTAGAGTGCCTCATCCAGCGATAGTGGTGCCCCTTCTTGGAACCCCACTGTGGATTTGGTCTTTGATACTTTTCCGAAATTTAGTCATGTTAGACACCAACGCAAAGAGGGAGGTTATGATACTTCTCATTATGACACAGTGCTTACAGCCTTGAACACTGACACTATGGAGATGGATAAGTACAACAAGATTGTACTTGAAGCCTAGACTCTAGTGTACCCTAGATGTCCGGAGAATATCTTACGATATGTAATGGAAGAAATTCAGATAAAAGTGAAGAACAAAATGCCAGCCGTGCCTTTGATGAAATGTAGGAGCATATATATAAGTTGCTTCCTGATCATCACAAACTTCCCAAAACCCATTATAAGGCAAGAAAGATCTTGAGCAACCTCGGCCTAAAGTACAAGAAAATTCAAGCATGCAGAAATGATTGTGTTTTGTTTTACAAAGAGTGTGCATATGTGGACTACTGTCATGTATCAAACCAGTCCAAATATTTGCACCCCAAATAGGAGGAGTTTGAAGAAGAAAATTTCTATGAATGTGCTTTACTATTTTTGTTGATTCTTAGGCTGCTTCGTTTGTACATGTCTCTATACACAGTAGAGAATAGATGATGATGTGCTCAAACATGTGGCAGATGAGGCTTTTAAAGATTTTGATAGGAAATTTTCAGACTTTACAACAAAGGTTTGAAATGTTAGACTTAGACTTTCTACAAATGTATTCAACCCTTAGGGTAATAGTAGCGCTTCCGTCAACACTTGGCCAATTATTGTCATGCCGTACAACTTACCTCCATGGATGTGTATGAACCAGAAATTAAATTTCTTTACTCTGTTAATTCTAGATCCTAAGTCTTCAGGAAATTTTTTAGAAGTGTACCTCAGACCATTCATTGATGAGCTGAAACACTTGAAAAAATAGAGTTCTAACTTATGAGAAGTTCACTGAAACAATTTTCATGATGAGAGCAGCCGTAATATGGACCATCCTGCGTATAGGATGTTGGCATCTTGAACAATCAAATGGTACAATGCTTGTCCTGTCTGCTTGGACGATGTCAACTCCAGTTGGTACATAGGGAACGTGTGTTACATGGGTTATCGTAGATGACTTCCACAGTGGCGACATGATAAGGAGAATTTGGACGAGATAATAAAGAATAGTACTAAACCTTGATAGTGGTCTGGTGAAGAGATTTTTGAAAGGTTAAACGATTTCTATTTCGATGTGTTAAGCAATGACGATCCTGTGAAAAAGATGAATCCGTACCCTCCCCATCATCTTAGATATTGAAATCACATAAGTATTTTCTTTGAATTACCTTACTGTTCGAAGTTGAAACTCAGGAATAACCTAGATGTCATGCACATAGAAAAGAATGTATGCAACAATGTGGTGAGAACAATTCTCAGTATTAAGTTCAAGACTAAGGATACTCCCAAAGCACGAAAATATCTAGAATCTATGAATTTACGTCGTCCCTTGTGGTTAAAGAAGGATAGAAGATGACTATATAATAAGATGTCAGATGCACCTTACACAGTGAAGTCAACACTAAGGGATACTGTATTCAACTGGTTGAAAAGTGTTTGTTATCTGTCTAATTTTGTAGTGAACATAATTGGATGTATCAACATTGGGGAACACAAGTTTATTGATCTAAAGACTCATGACTGTCACGTTATGCTACAACGTCAGATTCCAGTGGTAATTTTACCATATTTGCCTCATGACGTCGTCAAACCAATAGTAGCATTATGTATATGGTGGCATAGGTTATGCGCTAAAGAGTTAAAGAAGTAAGATGTAGTTGAACTACTATATGAAATTCTCCACATCCTTTGCAAATCAGAGATAATTTTCCCCTACTTTCTTTGACATCTAATTCACCTCATGATCCACCTTCCTGAATAAGTGCTGCTTTTTGGTCTTGTCCACTACAATTTGATGCATCCTCAGGAAATGTACAATTAACTATAGCACGGTTTTCATCATTTATATATATTTTTGTCGTTCTACTATTTGTCAAGTAATTAATTTTATGATTTTGTAGACAACTCAAACAGTATTTGATAGTGGGAACTTACCGAGGAATAAGTTATGGATCGTTATTTGGATGACCGAGGAATAAGTTATGAATATTTAAAGTTTCGATATAATCGAGTTTAAATGGTAGATTTGTTAGCGACGAAATTACCGGACGAGAATTTTGTTTCGGCTTCTTCACGGAAGTTGTTGAGAATTTAATTTCGAGCTTGTGGGAACTTTCGGAGCATTATTCTGAGTTACGAAGATTAAGTTGTGAATATTTCCAATTGTTGGTTATTTAGTCGATTAAGTGTGTGTTTGGGTGAACCGTTGACTTTTTATCCGATTGGTCGATGTGTTTGACTTCGAGTGATTATTGAAGAACATGTCGAGTTGAGTTTGTTGCCGCGAGAATTATCGGAATCGGAGTTACGACGTGGAAGTTACTAAAAGGACCCAACCCCGATTTAGCTCCCTAAACCGGAATCAAACCCTTTCGAAAACACGAACCAACAAACACCGTAGAAATTTTGGCAGAGTTTCGTTACCAACATGGAATTACCATTACCTGCACGCGGAAAATACACTTCATCCTATGCCACAAAAATCAAACCGTGGGCACCAATCCCATCCGGATTTCTCAATATATCAACAGTAAAGTAAAACAATAAATATAATAGTACTTTACTGAAATCCGGTGTAAAATCATATAACGTAAACAACAGATTACTCAGAGCGACCTCTAATGTATAAACATATAAATATACCACAGTAGGTAGAACAATAAACCTACTAGAAGAAACAAGGTAGCTCGAGCACTATGCCTCCGACCACGACGTGCGACACCAGAGCCTGAACTGCAAACTGGGCACGAAAACCGAAAAGCCCAGGGGAAAGACATGAAAATCGTCAGAGTGAGTGGACGAAAATAAATGTCTTTCACCAGTTAATATATACTAGCCTTCCTGCACGCGCATATGCGCGTGCGACTTATCGGTGGCATACTCAAGAGTATGCAATTATATCATCTTCACTTAATTGCCAAGTCCATTACAGCTTACAGATACTATCGTGCACTTTCAGGCTTATCTCTATTATTCGAACACTAATCTAATTAAGATCTCTATTATTAGATCAGTGTTCGAATAATAGAGATCTCAATTAGATCAGTGTTCGAATAATAGAGATAAGTCTAAAAGTGCACTATAGTATCTGTAAGCTGCAATGGACTTAGGAAATTAAGTGAAAATGATATAATTGCATACTCTTGAGTATGTCACCGATAAGTCGCACGCCCGAGCGCAACGCCTTTCGCACGTACGCGCATATGCGCGTGCAGGAAGGCTAGTATTCATTAAAACAGAACTTTACCAACTTCCTGTGCCAAGTCATCCTGATATGTATATCTAAGTTTTTCAACAATCAATAAAAGAGTTGGCTTATTGTCCAAAGATGTGAACATCATGAACAACTTAATAGAAGTCCAGAACATAGAACAAACCCAGCACTAATACCTTCAACACCGCTCTGTCCAATTGCGATTTGTCCATGCCAATACACCTTGCTCTTCTGCATCAAACATATTACTGTTATCCATTTTATATACAAAACCATAAGAATCTGAGGGTTCTTGTTATTCCTTAAGTAAATAACCTAACTTACCCTTTCATTAATGAAATGATCATCTGCTGAGCCTTCAATACCATTAGATATAAGAGAACGTTGGGTACATCCTGAGTTACAAAATAAGTGCACAGCAAATAATAAAACTGAAGACAATTCTTCATCATATGGTAATTACCTAACCTCCAGCCACATGACCCAAATATATGCATAAACAAAATAATAACATCCTATAAACAGAACATGCATACCTGTTAAACCATTTGAACTAATGGAAGAAGAGCCCGTAACATCTTGAGAAAAGCTTCCAACATTTGAAACTTGAGGAACTCCTGAATGGGATACCTGATACTCTTTTGTACGATATAGTAAAGGCATAACACCATTTGAAAAACTTGAACTACTATTATTTCCATAAGTATCTAAAATTCCATATTCAAGTGTATGATGGACATCATTTGAAGGTCCCAGCATCGCTCCTCCAGATACAGCTTCACTCTTCAAAGACTCGTACTTCTTCTCCCACTTCGTAAATAAAACGAAGAATAAAGAGAAAGAAAGGATCATATCATTTGATGGAAACTAAATAATCGGTGGCAAACTTAAATATCCTTTTAAATCAGTACTTTTGAAACAAAGGGAAAAACAAATCAGAAAACTAAACACCTCAAGAACATGTATGATTCGCATCAGAAAACAAACTAATCCACAAATTGATTAAAGTAAACTGAATCAATCATTCTTACCCATCAATCACAAAGTCAATTTTGGTTGTGGGTCTGATATGGGTACAGAGAGATACCGAGTTGATTCACTTATCAGAGAGGATACAGAGTTGATGGTCCTTGGTGGTTAATTGTAAGTTGAAGGCCTCCCACTTTATAGATGTTGATGTATATGATCATAAGGGCTCACTTGTAAGTGCAAGAACATCATAAGTTCAGTCCGAAAGTATCTCCTCTTCTTGTCTTTGTTGCTTCTCTTTATATTCAACTGGGGGTGGTAGAAGATCATCTCTAAAACTCGCAACGAAAAGTCGGTCTTACACTCTTACCTATTTAGATAGATCAAAGAATAATAAAACAAATAAGACAATCAGAGCATGGGCATACTTACTTCGATCTAACTCCCGAGTAAGAGCATGTGATCCATGGCGATTTTGCGTCCCAGTTGATCGAAGTCGCTGTGCGGAGTTGCTTCTACCAATCACAAAAATTATGATAAAACTGTTTCTCCCCCAAAACCACCGTGAACATTAAATTCCTCTTTTTGTACTGTGTTTTACACTTTTATCCCAAACTGTAGAATACTTTAATGGCTGTTTACTTAAGAAATTAAAAGGACAAATTTGGCATCTACAATGTTCTACCATCTAACTCCCCCAATACTACCATTAAAAGGTCAAGCTTATAACGTACAATAACCATATTGTATTGTGGAAATATACTTGCTAGATGTCGTAGTGGATAAAATCACGATATATGCGGTTAATGATCATAACTTATATCCCACAGTAAATTTAAAAAATTTACGGTTATTGACAAATTGTTGACAATAATGATTCCTTAAATATCTTTCATGCTAAATGCTTGCTTTAATATCATTGCTAGCTTTATGTTTAGATGATTCTAGCTTTTCACTATATTACGCACAAACTACAAAGTAATATAGATACTGACAATTCGCTTGTTGTCGATTTTTGTTTTAGTAGGGATGTGCCACATTCACTTGTGCTGATCATATTCTGTTTTGTTATTTGTTTATCATCCTAATGGCTTTACTTGATCATCCATTCCAAATAAATACATGCATTAATATTTAACAACGTACAGGTACCGTAATGATCATCTTAACATTGTCATTCATGTCACTTATATATTCTACAGCTTTCTAGAATTACGTGATTTAGACAATCATGTTGGCAGACTTACAAAGCTCCTCATTTAAAGTTCACACGGATGATTTTTCTGTACAGGTTTTTTCAATATATTTAGCTGAGACGTTGTCACTGAAGCAGAAGTAAAACTGTGTTTTACTGATATTATGCAAAAGATTCACAGTTTAAGTTAGCACACATGAAGCAACACAAAACATACCTTTTTAAACCTCTTGTTCTTTCGCTCAGCCTGCAGTATCCAATCGGAACAGCCGTCCCCGCCACCGCCACACTGACGTCCTCCTCTCTCACAGCCCCCGCCCTTGTAAGGAAGTCCTCCAACGTCATTTCCTCCAGACTTCCTCCTCCGCCAGGCACTTGATCCACCTCAATATCCGCCTCAGCCTCGTCACCTCCGCCTCCTCCGCAAGCGACGATTTCCTTCCAGACTTCCTCCACGGTCTGACCGGGCGCGGCAGCGGTAGAAGAGGCGCCTCCTCCGTCGATTTGCGGCGGCGGAGGAGATTAGGAGTAGATGTTTTTGAGGAGGTCGTCCATGGTGATGGATTGGTCGGTGATGAGAGATGAGAGGGAACATATAGAGGAATCGCGTGGCAGATCCGATTTGGTCGTGGCTGCCAACTTCGACGACGCCATCGTTGCCGCCACTTTCGCAACCGCTGATTTGATTTGTTCAGATTCAAGCAAACTCAATGCAAAGGATCCGAGAGATTATCGAGACCCCAAAAACCAACTGTTTTTTTTTCTTTCTTTTTTGCTCTTTACGGTTTTCTAGGATTTTGTATTAAAACTGGCTCTGTCTCGCTCTGTGTTATCGTTGCCGCCACTTTCGCAACCGCTGATTTGATTTGTTCAGATTCAAGCAAACTCAATGCAAAGGATCCGAGAGATTATCGAGACCCCAAAAACCAACTGTTTTTTTTTCTTTCTTTTTTGCTCTTTACGGTTTTCTAGGATTTTGTATTAAAACTGGCTCTGTCTCGCTCTGTGTTTGATTTGATGAAATAGTTTTTTTTCCCTTTCACATGGATAAAAAACTAATTAAATGTTGCAGTTACTTTGTTGCTACTTTTTTTATTACTGGAGTCATCAGTTCCACCATAAAACTGGGGAAAACTAAAATGATAAAAACAATTACATAGATACGTGGATGTGAGAGATAGAGAGAAAATAGGATTTGATAAATGAAGGGCAAAAATAGGAATTATGAATGTTCTACCTCTCCAACTGCCGTAAGCTCCTCTGCCTTAATTAATAGAGATGTTTAAAATAACATATGCGAGTCCAGGAAATAAAATAACAAGTACACGAGGTAAACCATAATCCTCCAGCGTACTGAGCATGCAAGTATAAATCCCACGGGGTCACTCATGGACACACCCGTGCTAGTACAGTCCGAATCACGAGGTCCTTAGTCCCCGTGATTCTAAGCCAGAAATGGCCTCGGTTCCGGGGAAACGCCCATCGCCGGTCAGGTAGGGATAACGACGCCCCTCCTGGATGGCCTACCATCGGGGATCAGCCGAGAGGCAAGTGCATCGATACAACAACATAACTGAGACTGTACTCTGTGAAAACCAAATCACAAACAATTCGATGCAAATGCATGAAACAACATATAAGTGTATGTATATTCGTATACGTATATCCGTATAAGTATAATCGTATAATCGTAAACACATGCTCATATAATCCGAAATCTCATACGCATGCTCAAGTTCATAAATCATATAAAAGACTCGCAAGATTTCCGTGAAAAGAAATTGTCCACTCACAGACTGGCGTAACGCGATACGCGTTAACCCATGATCCGGCGGAAAGTCCCTCGCCAAAAGAACGATCACGAACACCTGAATATTCACAAAATCCATTTCTCAAAGTTATAACTCAACAATTCAAACCAAATCACGAGAATCCACCGTTCTCGGAAACACGTAATCCGATTGCGACAAACTGTCAGAAATCCAGAAATTACACCTAAATACCTCGCTGTACTTTCGGATGCTCAAATCGAGAAACGAACCTCCCCACTGCGATCGGGGCGCGATTTCGAGTCAAATGACATGCAACTTGTCGAAAATCCAAAAAGTCAAACCGTTGACCGTTGACCGCCGCCGTTGACCACCGTCCACGGGGGTGCCGCTGCCAAAATGAAAATCTTCCGGCGGAGCAACCCCTATTCCACTCAACATCATGCACTGAGCAACTTTCATAACTGCAATAAGGGCCAATTCAATCTCTAACTAGCTCAATTTCGTGATAAACCGAATTGGTACACAAATTTCAAATCCAAAATTCTCCTTCCACAAATCGAATTAAAGCTTCATACTTACATGGTTAGAATCCTTGAGAGGAGAGCTTCAAAGCCCACTACAAATTGTAGTTCAATTCGGCCAAAATAAAGCAACCCGAATTACCCAAAATTTCCCAAACTTTGGTTCCAAATTCCTCTCTCCACCGTGAGCTCCACCACGAGAGAAGGCCGGCACGGGGTCGAGGACATCAAGGCGCTTCGAATAGGACTGGGGGCATGCCGTGGGGTGGCCGAAAAGTTTCCTCGCCGCCGGCGAGCCGTGGAGGTTCACCGCCACCGTCGCACCACTCGGTCAAACCGAGTCAACCAAGTCAAACATTAAATTCAACTTTGACTTTCCCAAAGGAGCAAGTCCACTATTTATATCTTTCCAAAAAAGGAAACTTGTAATTATCCATTTCGACGAACTTTGAATATCCGTAACTCTCGCGTCGTAACTCCGATTCTGATAATTCTCGCGGCCACAAACTCGTCTCGACATATTCTTCCAATATCACCCGAAGTCAAACACATCGGCCAAACCAACAAAAAGTCAACTGTTCAACCAAGCACACATTTAAATCGACTAAACAATCAATAATCGGAAATATTCGCAACTAAATTTTCGTAACTCAGAATAATGCTCCGGAAGTTCTCACAAGCTCGAAATTAAATTTTGAACAACTTCTGTGAAGAAGCTGAAACCAAATTCTCGATCGGTAATTTAGTCATTAAGGAATCCACCATTTTAACCCAATTACGTCAAAACTTCAAATATTCATATCTTATTCCTCGGTCGTCCAAATAACGATCCGAAACTGCCCACGAACTCGAAATCACATGTAAAACGACTCTCGAGAAGAGATCCAGCTCCAATTCTCGACCAATAATTAAGTCGTTATCAAATCCGGCTATTCAAATGACTGTCGTAACTCTGCGACTACGCGCAAGCTCGTAGATCAAGCTGATTCCTCTACTGATTCTGTTCTGGGTCATCACAGTTACGTGTGTTTAAAGTTCGTCGAAAAGATAATTATGAAGTTTCCTAATTGGGAAAGTCTATAAATACCAGTTTTCCCTTTGGAGAAGTCAAAGACTGAATTAAGAGGTTGACTTTGTTTGACTGGTTTGACCGAGGGGGAGGTGAGGCTCACGACGGTGGTTTGGCTCACCGGCGACGGTTGTCTTTCCGGCCACCCCACGGCCTAACCTTTGGCTTGTCCGACTCACCTTGGCCCCCTCTAGACGTTTCCGGCCACCTCTCACGGCGAGGGTGGCGGTGGAGAGTAGAATTCCGGCAAGAAAATTGGAGAAAACTTGGTGAATTCGGGTTCATCGATTTCGGCCGAATTGAACTTCAAGATGTACTGGGTTTTGTAGCCCTCTTCACCATGATTCTAACCATATAGGTATGGTGTTCTAATTCGATTTGTGGATGGAGAATTTTGGATTGGAAAATTTGGTACCAATTCTGTTTTGTGTGAAATTGAGCTAGTTAGAGTTTGAATTGGACTTTGTTGCAGTTATGCAAGTTGCTCAGTGGATGATTTTGAGTCGAATAGAGGTTGCTTCGCCGTGGAATTTTCCGGTCGGGCGGCGGTCAACGGTCAAAGTTTGACTTTTTGGGTTTTCGACAAGTTGCATGTCATTTCACTCGAAATCGCGCCCCGATCGCAGTGGGGAGGTTCGTTTTTCGAGTTGAGAGTCCGAAAGTACAACAAGGTATTGAGGTGTGATTTACGGATTTTCGACGATTCGTCGACATTGAATTTCATGTTTCCGAGAACGGTGGTTTCTCGTGATTTGTTTTGAATTGTCGAATTATGATTGTGAGAATTGGATATTGTGATTATTCAGGTGTTCGTGATCGTTTGTTTGGCGAGGGACTTTCCGCCGGATCACGGGTTAACGCGAACTGCGTTACGCTAGCGTGTGAGTGGACAAGTTTATATTTTCACAGTTGATTTGCGAGTTCGTGGATTTTATGATTTTCGTATTTACTTTATACGATATTTGTGATATGTATTGTTTTCGGAGGTATTGTTTTATATTTATTGGTGATGGCATTACTGCATCGATGCTTCGACTACTCGGCTGATCACCGGTAGTCCACCAGAGTTGAGAGGCCTTCTGGGCAGGGTTGAGTGGTCCCCTGTATGCCGCCAGGGTTGAGAGGTCCCCTGTATGCCGCCAGGGTTGAGAGGTCCCCTGGCCTATCACCGTCGGGTTTGAGCGATTCACCTGACGTTGGGTTTGAGAGGTCGCCCGACAACCTCCATATGTATATGTTTTCCGAACTGGCACTGTTTTATATTGATTATGTATATAAACTGGTGAAAGGCATATGTTTATTTTCGTCCACTCACTCTAACGTTTTTATTTGCCTTTCCCCTGGGCTTTTCGGTTTCCGTGCCCAGTTTGCAGTTCGAACTCTGGTGTCGCACGTCGTGGTCGGAGGCATAGTGCTCGAGCTACCTTGTTTCTTCTAGTAGGTTTATTGTTCTACCTACTGTGGTATACTTATATGATTATACATTAGAGGTCGCTCTAAGTATTCTGTTGTAAATATTACACGAATTTACACCGGATTTCAGTAAAGTATAGATATATTTATTGTTTTACTTTATTGTTGATATATTGAGAAATCCGGATGGAATTGGTGCCCACGGTTTGATTTTTGTGGCATAGGATGAAGTGTATTTTCCGCGTGCAGGTAATGGTAATTCCACGTTAGTAACGAAACTCTGCCAAAATTTTCTTCGGTTTTTGTTGGTTCGTGTTTTCGAAGGGGTTCGATTCCGGTTTAGGGAGCTAAATCGGGGTTGGGTCATTTCAGTATTTTTCCTTAATTTGTGCATGTAGGTTTTTAGTTTCCTTTTGTTTTAGGAGAAACGATGCCAAATTTTCTATAGAAATTAAATATATATTCATATATCTTCTTCACAATTTTGGAGATGATCGATCTAGAAAAATTCAGTAACCACGAGGGGTAGTGGTCATGTGAAAAACACTTATTGCTTCATAAGTTGGTTCAACACTATATTTACCCCGTGATGTTTTGTCAACGGTATAAAGTTTTATTCATTGGACCGAGATGAAGGAAGAAAAACACAAAATAGTGGGATCGCGGTTGGGGAAGAGGCTGATGTATATAACGGGGATCTTGTTAATGTCGTTCAACTACTTTATGGGAATGATATCAACGGTTTTTTATTCAAGTGTAAATTGTTTAAGCGTTCGAAAGAAGATCTGGGCATTTTATTAGTCGATACAAACTCAACCTGGTATAAGGATGAGTTATTCACTCTTGTCATCTTAGTTAGGCAGGTGTTCTATCTGCATGATCTGAAAGCAGGTGAATGTTAGAAATAGTTAACCATATATCTCACAGAGGGATATGAAGTGCCACAACACTTGAAGGGATGTTGACAACTGACACGAAAGCGAATAATGACAATGCATATCAAGAGCCTAGCTAATACTTCTATCATCCCCGACTTAAGGCAACTAATTTAGTATAACGAACACTTACCCATACCTGATCATGCCACAGATCTTACTCAAAAGGTGATCGATAACCTAGAGATGAAAGCATCTGAAGAGGAGTTGGAGGATGACGACGACGACGTCGTATACGATTTAGATGATGGAGATTATGATGATGAGGATTAGCCAGTTGAGAGTGAGGATGATGATTCAGACGATGAAGATTATGATGATGGAAGTGATTGATATATAAATATATGTAATACTTAATTATAATTAATTAATAGATAGTGAGAATTGGATCAAATTCGAACTTAATTTATATGTACGCGTACGAACTTGAATGCATTATAAGGCACTAATTAAAAGAGGGATATTTAGAGTATTTCTAATACTTGTTTTGTCTTATATGAATAATTTTAGAATAAACAAATACAAGATACTTTTCTATTAAAGAGGACATTTTAGATGACGAAATCATAGAAGTTCATCTTCTAAGTAAACCTTAGATGACGAACATTGTTTCATCGTCTAAGAACTACTTAGTCGACAAACATATATTCATTTTGTCACTTAATTAAATTTATAAAACCTATACCCTAAGTCCTAAACCCTGAAAGCGTTAAACGATGAAACATAGATGACGAAAGAAAACCACTTTCCTAGTCTAAGTAGAGTTTCAAAACCTGACCTTTAAGAGCACGATCATACGTACCATGTTGGATTTTGGATTATATTCATTGATGGTATAGAATACACAATTCTTGGACTGTAAGTGTCGATGGTTCGAAAATCGGAGTTACGAAGTTTCATATATCAACATTTTCATTTCATTGAAATTTCTGTTTTATGGTTGACTATGTTGATCAATTCCTTAACAAACTTCGTATTGAATGTAAATTCGTTTACTTACATATTATGTTGTGATGAATATATCTAACAGTTGTTTTATCTAAATTTAATTTCGTTAATATGGATTTGGAGTGAATACAGATATACGAACACTTAAGTCATATAACATTAGTAGATGTAGAACAAGTATTAACTCGTTAATCTATTTTTTATGTCAAATTTTAATTAATCTAAATTTAATTGATGTATAAATTTTCCATGTAAGTGGAAATGCTCGTAACGTCGAAAATAATTTTACAATTAATAATTTATGATCGTTTCCGTCTTTTAAACTTTTGTCGATATTCACCAAACTATATCGATCAAATATCAAACTATACCGAATTTTTTTTCTACAATATTATATAAACATAATGATTAAATCTGACGGTTCATTTGTTCATATTTTTAGCTAGGTACCCAATATTTTTTTTCAAATAGCTAAAACAAATTAGATAAAAACTAGGTGTATTAAGGCTGATTCAAGCTGCTATTACAAGAGAAGATCTTAGTCACATGTGACAATAAACAAGTAAATAAATTGCGCTCTTTCTCCAAAGGCACCAAAGGCAAAGGTGTACGCTCGTTGTGTTGACCAGATGGGTAATCAACAAGTATGCAGAATTGGGATGAAAGGTCTAAATAATGAGATTAAAATGCATCTTAATGCTATGAGGAATAAAGACTTTGGGGATCATGTTATTGAGGCTTCCAATTATGAAAGGATGATTAAAGTTTGAGCAGTCAGGCAGACGTATACCATTACACTCAACAGCAGAATAATAGCTTGAACCTACCTTCGCACACCTCCGTTACTCTTTAGGAGGCATCCGCCCCAGATAAACTACCTACCTCGCAATGCCCCCCCCCCCCAAAAAAAATAAACCTCGCAAGAGAATCACCATGTCGTTGGTAATCCGTATCTTCACGAAGAATTCAATTTCACTGGGTCCATGTCGGAGACAGTGAGGTAGTTGTTACACCATTCGTGCATTAAACTTGTACCATTTCGATATTACACACTATGGACTATATGTGTTTCGTCGTCTAGGTTCCTTCTTAGACGAAATTATGTTAATTGGTCATCTAACCCCAAATATTTGGCAGGTTATTTTTTTCCGCCAAAGGTTTTGGGAAATTTTTAAAAACAACTTAGACGACGAAACAGCTCCATTTCATCATCTAAGTCAATAAATGAGATCAACTTAATCGATCTGCTTCCCCAAATTTGGGACAAATCCCTGATTTTCTATCTTTATCTCTCCAACTATAAATTTCACTGGCTCTGTACGACAATTTCCATCATCGCTCTTCGACGTCGGTTTCTGACCCCGCATATCTCTGACCTACTCTGATCCTACAGTCTATGATCCTCCTCTCTCCGACCCGGCTATCTTCAACTTGCCTCTCGTTCTCTTATCCTCCTCTTCCTCTGTCGCCTCCAAACAGAATAGGTGCCACTGTTCTCTCCTCTTAACTACCACGCTGCCGACCCCGAGAACACCACCGATTTCCTCCTCTCTGACCTTTCTCTCCCTCTACCAAGGCAGATTTGAGAGCTCTCCCTTTCCACAAATAACAGGTCTCTCTCTCTCTCATTCGATTCCAACATGTATTGATTTTTTGCATTACTATGTTGAATGATACCTCTATATTGAATGATCAATCTGTGTTGAATTGTGGTAATTAGACATACTGTGTGGTAGTGTTTTTTGTGTATGTACCCAGTGTTGATTGATGATGAAAGGTTGTATTGTGTGTTAATTAGACATGCTTTAAGCTGATTAGACATACTGGAATTGTTGTTGATTATGGAGATTATGTAGAATTATTTTCCGATTATGGAGATTATTGAGAATAGAGAGTATGTTCCGATTATGGAGAAGCATGTCAAATTTAGGAATGTAATGAGTCTATGTTGAATAGGTGCTTGTTGAAATAAAAAAAAACTACTGACGATATATAGTGATAGTGGGCTTGTATTGATTCTATGGGCTTATTCTATGGGCTTATACCAAGGTTACAACATGTGAAATGGTACATATGCACGGTCCACAGCTATACCAAATAATAACAGTAGGGTTGAAGCCAGCAAAGTCCAAACGCCTTACGCCTCAATCAAATCTTTAAACAGTTGGTCCTTATCAAAAACTGAGACTTCGTAGTTGAGTGAGAGTCAATCTCTAGAGGCTCATGATCTTATATATGGTGGACATAAAACTCACAAAGACAGAGAAGATAAACAGAGGGAGACGGAGGAGAATGACAACACAAAAGCAAGAGCAGAGGACGCAAAGGAGAAGAGGCGAAGCCCTGTTGAAAGAAGAAGTTCGTGTCGACACTTTCATCAAAGGTGGGGACTCTTCCTGAACCTTGATGCTCTCTTTATGCAGGTTTCCGGCGATAACGGAGGTGACCGGAGATACAAATCAGCCAGCTACACCTTTCTAAGCAAAAACCAGAGAACACGCAATGTTCGATGCTTCGCCAGCAAACCTCTGTGATGTCCCTGTTCCTCAAAAAAAAAAAAAAAACACAAGCACAAGACCAGCAAAGCCCTACTCTATGCCCACACAACAACAAACAAAGAAGCAGCAAACAACTTCACGACAGCAAAAGAAATCTGAAGAATAATTCAATCCTCTTTTATAGCGAGGCCTCACCCTTCGATGGTCACCGAACTTATTTCGGGAGCGACGGGCTCGGCACCAAAGTGTTACTGGAGAGCAACAGCAACAACGAAGATGATGCAGACCAACGAGCGCAATGAAGTCCCTGCCAAACACAAGAAAAGTTAATCAACCCGTGATCGCAACAACTCCCAATTTGAAAGACGATGCTCAAATCTAATAACGAAATATACCTGCGGAGACGAAACCACAAGTGTTCGGCTAATTTCAGTTGCCGAAGTCTTCTTCTTCGAGTCGGCAAGGTCAGCAGCACCAAAAGGAAGCAGATGAGTTTGATTGTTTTCACAAGGGATTCCAGAAGAGAAAACTCAAATTGTGCAATGTACCCGGCCCAATTACAATCCATATCTAACTTGGGCAAAAGAAAACCAATTCCCAAATGGATTCTAATCAAAATCTTCCATGTTGGAGAGGCTTCGACTACCCAAACAAAGAAAACTCAAGCAAGTCAAGGGCTCTTGTGCATGAATCAAAGAAGCAATTTAAGCTGCCGAACATGAATGCTTTAATTAGCTAGCTGCTGTGTGTGTGGCTGCAGATGAAGAAAATAATTTGGGAAGCTGCTTTGTTTGTTGCAAAAGAGAAAGGAAAGAATGAAAGCATGGTTGGTGATGTGCACGTGGAGCAGAGGGGGAAGAAGAAAAAAAATAAGAGGGAAAGAAATGTGGGCTGGGCTCCAACAACAGAGATGGGCTTCGTGACTACACCTTAATTTGGGCTCATACATACCCAAAATCGCTCAAGCTCCCCGCTGTCACTTCTCTAAAAATGAGGACAACGGTTCCTAATAAATAATTGGAATCATTAAATAAATATATTGGCATAAAACCAAAAAATATAAAAATAAATTAAAAAGCAGAACTACAATCGGTTTGATCCCTTCAAAATGGTATGTAGGCAATCCGACACAAAATTTGGATGCAACCACAAAATATATTTGAATCACTGGTTATCTCGAAACCAAATTCACCAACTCACTTTTATTGAACTACGAGTGGCTTGATCCCTTGATGGGGTACGTAGGCATCCTGATAAATAAATTGGGCGCAGCCGCAAAATTTCACAAACACACACATCCCTGTTTTTCCTGTCTTTATATTTGGAATCAAAAGGTTTTCCCTTTCATCTCAAGGGTTGTAATTAAGAGATTTATATTTGTCTCGAATGGCTCGAACTAAATGTATTAAACTCTATTTATCTATTTAGATAGGGTGAAATTATGTTGAGTATATTATTTTACAATTTTTGCGCAATAGTGCTGGATTGGATGAATTTTTCGTCTTTGTTATGGCTGTGTTTTGAAGAGAATGGTTTTGTTGAGTAAATGTTGTTAATTATTGATGTCATATAGGTTAAGATGCCTGGCGGGAAGCAGATGCGAACTGTACAAGAGAAGAATGCCAAATTTCAATCCATAGAATGACAGTTGGGTTGGGGTCAAAAGTCAGAGGAGACCGTTACGGATCCTGAAGCTCATGCGGTTTCTTATAGGTCACAGGCGATACCTAATGCTCCCAATGAAGCATTGACAACCTATATAGTTGAGTTAAGGATTTCCGCTTCGAACGTTGCATCATCACAAGCTCCTCAATCATTCATCGACGATTCTATTTGCTTCAGTGCCCGACGCAAAGTGAACAAAAGGGACCCCTCAGCCCCGGCCCCTAAACGTTCTCGGGGACTTGTTAAGGGAGATAAAGTCTAGAAGATACACAAGTTAGCGAGGAAGAAGATCGACGTGCCGTTCGACATTTCACCAGAGGCCCTCCGACGTTAGAGCTGAGCAGTTTGTACTCGCACAACATCAAATCTATTATACGGAACAACATACGTATGAAGGCCGCTTCTTGGGACGAGCTACCCGAAGTTGACAAGTTCAAGGTGTAACTTGAACTCTCAGTAATAAGGTCTATTTAATTTCATAATGAATAAAAAATTATATGGTCTAGGAATTGATTTTTTTTGGGTTCATTTTAACTATGAAGCCAATCTAAAGTGGGAATCTGTAGAGAAGATGACTACGGGTAATTACAATTATTGAAAGCACAACCTACACAAGCACTACAAGGAACATGGCTCCTCGAGTGTCCCAAGGTAGTTGTTGAATGAAAGGAATGACGAGTGGGAATGATTGGTCGGGCACTTTAAGTCCGATAAATTTAAGATTCATATTCCTTTTCTTTAATGTAATGTAATAAAAATAAATCATTTCTTAGTTTTAAATATTTATTTATTATTTAATTTTCCTTGTTGTGAAACAGAGAAGGTCGGCGACCAACACTGCTAATCATGAGAACAAGACGATGGACCATAAGTCGATCGAGCTCCAAAGTGATAATCAACATCACAAAGGCTCACAGAGATGCGAGTTCGAAGCACTGTTTTCTTGATGCCAGCGTGTCTTCTTATGTCAGCTCTAGGCAAAAAGATATCGCGAGTAAACGTGGCATAAGTAACCCTTTTTTCGAAATTGATTGAGTTTAATATTACAGTTGGTTTGAAGAAATAGAATCATGATTATGACATTTATTAGGTTGTGCTATTGGAATTTGGTTTAGTTGGCTAAATTAGACATTATTCTAAACTTGAGAAATCCGGATGGGAATCAATACTGACAGTTTGTTATTTTGGAATTGGTTATTCGAAGTATTATCTTTCGTGCAGGTTTTTGGTTTCCTCCATTTTTAGGGGGAACTATGTCAAATTTTATTTAGAAATCGACATTCATATATTGTTCACATTATTAATTTCAAGAGATGTTGATACACTTGACCAAGGAGGAACTGGCGCGCGGACATTTGCTGAACCCGAAGATGATGCCTGAAGTGCTGCATCCTCTATCAAAGGAGACTCAGGTAAATATTGAGGATACAGTTTTTGGACTCCAACCTAGGAAGGAGGTTCGTGGCCTTAGACGGGTGATTGAGCGAGATTTGACGCAGCCATCCACATCGGCGAATAGACATTCCAATGTGGCGGCTACCAAGGAGCGGATCCGAGAGGCCGAAGAGGAGGATAGAGTGAATTGGGAAGAGGCTCAATCGGCGCAGGAAGAGGCTCAATCGGCCCATGAGAAGATTCGATCGACCCAGACTCAGACTAGTTATTACAAGCGTAAGTGAGTTTCATGTCATCTGAATGTCACGCCTCGGGATTCTGAACATGATGACAAAATCTGAGCGGCAGGGAAATCAGTTGGATCCATACTCTCGGTTTAGTTTCATAGTTTATAGGGTTTAATTAGTTTCTATCGATACACATTTTATGTACAAATTTTATATTCAATGAATATTTTATTAATTTAATTTTTAATTCAATTTCTAATTATGAAATAATTATTAAAAAATAAAAAAAATTGAACTTAGTCGTCTAGTAAAAAAAACTTTTAGGCGAAAAAATGGTAACTATTTCATCGTCAAAGAAGAACATTCAGACAACCAAAAAAAATTTGTCGTTTCAATTTCTACTGTTAGACCAGAAGGTGGACCTTGGCTCTAATAACAAGTCAAACTGCGGTAAGCGTGGCATGTGGACCTTCAATATAACTCATATTGTCCCAACTTGAATCAGTTTTAAGGTGTTAGATTTTATCTAAAAAGTCTCAGATTAATATTGGATATAGTCCATCCACTTATAAGTCATATTTTATTTATTACTTTTTTGATATAAGATCTTTCCTCTCCAACACAATCATCTTCTTATATTTTACTATAAACAAACCAAGAGTATTTTCATGAAAATCTGAGAAACTTTTCGATCAACATGCTATACTTGATCAGATGCATTGCCTTTGTTAGTGTTTTTCAATGGTTTAATTTGCTTGGCTTCTTATGGTCCTCATTGTGTGGTTCCCTTCAACAATGAGGTACATAATCATGAACAATATTAACATTGTCCAACACCAACACCATCTTTCTCCACCTATTCACGAGTACCTAAGTACACACATCGGCAACATAACAAATGTATCACCACTCCTATTTGACTATTTCTCCCTAGCTAGCGACCCGAGTGTCTCTGTCTAAGTGTACAATTTGCCACCACAGTTCAACAGGGACTTCATAGACCGTTGCACAACCATTGCCACTACGTACTCCTTGTGTCACGTCGTTGCCAATTCGGGGCTCGGCCCTCCGCTTTTCAACAAGAGGGTGGACCCAATCTCTAACTGGTTCAACATGATCTACGCATTTTATCCTTGATTCTTAACGTATTTCTCTATACATTTAACTTAGTTATGACCTTAATATTCTTGATTTTAACTTATTTTGTTGTTTTTAGGTCTTAAGAAGATAGACTAAATGATGCATAAATGAGTTCAAAACGTGCTAAGGAGGAAGTTCCTAAAATGAGGAGGAAAAATGAAGAAGAATGGGTTAAGATTTGTAAAGATTGGATCATAATTCATTAAGATGGGTCAAAACCATGTTAATGTGTTCAAGAAGGTATAAGATCATGCCAAGATTTAGCCACAAAGAAGCTCAAAACAAGAAGATGGATTAAAAGGTAGAAATCATGAAATCTGCCTGTGCAGATCAGCCCACTTCAACGGGCCACCGAAAACAGCTCAGGACGAATTAGGGTACAAATTATTGGGATTTAGTCCCACATGGAAGAAGTTAGAAATGCATATGCCTTTATTAAAGATTACACACGTAGAGAAGTAATTGAACTGAAAGCTAGAAGGTGGGTTTTCACATGGATTTGTGGGTTTGGGCCGTGGGTTACCAAGGGAAAGTCCAAATATATAAATCGTCAAAAGATGGACCTTGGGCTTTAGGGCTCTTAGACTCTGTTGATTAAATCCGATTTTAATTTTGAAAATTAATATTTTAATTTTAAATTATTATTTCTGATAAATATGAAAAAGAGATAAATATGAAAAGATGCGACAGTTGGGATAATTGTCGCGACTTTTGAAAATTCACGACTTTTGATGTCTTTATAAGGACGACCCGAGGTTGTCATTCGTACATCCAATTCTTCAATTTCGTCTTCTTCTTCCATATTGCTAATTTAAAAATACATAGAGTAAAATTGCCAGGGTTCAAGTTCGTGTGCAAGAATTTGAACCAGATAATTGTATCCTCTACATAGACATCCAGACTACAAGCACAAGTGGGGGCGAATTTCTGTCTTAAAACACTGCGTTGCAGGCCTCTATCTGATCAAGTTAGTGAATTCCTATTTCGTCTTTGTTCTTTGTTATTAGTTACAATTTCAATTCTATTGTTGTTATATATAGAGAGAGACTATTTGTATTCAAATTACTGATTGGTTCTAACACAGATAATATGTGCCTGGAAATCTCTAGAAGTCTAGTTTCCAGTGCCGTAAGAATCACTCAATTCGAATATCTACAACTCCAGGAATTACTAATTTGGTGAGTAAGGGTCAATTTACCTGGGTGAGTCATTTGTTTCCTAATTGGAGTTGGACTAGGGTTTTGTAAATGCCTATTTAAAGGGGAGCTCGACCAGTAGCCAAGACATCTCTCATTCCTACAGCCAAATCTCTGCCAAAACACTCCCCCTTTCCAAAATTCCAAGTTCTTCAAGAAGACCGCCTCCTCCACAAGCCCTAAACACATTCATCCGCTGAGACAACTATAAGACAAATTCCTTACAGGTTTCCACATCCATTGAAGAGTCATCTACACTTAGTGTATAGGGAAAGTTTCTGAGCAAAAAATGTAACATGATTTCTTCTACTCTTTTCTTCTTGTATGAATATTTGATTTATATGGATTGGTTTTCTTGAGTATTCTGGTTTACCACTTTGAAAGTTTAATGTGATCTGTTTTGTGTTTTAGAATTTATGCTAAGCATGTTAAACTTAATGCATCAATTTAGACTAAGAAAAATTTCTTGTCAGGTTGATAGAATGTGTCACAGGACAAATTTCTGAAGCACTACATATGATATAAACATGTTAACTTAGCTAAAGACTTAGACAATAATAGGTTGCATAAAATCTGACTCAGTATCTAGAGTTAGGTGAAAAGAATGAGATGATCACTTGTAAATATGTTATTTCCATATTATTTGCAGTTTGCAAGCATGTTTAAAGTTCTAGGTTCTTGTTTGTTTTGCTTATCTATGAGTTGAACATGATAGAATTCTAGGGTTTCTTGATATGTTTGCAGCCATACTTTGTTCTTATTTTCGTAGTTACTTAAACCAAACTTTTCAAACCCCCATACATTTTATTTTCTGCTTAAAAACGTTGTCACGCATTAGTACGATCAATCCCCAATTAGAACGATTCATACTTATCAATGCCACATCTACGAAGAACAATTTTAAATTACATATGTACGAAATATGTGTTAAGTGTCTATTATTTTTTGTTAATATTTAATACATATTTTTCGTGTATCACAACACGATACAATTCACTTTGGTGCTCATTTTCCATGCACCAGTGTTTAAGCACCATCACCGCATGTGGGATCCCTTACGTGCCAGTCTATCTTGCGTACCATTCTAAGGTAGCCTCTACTCTAGCTTAGCCAATTCAAAAAGCCTAACTACACCGTCCGCAACCAGCTCGCGGAGCACTTTGAAAGCGTGAATCCTAATTTCAATACAACAAGAACACACAATAACATAGATATGAACAAAGACATATACACATAAACAAATGCATAACTTGAAATAGAAATAAGAGAACATATTAATCGACTAACTAGATGAGGTCATCGATCCAAACTCAAGTCTTCTACAATGTCTCTCTAAGTGTTTACTCTCTATGAGATGAGATTCTTGATAACGGTAGTAGAGAGTGCAAGGACCTTAGTTTATATATGAAATGGATAGTAGGATGCTTCCTCCCACCATAAAGGAAACAAATGAATGTCAATTCCTATATTATCAATGTATATCAATCACGATTATGACTAAAATCATGTTAGACCCCTACCATATTTATTTGATACGAAATAAATATGTGATCAAGGGTAAAAAGTCAAATGATTCTCCATTACTTGTTCTCTATATACATGGTAAGTTGCTAATTTACTGGATGTGAAATTGATAATGTCCACATTATTTATTCATTCTCTCACTTGGACATATCATAATTTCACTTAACAAGAATACCATCAAAATCAGATGTAGTAATAGTTTCTTTAGTGCACATATGAGAATCATAAGCTTTCGAAATCTAATTCAAAATCCTGTCAATGAACAATAAGAACATAGAGCTAAAGAAGACAGAACACAAGACTTCTATAACTACTAATGTTACAGCTGCAAATTACATGCATGGATTACCAACAAATTGATATATCTGTATTGTACATGAGCTTCACCTTGTATCATCTTTCTGCTCCACGTACTTGGTCCTCAAGGCAACACAAGTTTCCAATGAAACCTTATTGTATGTGTTCCTTACCATCTTAAAGATGCCTTATGTTGTTTCTGCAGCTAGACAACAACCAAAAACAACGATGATAAATAGCTATTTAAATAAACAGATGTACATCATATTTCAATCAATGCTAAACAACCATTCTGTAAATCAATATTCTGTAGACATATATATATATATGTGTATGTGTGTATATATATATATATATATTCTTGACTTAATATTGCAGCAAACAACAATCATTTTGTAAACCATGCACTTTATTTCATGAATGATAAGCTTATCCCTTTTGGTCATTGGAACGACACTGAATGAGCAATTTTGCATTTCAAATATGCTAAGAACCCTTGAAATATAACCTTATTGTGACAAACCCAACAAATGATTCTTCCTATCCATCTTGATTTCAATTCCCAACACATAAGCAGCTTCACCAAGATGTTTCATGTAGAAATGTCTTGACAGAAAACTCTTTGTTTCATTCAACAAATTCAAGTCACTGCTGGCTAACAAGATATCATTAGCATATAACACAAGGAAAATGAACTTACTTTCACTGACCTTCACGTATGCACATTCATCAACCAAATATTCAGTAAAACCAAAAGAACTCACAACAGAATCGAACTTTAAGTACCAATGTCTTGAACCTTATTTCAGTCCATAAATGGACTTTTTCAATCTTCATACCAGCTTCTCATTTTCTAGTTCTATGAAACCTATATATATGTATATATCTCCTCCTCTAAATCTCCAGTTAAGAACGCGGTTTTGACATCCATTTGGTGAAACTCTATATCGAAATAGCACCCAATGCCATGATGATTCTAAAAGAATCTTTCATTGAAACAGGAGAAAAGATCTCATTGTAATCAATACCCCCTTTTTGTGTAAATCCTTTAGCTACAAATCTTGCCTTATTTCTCTCTACACTCTGATAGGCTTGTCTATTGGTTTTGAATAACCATTTACACCCAATTGCCTTATGCTCCACTAGAACTTCAACTAATTCCCAAACCTGATTGTCATACATCGATTTCAATTCTGCCTCCATTGCTTCCCCCCAAAAGTGAGAGTTTTCACTTTCAATGGTCTGTCTAAAACTCAAATGGTCATTGTCTTCTACACAATGAAGCTCTGCTTCTTGTGGATAAACTTCGTAATTTGTAGTGTCAATGGCTGATTTTCGTACTCTTCCTGACCTTCTTAACTTTTCAGGTTGCACAATAGGGACATTTTGAACTACATGTCGTGGTTCTTGAGGTGGCACATCAATCTCTGGTGCAGCAATGTTATGCTCACCATTTATTGCTTCATTCTGACTTTCTTGTACATTTTGCATTGTTAAAGCACCTGGGACAATAAAGGGTCAAACTACTAGCACTACAAAAAAAATCAACTTAAACGACGAACCAAAATCGTCATTTAAGAGAGGTATTTCGTCATCTAACAACTTAAATGGTGAAATCGTCGTCGTCTAAGTTTTTTCATATAAATGTCGTGAGCTAACTATTTAGACGAGGAAATACTAATGTTTTGTCGTTTAAGTCAGACCTAAGGTGACGAAACATGATTCGTCGTCTAACAATCAAGCCAACAAAGAGTTTAACCCCAAAACAACGAAAATCTTCATCGCATTAATGATCTAAGACGACGAAAACCATCATTGATTGTGAACAGAACCCCCCAAAATTCACTCTCAAAACCCTAATTTCCAACCCTCACCAAAATTAGAAGAAGCTCACCGAAATTCCACATCCAATGATGGTGCACCAAGTAGAAATTAGTGAAAATGAAACAAACAAAAGAAAGTAGAAGAAGCTCACCAGGTTAGAGAGGAGGCGACGGAGAAGAGAGGCAGGGATGAGGCGATGAGAGAAGGAGGTGGCGAAGTCCAAGAGAGGAAAGAAGGCATCATCGTCGTAGGGTTTGAGGAGGCAGCACCGGTTGGTCAGCATGAAGAGAGGAGGTGGCAGCGGAGAGGAGAGGTAGGGTGGAGTAGGCGGCGACGTCAGAGAGAGGAGAGAAAGCACCGTTGTCATAGGGTTCAAGGAGTCGGCGGAGCAGAGGAGAGGTAGACAAGAGGAGAGGCAATTCCCAAAAACTAGGGATTGATCGAAATAAATTGGGGAATCGATCTCTTTAAAGCCACGTAGACGACGAAATATTTTGTCGCATCAGCCACTATATTTTGTCGTCTAGTATTTTGAATTTTCCTAAAATTTGGGCGAAAATATTTCCCCAAAGATTTGACTTAAAAGACAAAAAGTTAAAATTTTGTCGTTTAAGTAAAATACTTAGACGACGAAATTCTAAGTTTCGTCACCTAAGAATAAAATAAATTGTTGTATTTTTCAAAGAAATCTGAAAATTTATTTTAGGATACGTGCTTAAGAATCATCATAATTCAAGCGTCAGATGTAAACATTATATTTATATGATGTTGTAAAAAAACACCACAAATCGAATTATTTTAGAATTCGATCAAGTTAATTTAGTGATTATCGACATATAGTCAAATGATGGAAACGATCGTAAAATATAATTCATAAATCCGTTTCAGAAGACGAGAATGTAGAAACTAAATATAACAACTAGATAGAAATTAATTGAATTTTAACATGAAAAGTTGATGAAATACTAAGTACTTGTCAAATTCGTAAACCTGAAGTGTTCATATGTCTACATTCATGATATACCAATATTAACGAAATTGAATGTGGACAAAATAACTGTTAGATATATTCACCACAACATAATATGTAAGTAGACGAAATTTTGATCTCTATGAAGTTCGTTAAGTGTTTGATCAACGTAGTCAACTATAAAACTGAAATTGAGTGTCCATTTGTTCATTGAGTGTCCATTTGTTCTATTGGGTATTATAGGTGGTCTTTAATTGCCCAAATTGACCAGGAAGTGAGTTCAATGCTAAATGGACCAAAAGTTGGTCATCTTGGCACTATGACACCAAAATATTATAAAAACAAGACAAAAAAAGAGGATGGTTTTGATCTTGAGAATTTTTGACCCATTAAAGGTTTACCTCAACCCATCAAAGAGCCCTACCTAGATCGGTTTTGGTACTATTTCGACCCATTGCAAATTTGTTTCCCTATTTCTTTCAACCCATCGAAAGATGGTCCTTGGTCATCTATTTTGCACATTTGACCCGTCGCAATACCATCTCGACCCGTCGAAGACTAGCCTCTATCTCCAAAATTGTCCAAATTCGACCCGCCAAAAAATATATTGTAAATTCATATCGATTTTAGTTTTTTTTTCGACCCGTCAAGCCATTTTCTCAACCAGTCGAAGAGGTCTCTCTGGATACAGTTTTACTGATTTTTAACCCGTTGAAATTACATTTGACTCGTCAAAAATTACATTCGACCCATCGAAAATCGGTATCAGAAATTCAGATTGGTTTTTGGGTTTATTTCGACATGTCGAGTGGATTTCTTGACCCATCGAAAATCTAAACAGGAATTGGTGTTTTTGATGTGTTTTACATTGGTTTTAGATCAGTCTTACGACCAATACCTACTACTAAGCCCGATAATCTACATTGGATGTGGTTTTACATCGATTTTGTCATGCCATGAGATGTAATCTACGAGGGTCCTTTCAACCGGTTAGATGTTGTTTTACATCAGTTTTTCTGGATGTTGTCTTGATCAGCACTTGAATCAAACCCTGCTAATTTTGAAAACTTATGTGCCAACGGTTTTCAACTGGAACAAAATTATGAGAATGGAAAAGAGTTTGGTGTGCAATCTCCATAGAATGCTGCCAATGACGCAATTTGGAGACGTTTATGAGGATTTGTAGTAGTTTATATCTTATTATGATATGGATCATTCAATCCAATGCAGTTATTCATACTACTGTATGTGACTAGCTCATATAAGCTTTTGCATTATGATGATCAAAATATTGAGAAATTCTCAGTCATTGGTTCTTAAGAGCAAATAAGCATGTGAGAATACCTAAAACCATCGGTTTAGATGGGGAGACTAAGAATACTCCACTCGGTCTAGGCTCGGTCTCCAAGATGAGTGCAGCACAATTTTGTGCATTTTTCTACCGGATGTCTTTATGGAAAAATCATATGCACATCACTCGATTTACAAACCTTGTTCGTGCCTGTTTACATGCATGAGCTTGTTTTGTTGTAGACACAACTTCCATTTCTCCACAGATTCCAAGATTATATTTATGGACCAATCAAACCGGTATGTGAACTATGTTATGATTTTGATTGCTGCATCGACGCATTGGTCATACATCGTTTTGCTATCCACATGGTATGTTGCATTTGCAAAACTCCTAGCACAAATTATTAATCTTCAGGCTCACCACCCGGACAATCTAATCTCGTCTAGTAGATTGGATAATATATGAGAGTTTACATCAAAACCTTTTGATGTTTACTGCATGTCAATTGAGATTGAAGCTAAATATCCTGTCCCTCATGTTCATTCACAAAATGGTTTAGCAAAAGTAAAATTGAAGCGATGACAGCTTATGGCTAGAGTTTTGGTAATATATACTAATTTACGGATATCTTCTTGGGGATATACAGTGTTACATGCATCTATGCGTATTCTCTTGAGACCCATAACACATTACTACAAAGAATGCGTTAGACAACGGTGATTTCCCATTGTCTCACGGCCAGCTAATCGGTGTATTAGTGAACATTGAATCTTAAAAATCTCACACAATGGTCATTTTAGCTGTTATCTGTAACAAAATGGCACAACGACTTTTGTTTGGGTTAAGATGGCATGGCAAATATAACACAGCGGTTATAAACTCTTGTGTGATAACTTATAACACAAGGCTTTCTATTCCTTGTGTGATAAATGAACAACAAAATAGATTAAAGTCATCATTAACCATTGTGTGATGGTTTGCTTACACAACAATTGGAGTTCTTTTGTAATCATTATCTAATAGAGTTAAGTATATAGCACACAACGGTGTGAATTAATTTAGAACTATTGTGGAACTCTCTTTATATCTATTGTACCAAATGCCAAGTTGGATCTCTAATAATCCTACAACACTTAAATTGCATAAACCATTGTCTGCCTGGAACATACAAAATGAACAGGATAAATGACCATGTAAACAGTGCTACAATGAAACTGAAATCCTTATTTTGAAACACAATTGTATACCATTACATCAGAGCAGTTCTGAATCATCCAAAGCATTCTTATGCTCACACTATTACAAAAAAAACTCTAAACTACATGTAGATAGCTAGCAACAAATGCAAATTTCAATGGCCAACAAATAAAAGAAACAAGATTAGACTTCAACAGACCATGTTCTAGCCCATTCAGTCTGCAAGTCATCAAAATTTTCTTGAGAATATGTCACTGTCGATTTCTTGCTCTCTCACTGAAGAACAACATACTTTGAATCTAAATGTGAAATTACGACTAAACCCAATTTAGGCAAAATCTGTAAACCAAAAATATTTAATCAACACAGGAGCAATATTCGACTTGACTACAACAAGATGCTCATAGTCTAATCAACTTGACTACAACTAAGACATATTTATAGCACAACAACTCTCATTACAATAGTACAAAAGAAAGTATACAGTCAAGAAGACATGAATTGAAGACCTGATGGGCAGCCTAAAATAGAATAACTATGAGAGAGAGCTCACCACACTACGACATATTGATATCCATGATATCCCAAATAAAATATATATAAAGTCATAGCCAAATAAAATGCTCAATTTTGTTTATATCATAAACTACAATCTCAAATAAGCTCTTATAGGCTCGGTAAGCGTCAACCATGGCTTTGGATGCTCTGCATTGTGGTTGTCAATGATCAGTCATGCCACACCTATAACATAAGCTACCTGATTCAGTGGTGAGCTAGACTTGAGGCTGGTTAGATAATGCTCATAAAGACTACTTTCATGCACACTTGGTAGAAGAATCAAATTTTATAATGATTGCAATTGAATATTCATTCTTATAAATACTATACAGCTCCAAAGGCAAAAGGTAAATATATGATTAGTTCTACAAAACAAGGATCAGTTTGGCAAAAATAAATTTAGTATTAGTAACATTGTCATACTAAACATTGTCTTCTAAGTTGCTAGTGCAGGCATGACACTACTTTTGAACATGTCCTAGAGATTTAAAGATCGACAATATTACATAAAAAGAAATATTTTAAGTGGTTTGCCGCCCACTCGAAAGGAAGAGCTCAGGATTCATTACGTGTCAGGGCTCTATAAACTCCCTAAGCTCTCAAATCTAATATGATAGGCCTCACATAGCAAAGTAGCTAACCTTATCAGGATCTTCATGAAGCATATTATACACAACAAGATTGACCTGTAAACCAAAGTATTCAAGAATGTTCAATGGTAAGGGCATACTATTTCAAATGAAATCATTATTGAGTGGTGTTTAATTACTTCTTTTGGAAGAACCCCCATAAATGCATAATAGTCAGAGTAGTCATGTCTAAAACAACTCGAGTCCCAGCTGTTAGTTTTTCTTTGTCCACCTTACTGTGGCAGCCACCCATGTACCTAAGGTCACTACTTGCCTTCAGTATCACTAAAACAACATAACCAAACACAATTCCAAAAAAAATCAGTCACAAGAGTTTACATTTACACTTATCAGCATATCAGAATGAGCAGTAGTAATTGTGTTAAAGTGTTGAGGACAACAAGAGTAGCAAACTTTACTTACGGCGTTCATTATTGAGAGGCCCGAGAAATTCTTCGATAATATGACCAACACTCTGAAGCGACTTCAAATCATCTTCAATTTTTCCAAACTTCTTCTTTTCCCCTTGCAAGCTTTCTTGCACTGCAAATCCAACCAAATCATCAAATTTCATCAATTGATACAGTAGATGAGCTATTTGAGACTTAATTTGGAACACAAAATCGCACAATAAAAAAACCCTAGAAATAGGACAAAGCTCTAGGCTTTCACATTTTTAGGTTGACTCGGAAAAAAAGGAGAGGGAGTTAGGTTCAAGGTAGCACAGAAACGACATTTAGGGGTGGTATCGCGTATCGGATATCGATACCGGTACGATACACGTCCGATACACGTGGATACGTTAAAATGGATACGTAAGCTTGTAATTTCTCAGGATACGTGGGGCAAAGTTATCAATTTATAGTAATAAAAATCAGTAAAATATAACATAAAAATTTGAAATCAAAAAACAAAAAACTTAATCGGCTCTCTCCTCTCAGTCCTCTACCGTCTATCTCTGGTCGCGACTTCGCCCTCATCGGCTCATCCTCTCTGTGGCTCTTTCCTCCACCTTCTTCCTCTCTGTGGCTCTCTCAATCTCTCGATCAGTCGATCCCAAAACTTCTTTGCTCTTTCCCTGTATGTTGTGATTTGTGAACTTGTGATTGTTGTCTTTTCTTCATATCAATCATATGTAATTATTTTCTTCTTTGCTCTGCCGTTTCTGTGCTTCCTTGGTGATAAGCATGTTCATCAGTTATTTCAACTTATTTGACTGGTTACTTATGTGATGTTAAGTGGGGATTTTGAAGTTGTTTGAGGAATATGAATGGGGTTGAAATGTGTGAGATGGGAAGTTGGTTTCGGTTAAGCTTCTCAGGTCCTAGTTCTTAAGACAATTGGTGAATTGGGTCTATGTTGTTGACTTGTTGTAACTTTTGAGTGTATGACTCACTTATAAATGGAGGATCATGGTCTGGTGTCGAAATCCAAAATTATGATTGAAATAGAGAAGCTGCTGTCAAGATTTGAGGGCATAATTCATGACATCCTTGATCTTTCTACTTGCAGGCATCAGACGTGTTCTGTTAGTCTCATATTCCAAGGGACTGTTATAAGGTAACTCTAATGATTACAGTAATGATTTTCAATCATGATTAACGTAGACATATTGTGAAAGTTACTGCTAAAACTGGAACCAGAATTTGTAAATGGCTGGGATTTAAAACAATGGCCTAAATTTATTTAAAATGGGTAATAAAGCTTAAAGTTTTTTGAAATATTTTCGATACTGATATGTCTTTGACTAGAAAATTCAAGTTGTATATAGCTCCACCGGTGATTGAATCAATAGTGATGTATTGAGTTACATCTCTTGATTAAACAAATTCTGTTTTTGGTTTTGGTTGTCTAGATAATAGATGGGTACCTGTCAATGCCAATGAATAAAGCAAAATCAAATTTGGTCCTTAAAAGTTACATGCACTAGGAGAACTCTACGGATCAAGAATCTTACTAGCACTCAAAAGTTTTTTGACTTTGCTTTTTGTTGGTTGCATGCTAGATTTACAGGTGGTATTAGCTTAATGATGTGTTTAATCTTTTTACGAGCTTGTTTGCCGTGTTGTCTAGACTAGTCCGATCATATGTGCTATTTAAGCTAATATGGTAGTACCTTAACACAATGTTTGAATTGTGCTGTTTTATGATCAAATAGTAAAATCTCTAATACGCATAAGGTTTTTCTTTACCTGAATGATAAAGCAGAGTAAATGCTTCAGTTTTGTTTTTGTTTTTCTTAAATCCGTGAAACAAATTGGATCTTTTATATTTGAATGTTGTTTTCACTTTTCATAGTTTTCAGGAAGATGACCGACGATGACGCTGATACTCCTCCAATCAATTCTAGTGCCAGTGTTAATGCTAGTGCCCATGACATTCATAACGTCTTTAATGATAAAGCTCCATTGTGGCAATTTGTAAAGAAGATCGAGAAAACTAGTCAAGCAGGAGGATGTTGGAAATGGCAATGTACTTTCAGCAAGCTGAATTTCCAAGGCTCGTACACTAGAGTGAAGTATCATCTCCTGAAAGAGGGTAATCCGGTGGGAGTTGCATATTGCTCAAAGGTGAATTCACAAGCACATACTCAGATAATAAAGATAGTGAGAAACTGCAAGGAGAGACAATCAAATGCAGCTCCTAGGCAATTTCCTTTGCCACCATCATCAAGAGGCCAAGGGCAAGAGAGTTCTTCGACAGGTTGTTATGGGATGACATTTTCTACTTCTTATGATCCGAAGAAGAGAAAATGAGGTTCTGGTCCTCTCCACAAAGCTTTCAATAATAAAGCTAGAGCACAATGTGATGAGGAGGTTGGGAGGATGTTTTATACCGGTGGTTTATCTTTCAACCTTGTAAGAAATCCACATTATCGAGAGTCTTATAGCCATGCATCTACTCTTCCAGGTTATACCCCACTAGGGTATAACAAATTGAGAACCACTTTTCTAGCCAGAGAGAAGAACAATATTGAGCACCATTTGGAGCCAATCAAGATGACTTGGCCTACAAAGGGTGTGAGCTTCTGTAGTGATGGTTGGTCGGATCCACAAAGAAGACATATAATCAATGTGTTAACAGTTAATCAAACTGATGCAATGATGCTCAAAGCGGTAAATTGCGAGGGTGAATTTAAGGATCACAAGTTGGTTGCAAGCCCAATCATAGAGTCTATCAAGCAAGTTGGGTATCAAAATGTGGTGACAAGTAATGCTCCGGTATGTTCCAAGGTTGGTAAGCTTATTGAAACCCAATATCCCACCATATTTTGGACACCATGTGTAGTTCATACATTAAATCTTGTTGTGAAGAACATATGTGCACATACACTCCCTTCATCACATAATGATGCAACTCAAGATGTGTATGATGCATGTTCTTGGATCATGCCTGTTTTCTAATGATGTTGTGTTTATTAGAAACTTTATTATGAATCATGGTATGAGATTGGTGATGTTTTCAAAGCATTGTGACTTGAGGTTACTTTCAATTGCTCCTACAAGGTTTGCATCAACTATTGTCATGATGTTGAGATTTACAAAAATCAAGAATGGTTGCAACAAATGGTGATTAGTCCGAAGTGGGAGGATTATAGAGCTGATGATTATCATAAGGCAGGGCTTGTGAAATTAAAGCTTCTAGATGAGCAATTTTGGGATGACATTGAGTACATCATCACCTTTGCTAGTCCCATTCATGAGATGATTAGAAAGGCCGACACCGATAAACCTTCTCTTCATTTGGTGTATGAATGGTGGGATAACATGATAGAGCGAATCAAGCATGCTTTACCGAAAAGAAAGAAAGCAACTACATGAAAGTTCAGAGTTTTGGAATGCTGTGGAATCAGTATTGATAGCAAGGTGGACCAAGAGCTATACATCTCTACATTGCTTGGCACATTCTTTGAATCCAAAGTAAGTATAGCGTGCATCTACTCAATTCATTTTGGTACTTTTTGTTATTATGGAATTCCTTATTATTTTTCTTATCTTGTTTAGGTATTACATCTTTGAGTGGCTTCAAGAGGACAACAACCAGGTTGCTCCCAATAATGATCAAGAGATTTTGCTAGAAAGGAAAGCTTGTATTGCTCGGTATTTTACCAATCCCGAAGACCGAAGAAAAGTTGCAATTGAGTTTGCTGATTTTTTCAATTGCACGAATGGTCTTAGTGATGGAGATGCTATAAGAGATAGGTATCATATGGAGCCTGTAACTTGGTGGTCGGTTCATGGAGCAAGTGTTCCAACTATCCAACACTTGGCGTACAAGTTACTTGATCAATCCTCTTCTCCATCATGTTGTGAAAGGAATTGGAATACCTACAACTTCATTCATTCTTTGGCTAGGAATAAGTTGACACCTCAAAGGGCGGAAAATTTGATTTTTGTTCATACTAATCTTTGTCTTTTGGCTAGGAGACATCCAAGTTACAATGAAGGCGTGACTCAACAATGGGATCTTGGTGGTGATGAAATGGATTCTTTGGATGTTTCTAATGTTGGTGTTCCTGAGATTGCCCAACTTTCTCTTGATGAACCAGACTTGGAAGCGATGATCTTTAATGTTGAAGAAGATGAAGATGAAGAAATTGATTTGGAAAATGCTTAAAGATATCTACTGCCTCTACATCAAGCTACAATGACATAAACTTTAATTACATGCTTATTATTATTATTATTATTATTATTATTATTATTTTAACTATATTTGAATTTGTAATGGATAATTTGATTTTCGTATCCTACTCGTATCCTATCCTTGGATTTTTTGATTTTGCAGTTTCGGCGTATCATATCGTTTCGTATCCCTGTTTCCGTATCCATTTCAGTGCAACCTAGGTTAGGGTGTACAGGGGTGGAAAATTTGACCTCGCGGACTCAGGAGTTGAGCTCTTTGTGCTGTACACGATGATCTATGACAGAGGCTGAGCTAGAGCTCGAGCGAGACTGAACTAAGGGTGGAGAAGCAGCAGCTCGATAGCCGAGGTGATGATGGAGGAGAGGCGCAGTCGTTGTGCTTCTGAATCTAACGACCTCTGAGACACAATGATTCACATAGGAAGATAGTGATGATGCTTTGAGAGAATGAAGATTCGAGTAGACCTAATGAGTAGCAGAGTTGCTATCATGGATGCCGACGGAGGCGATTCGAGAAAGAGGCTGTCTTTCATGGGGACGGAGATGTGTTCAACGAGCTCGTGGTTGTGGTGGATGACGATGTATGCAAGAGGCATGGTTGAGCTAGATCTGTGCTACTAAGGCCGGAATCGAGCCGCCACCGCAAAGAGAGAGAGTGGGAGTGAGCGAAGGCCGTGGGGAGGGCGATGGAAAAAATTGTGAGTCATTGACTTGGGAAAAAATTTCAACTCTTTATTCAATTTTTTTGAATCAGACAACGAAACTTATTTTTACCATTGTCTAAAGTAATGTTCATAATAGAAAAAATTTGGAGAGTCCGAGTGAAATGAAAATAAAAATGGGTGTCATCTCAAAATTGGCAACTCACATGAAAATCAAACGATTTTTTATATTTTCCTTGTCTGATGTACTGCACATAGTAAGGAAAATTTGGTAGGTGCGAGGAAAATAAAATATAAATGGACACCATCTCAAAATTGGCACCTTGGACTAAAATGACTTAACGAAAACAAATACGAATTGTTGTGCAATGGTGGCAGAGTTATGACATTTGAGAGCGCAATTTGAGTTGTGAAATGGAAGGGAAACAGCTGCCCATTTTTTCACATTCATACAACAAATTGTAGTTATTTCGATGTGTGATTGTGTGATATATTGAAATTTCATTCACTCACACAGCGAATAAAATTCAGAACCGTTGTATGATAGGTGTACCATCTACATACAATGGGCGATTGCTACACTCTTGTATGAGAAATATTGTGTGATGCAATTTTTGTAGTAATGACACGCCAACCATTGAATGTGTATCAATTGGTAACTTGGGATGAGCCTGATATTTTACATCTACACATCTTTGGTTACGCAGTATATGTGCCAATTATGTCGCCACACTGTACTACAATGGGTTCTCAACGACGTTTAGGAATCTATGTTGGTTTTGAATCTCCAACGGTCTTCCACTATTAAAAACCTTTGACAGTAGATCTCTTTACGGGAACATTTTCAGATTGTCACTTTGATGAGACATATTTCCTGCCGTTAGGGGGAGATAGAAATAGTTTCATGCATGCCTCATCATGATTCTTACACATCTCAGTATGAGATTGAAGTGTAATGTATTCTCGATCTTCAGAAAATAGAACATTCGATGTCTGACTCTTTTACTGATATCGTGAAAGTGACGAGATCGGTTATACCTATTGCAAACGATCCTGCAAGGTTGAAAGTCCCTGGACTTAGACAAGTTAATGGAACACCCGGGCAAGATAGCATTTCTCCTGCCCATAGTGGGGGTGTAGCATCGGTCAAAAATCCACTAATGAGTTTCCGGTGAAAAGGGAAGCCATCAAGGCACAAAATAACTCTTCCATCCTCAACATATGATATTGTTTCTGACTATAATCATGTCATAAAAGTCGATATTGATAAACACCAGGGATATCTTAGAGTCAATGATGATGTCAGTAAACAAGGAAATCTCACCAAGTTAAGCAAGTACTCATTATTATGAATGGTTCTCGAATTCCAGGTTCGTTGATGATGTATTTACTTATTTCATTGCTCAAAAATTGACGACGATGAAGTAGAACCTCGCTCTGTTGCAAATTGTCAACATAGAGCAGATTGACCAATATAGAAAGTAGCAATCCAGGCTAAACTAAACTCTATTACAAATAGTAAGTTTTCGGTCAGGTAGTGCTATGACTACTGAATGGTAAGACGATTAGACATGAATGAGTTTTTGTTTTGAAGCACAATGAGAAGAGCTTATGGTGTAAATTTTTCTCAACGCCTTGATATTGCTTATGAAGAGATGTATTCTCTGGATATATACATCATTACTTTTCGCTACCTTATCAGTTTTGTAGTATCCAAAAAAACACTGAGTATGCAGCATATAGATGTGGTTATAGCATATTTCTTAGGGGATCTTGATTCAAAGATATATATGAGAATGTCGGTTGGCATGGTTATACCCAATTCAAGTAACTCTAAACTACAGAGTGCTTATGTATTCAAATTGAGACGTTCACTACTTTAAGTGACTACTTGATTGGGAAGAGATACAAGAATGATACGTTATGCTCATGCGTGTTCATTACATGAACGAGTTGTTTAAGATGACTACTTTGGTAGGACTCAATTATGTCTTGGTTTAGAGATGAAACATCGAGTTGGTCTAATACTTAGTCACCAGTCTACTTATGTCCAAGTTAGACAATAGACAAAGCACTGAAAGGACCCAACCCCGATTTAGCTCCCTAAATCGGAATCAAACCCCTTCGAAAACACGAACCAACAAAAACTTTTTAAAATTTGGGCAGAGTTTCGTTACTAACGTTGAATTACCATTACCTGCACGTGGAAAATACACTTCATCCTATGCCACAAAAAGCAAACCGTGGGCACCAATCCCATCCGGATTTCTCAATATCTCAACAGTAAAGTAAACAATACATATAATAGTATTTTACCGAAATCCGGGTTTAAAATCGTATAACATATTCAACAGAGAACTCAGAGCGACCTCCAATACATAACCATATAAGTATACCACAGTAGGTAGGACAATAAACCTACTGGAAGAAATAAGGTAGCTCAAGTACTATGCCTCCGACCACGACGTGTGACACCAGAGCCTGAACTGCAAACTGGGCACGAAAACCGAAAAGCCCAGGGGAAATACAGTAAACACGTTAGAGTGAGTGGACGAAAATAAATGTCTTTCACCAAGTATTATATGTTATAAAACATATGCGAGTCGAAATAAATCAAACCAAATAGTATACGAGGAGACGCTGACTCCAACTCGTAAATAGAGCATGCAAGTAAAATCTCACAGTCAGAACCACGGGGTCCCTAGCCCACACGTGATCCTAGTTGCATAAGCACAGTCGGAACCACGGGGTCCCTAGCCCACACGTGATCCAGAACCACGGGGTCCCTAGCCCATACGTGATCCTAGCTGGTAACATCCTCGGGGATCAGCCGGGATGCAGTGTATCGATACAACCTCATAAACTACGACTGTACTCTGTGAAAACCAAATCATAAACAGTTCGGTGCAAATGCATGAAACAATATATCAATGTATGTATACTCGTATACGCATATCCGTATATGTATAATCGTAAAACATATGCTCGTAAAACCATAATCAATCTGCATGCTCAAGTTCGTAATTCATATATATAAAAGACTCGCAATCATTTCCGTGAAAAGAAATTGTCCACTCACAGTCTGGCGTAACGCGTATCGCGTTAACCCGTGATCCGGCGGAAAGTCCATCGCCAAAACAACGATCACGAACCCCTGAATATTCACAATGTCCAATATTCAAAATCATAATCCGACAATACAAATCAAACCACGAGAAACCACCGTTCTCGGAAACATGATATCCAAAGTCGACGAATCGTCGAAAATCCGTATATGTATACCACAATACCTCGCTTTACGTTCGGACGCTCAACTCGAAAAACGAACCTCCCCACTGCGATCGGGGCGCGATTTCGAGTCAAATGACATGCAACTTGCCGAAAGTCAAAAAGTCAACCCTTCAAAGCAACACACATTAAATCGACTAAATAATCAACAAACGGCAAAATTCGCAACTAATTCCTCGTAACTCCAAATCATGCTCCGAAAGTTCCCACGAACTCGAAATTAAATTCTGAACAACTTCCATGAAGAAGCCGAAACCAAATTTTCGACCGGTAATTTAGTCGTAAAGTAGCCCACCATTTAAATCTGAACTTTAAATATTCATAACTAATTCCTCGGTCGTCCAAATAATGATCCGGAACCGCCCACGAACTCGTAATCACATGTAGAACGACTCTCGAGAAGAGACCCAGCTCCAATTCTCGGCCAATAATTAAGTCGTTAACAAGCTCGGCGATTCCAAACAACCGTCGGATACCAGTGACTACGCGGTAACTCACGTACATAGCTGGTCGTACTGCTGATTCTGGTTCGGGTCGTCACAAATCCACCCCCCTTAGAAAAATTTCGACCTCGAAATTTCCAAGTCTGCTGGCTAAAAGTAGGAACACTGCCTCTGCATACTGCTCAACTGCCCAGTGGCTACATCAACTGAACAACTCTGGCATCTGACTCCACAATAGGAGATAGCTCTGTGCTGGAATCTCTGTACCCACAAATCACAAATCTGAACTGGCTCCACACAAGCACCAAGTGTTCCTACATAAGGAACAGACAGGGTACACAACACGTAGCAAACCTGAAACATAGTTCCGCCACGCGGAACACAACACACAAAGCCAACACTATAGGCGATGCCGAACCATACGGCATAACACAAACTCGCCTATGATTACACATGGATCAAAACAACATAGCAAATCTCAATTTAACCTTCACACATCAACATAACTCACATACTCAAGACAACATAACTCAAACATCGGACTCGGGCAATTATCAACCCATACCGCTAATCTGACAGTCTGTAGTAGCACATTCCACAAAATCAGAATCAAACATCAACCCAAACTCAAACCAAACTCGTTCCAGCACAATGGAGTACAGCACCACATCTCAAATCAACATCAAATAATCTCAAAACTATAGTGGTCCACAAACTGGTACTGCATGCAATCTCGAACAGCTGAAACTGCTGGTCCCGAATCCTCCGGAACTGCAATACCGAAATACACAACATGCCCTCCAAGGCCTGAATAGTCCTCGAAGATCACTCGCCAATCCGAGGATAAGATCCGGTACTAACTCGTAATTTGGTCCCCAATGCTCGCTGCAAAGTTTGCAAACACCTAGTCGTAGCTAATCACCTCGATCGGTGAACTGGGACACAGGTACACCACGTAGATGGCCAATCTCCGTCAAACACAGCTATGCCAGCCAACCACTGGAATCATCTCCGAAAGTACAAGGAACCGTACTGAGTTCGTCAAATGGTACATAATGGCCTAACAACTGGTATCACAAACCAATGTGCATACAAACACACACAATCACAGCAACAATCGCCACGTATAACCGGAAATCTCAAATGGCTGACACATCTCGGCAAATTTCTGTCTCCTAGCCATCGTCAGTCAATAAATGTGGCATCTGTACTCACAAACTGCTACATCGCTCTTCCATGTTGCGCCACGAGTAGTAAACTCAAAGTGTCTGACACTTCTCCGCGTCACTAGCGCCAAACACGCGCAAAATCACGAGCCTCAACATCATCACACTTAAACTCAGCTCTCGTAGCCCATAACTCAGCTAACACGAAAACCCGAGCCACACTCACCTGACACACTGAAGCTCCGACTCTCGACTAAATGTATCAGCAGCAACATCCCAGACGGATGATCAAAGTACAACCTCTAACCTTCCCCGAACAAACTTAAAGGTGCAGCCATAGTCGTGAGTCGACCCCATCCATCTACACTGCCTCAAGCCCAAATCTGGCCGATAATGCAAGTGGATGAAACTCAGTGGTCAGTGTACATCCTACACTGCGCTGTATGCCATAGTAGTAGCGTCTCGAACTCACTGATGCTAACACAAAGTTCCACTGCCTGGAATCATGAGCCACCGTTCTGCTACACAGCATCAAAGCACAACCAAATCCAAACCTCAATGCATCGCCAAAACCCACGAGACACCCGAACTCTGGTACAATGGTAGAGCAAACCCCAAATCAACACGGCTTCGAACTGGTCAGGATCCACGCCAACTCCCTCGGATAGCATCACACAGCACAAAATCATTACGCTAATATGCCAAAACTCACACTAGCTGAACTTCACAAACAGTTAATCATCTCGCGAAGTCCACAAAACCGCTTGCAACTGCTTCAGGTGCTGGCCCACACTCCTGGGATACATCAGGACAATGCCAACGAACAAGACCGCAAACTCGTCCAGAAACCGTCTGAACACCTGGTCCATCAAGGCCACACAATCTACAGGGGCATTGGTCAACCAAACAGTGTGACCAAGAACTCCTGATGCCCACACCATGATCTGAAAGCTAACATAGACACATCTGACTCATCGATCCTCAACTGATGGTATCCAAAACCAAAATCAATCTTCGAAAAGACTGAAGCTCTCGCAAGCTGATCAACCCACTCGTCAATCCGATGCGGAGGATACTCACTCTCCTCTGAAGCAAATCAAGCTTCCGGTAGTCAATGCACCACCACGTCGAACCATCCATCATCCGTATAAACAAAGCAAGTGCACACCACGCAAACACGTGGGGTCGCAAGAAATCTCCTCCAGCAACTCCTGGAGTCAACACAATAGATCCATCAGCTCCGCTGGCTCCGAACGCCAAAATGCCGGTAAAATGAGTCCAGCGCCTGGTACATGCTCAATGGTGTGATCGGTCTCCCAAACTGGAGGAACACCTGGTAACTCCTCCGAAACAAACCTGAAGACTCGGAAACCATCACAATGTCACCAATGTCGGACACAACAACCACAGTATCTACAACCTGAACTAAGCAAACAACACAACTCGTCTCTACCATCCGCTCGACCATCACCACAAAACAGCATCTCGGGGAAATCTGGTCGTCGAAACACAACCCCCTCCTCGAGGCACTCGAACATAACCAAACGCGTCGTCAGTAAGTCCATGCTCACAATCACATCAAAAAAAACATAATGTCCAGCTAGAACAGATCCGCGGCTAAACCACATCCTCCAACAAGGATCTCGCAACCTCCGGATGGATACAACACTGTCCAAAACCTCGGAAGTGGAAATGCAGGTACAATAGCTATGGATATCAAGCAATGGTAACCTCGGAGAAAAGTTTGTCCTCAAACAAGGTCATGGCACGAACTCCAACATGCCCAACTAGCCGCCCATGTCAAATGCGACTTACTGAATAACTCATCAAAAAGGTACATTGGTCAAACTTCAGGAACAACATGAGGATCTCCTCATAACTCTGAGCTGTTGAACCGATAACACAGCTGACTGAGACGCTCCCTGGTAACGTGACCCTCCCGGTCACCACAATGGCAACAGAAAGTGCTCCACGAACACATGTCACAGCGACACCTGCTGCGTGAAAGGATCACCAACGATCACCCAAACTCATGCCATAGGAGCAAGTCCGCTACTCTGTGATCTCCGCCATCGTCAAACAGCTAAGCAGAGAATCCTCAACATAATCGAAAAGGCCACAGCCTGATGAAGTCACTGCTCCCGAAGTGTCGGAACTCAAACTCATCACAACATCTCTACTGAATCCACCTTCCTCAAACCGTCACATCGAAAACCATGTACACCTTTTCTTCCTCAATAGCCTCGCCACTGAGTGCAGCACACTAAGCTCCTCACGGCAATCTCGAGGCACATCAATCAGACTCTCTCTGATACTCAGGTTCAAACTCATCTCGAACCTCGTGCATAGCTCCCTCTGAAGCCACATAACACGTGCAACCGGAAACGAACATGTGGATAATGCATCTCTGCCTCAGGTGGGTAAACACTCCACATTCGATCGCTGGATAGCCTGATTAAACCATTACCGTATACACAACACTCTGAATGTAGGCCATGGAGTCGCAACTGGAACTCACACAATATCAGCCCACCAAATACGATAATCTGAATCAGGCAAACATCACTGCCACAATTCTCAGCTCTGAGGCAACACGTAGATGCTCATATACACAACCAGGCAAACCGTGCCACACAGTTCACTGAACTCTGAATACTCATCTGAATCCACTGTTCTCTGGTAACTCGCGCGTCGAATGATCCTCAACAGGATCCACAACCAAAACGACACGGAAAGCACGTCAGGAGGCATCCTAATGAATAAAACATCGTTCACAACAAGTGGAACGTAATCATGAAACCGCAGATATTTGAGGACACACAACACCCGAAGTATTGATGAGTACCGCTGGCCAGTCGGGTCATCACTCCAGTCATGCTGTATCAACTCAAATACCCTAAGCGTCACAACTACAAGAGTCTACAGAATCAGACAACCTAATGCTCTGATACCAAGCTGAAAGGACCCAACCCCGATTTAGCTCCCTAAATCGGAATCAAACCCCTTCGAAAACACGAACCAACAAAAACTTTTTAAAATTTGGGCAGAGTTTCGTTACTAACGTTGAATTACCATTACCTGCACGTGGAAAATACACTTCATCCTATGCCACAAAAAGCAAACCGTGGGCACCAATCCCATCCGGATTTCTCAATATCTCAACAGTAAAGTAAACAATACATATAATAGTATTTTACCGAAATCCGGGTTTAAAATCGTATAACATATTCAACAGAGAACTCAGAGCGACCTCTAATACATAACCATATAAGTATACCACAGTAGGTAGGACAATAAACCTACTGGAAGAAATAAGGTAGCTCGAGTACTATGCCTCCGACCACCACGTGCGACACCAGAGCTTGAACTGCAAACTGGGCACGAAAACCGAAAAGCCCAGGGGAAAGACAGTAAACACGTTAGAGTGAGTGGACGAAAATAAATGTCTTTCACCAAGTATTATCTGTTATAAAACATATGCGAGTCGAAATAAATCAAACCAAATAGTATACGAGGAGACGCTGACTCCAACTCGTAAATAGAGCATGCAAGTAAAATCTCACAGTCAGAACCACGGGGTCCCTAGCCCACACGTGATCCTAGCTGCAGAAGCACAGTCGGAACCACGGGGTCCCTAGCCCACACGTGATCCAGAACCACGGGGTCCCTAGCCCACACGTGATCCTAGCTGGTAACATCCTCGGGGATCAGCCGGGATGCAGTGTATCGATACAACCTCATAAACTACGACTGTACTCTGTGAAAACCAAATCATAAATAGTTCGGTGCAAATGCATGAAACAATATATCAATGTATGTATACTCGTATACGCATATCCGTATATGTATAATCGTAAAACATATGCTCGTAAAACCATAATCAATCTGCATGCTCAAGTTCGTAATTCATATATATAAAAGACTCGCAATCATTTCCGTGAAAAGAAATTGTCCACTCACAGTCTGGCGTAACGCGTATCGCGTTAACCCGTGATCCGGCGGAAAGTCCATCGCCAAAACAACGATCACGAACCCCTGAATATTCACAATGTCCAATATTCAAAATCATAATCCGACAATACAAATCAAACCACGAGAAACCACCGTTCTCGGAAACATGATATCCAAAGTCGACGAATCGTCGAAAATCCGTATATGTATACCACAATACCTCGCTTTACGTTCGGACGCTTAACTCGAAAAACAAACCTCCCCACTGCGATCGGGGCGCGATTTCGAGTCAAATGACATGCAACTTGCCGAAAGTCAAAAAGTCAACCCTTCAAAGCAACACACATTAAATCGACTAAATAATCAACAAACGGCAAAATTTGCAACTAATTCCTCGTAACTCCAAATCATGCTCCGGAAGTTCCCACGAACTCGAAATTAAATTCTGAACAACTTCCATGAAGAAGCCGAAACCAAATTTTCGACCGGTAATTTAGTCGTTAAGTAGCCCACCATTTAAATCTGAACTTCAAATATTCATAACTAATTCCTCGGTCGTCCAAATAATGATCCGGAACCGCCCACGAACTCGTAATCACATGTAGAACGACTCTCGAGAAGAGACCCAGCTCCAATTCTCGGCCAATAATTAAGTCGTTAACAAGCTCGGCGATTCCAAACAACCGTCGGATACCAGTGACTACGCGGTAACTCACGTACATAGCTGGTCGTACTGCTGATTCTGGTTCGGGTCGTCACAAGCACACCCTCTTAGAACACTAACTGCTGTTCGCAGTCTGAAACCCAAAAGGATCAATTTCATCTGAATAATGATGTTTAGGAACTTTTGGAGCTGAGATTACATATCTTAGTGTGGTTGGAGCTTGGTAATATATAGCTTGGTGCACACATCCAGACATTACCTTCTCAGTCTGAGCCTACGCAAAGTCATTGGAATAGAGTTATTCATAACTTCAGGTACTTAAAGTGATCCACCAACTTTGGCCTATCCTTCCCTTACAAAGAAAACAGAGAGAAGCTTGAAATTCCTAAAAACAGGATGGTTGAATCATAATATGCAGGTCATGGGATTTTCAACCCGTCAAAAATTGTACCTTGGACGGACCCGAAGCTGTCAATTAAACCGTTTGGAGGATTTTTTGACACGTCAAAGAATACACCCTGGATCGACCCGAAGCCATCATTTGACTCATCAAGTAAAATCTTTGACCCATTGAATTCCCCTCTGGCTGCGAGCATTATACCTCAACTCAGTGTGGTCCCCTACTAAGAGACATCATATGATGTCTTGGTTAGTTTTGCTGATGTTGGGTATCTCTCTGACGCACATAAAGGACGTTCCCAAACAGGGTATGTATTCACCATAGGGAGCATGACAATTTCTTGGAGATCAATAAATCAAACTGTGACGACCCGGACCAGAATCAGCAGTATGATCAGCTTGATTGATGAGTTACTGCATAGTCGCAGTTTGTCGGCAGTTATTCGAATCGTCGAAACTTCTTAACGACTTAATTATTGGCCGAGAATTGGAGCTGGGTCTCTTCTCGAGAGTCGTTCTATGTGTGATTACAAGTTCGTGGGCGGTTCCGGATCGTTATTTGGACGACCGAGGAATTAGTTATGAATATTTGAAGTTTCGACGGAAACGGATTAATATGGCAAGCTACTTAACGACTAAATTACCGGATGAGAATTTGGTTTCGGCTTCTTCACAGAAGTTGTTCAGAATTTAATTTCGAGTTTGTGGGAACTTCCGGAGCATTTTTCTGAGTTACGAAGATTAAGTTGTGATTATTTCCGTTTGTTGTTTGTTTAGTCGATTAAATATGTGTTTGGTTGAAGGGTTGACTTTTTATCCGTTTGGCCGATGTGTTTGACTTCGGATGATAAATGAAGATCATGTCGAGACGAGTTTGTGGCCACAAGGATTATCATAATCAGAGTTACGACGAGAGAGTTACGAGGGTTTAAAGTTCGTCGGAATGGATAAATATGAAGTTTCCTCTTTGGGAAAGACTATAAATAGCAACTTGCCAAATCAGGAAAGTCAAGACTGAAATTAAGACATTGACCATGTTTGACTTGGTTGACCGTGGTGGAGGATGAGGTTCACGACGGTTGCGGTGGCCTTCACGGCGGCGTGGGGTTTCCGGCCACCCCACGGCCTAATCTTTGGTTGGACCGACTCGCCTTGGTCCCCTCTAGTCGTTTCCGGCCACCCCTCACGGCGAGGGTGGCAGTGGAGAGAAGGAAGTTCCGGCCGAAATGGAGTTTTTTTGGGTTTAATGGTGAATCTCGATTTTGCCCGAATTGAGCTTAATCAAGCATTGGGCTTTGAAGCTCTCCTCACCTACATGCTACCCTGTAAGTTTGGTGCTCTAATTTTGCTTGAGCTTGGAGAATTTTGGGATTGAAATTTGTGTGTTCATTCGGTTTATCGTGAAATTGACCTAGCTAGAGTGAGAATTGGCCTTTGTTGCAGTTGACAAAGTTGCTCAGTGGATGATTTTGAGTGGAATAGGTGCAGCTCCGCCGTGAAATCTTCCGGTCAGTGGCGGCGGCGCCGTGGGCGACGGTCAACGCGGCGGTCAACGGTCAACGGTTTGACTTTTTCGGACTTTCGACAAGTTGCATGTCATTTGACTCGAAATCGCGCTCCGATCGCAGTGGGGAGGTTCGTTTTTCGAGTTGAGCTTCCGAACGTAAAGCGAGGTATTGAGGTGTTATATACGGATTTTCGACGATTCGTCGACTTTGAGTTATGTGTTTCCGAGAACGGTGGTTTCTCGTGATTTGTCTTGTATTGTCGAGATATGACTTTGAGAATTGGATTTTGTGAATATTCAGGGGTTCGTGATCGTCTGTTTGGCGATGGACTTTCCGCCGGATCACGGGTTAACGCGATACGCGTACGCCAGTCTGTGAGTGGACAGTTTATTTTCACGGAATTATTGCGAGTCCTTTATATACGTTTTATGAAGTTGAGCACGCAACATGATTATGGTTTTACGAGCATGAGATTTCATACGAGATTATGTCTATTATGAGCATGTGTTTACGATTATACGGTTATACTTATACGGATATACGTATATGAGTATACATATACTTATATGCTGTTTCATGCATTTTCATCGAAATGTTTGTGATTTAGTTTACACAGAGTACAGTCGTTATATGTTGTTGTATATATACACTCGCATCCCGGCTGATCCCCGAGGATGTGTACCGGGGGAGGCTGTGACTCCTGACCCGAGGCCTTTACCGGGGGGAGGCAGACCTCTGACCTGAGGGCTTTCTGGCTCGAATCATGTGTGGGTCTGGGATCCTGTGATTCGGACTGTACTAGCACGGTGTGTGTCCATGAGTGACCCCGTGAGATTTTACTTGCATGCTCTGTACACTGGAGGAGTGTGAGTTTTACCTCGTGTACTATGTTGTTTTTTTATTTACCTGGACTCACATATATTTTTATAACATATATATTAACTGGTGAAAGACATTTATTTTTGTCCACTCACTCTAACGTGTTTATTGTCTTTCCCCTGGGCTTTTCGGTTTCCGTGCCCAGTTTACAGTTCAGGCTCTGGTGTCGCACGTCGTGGTCGGAGGCATAGTGCTCGAGCAATCTTATTTCATCCAGTAGGTTTATTGTTCTACCTACTGTGGTATGAGTATACGATTATGTATTAGATGTCGCTTTGAGCTTTCTGTGATATATGTTATACGATTTTACACCGGATTTCAGTAAAGTATAGATATATTTATTGTTTTACTTTACTGTTGATATATTGAGAAATCCGGATGGGATTGGTGCCCACGGTTTGATTTTTGTGGCATAGGATGAAGTGTATTTTCCGCGTGCAGGTAATGGTAATTCCACATTAGTAACGAAACTCTGCCGAAATTTCTGTGGTTTTTGTTGGTTCGTGTTTTCGGAAGGGTTGAATTCCGGTTTAGAGAGCTAAATCGGGGTTGGGTCCTTTCACAAACATTTATTGCTACTTCCTCAAATCATTCTAAAATTACAGCTTTGGATGAAGAGGTTAAAATGTGTGTTTGGTTTAGGACAGTAACACACCATATTTGACGGTCTTGTGGATTACCATCTACTACGACAACACCAAGTTGTATTGTTGAGAATAATGCGGTTTGCATTGAACAAATAAAGTTGAGTTACATTAAGAGTGAACAAACTAAACTCATTTTATAGAAGTATTCCTACAATCAATAATAACAGTGGTTATTGAATATCCATGTGAACATGATTGATTTGGTGGATAATGATGCAGACTTGATTAACCAAGTTTTTACCATAATCTACATTTGTGAAGCATGTGAGACGCATTGGTATGCGAAGACTATTTGAACTCTGAACTCTAAGATTGAGTTATTGATCAGGGAGAGTTCATTTCGTAGACATCAGGGGGAGTCTACATCACATGTGGTCGGTTATGTAGTTGATGTATTGTACTCTTTTTTTCTTAGACCAACCTTTTGTTTGCTTGACAAGGTTCTTAGTGAGACAACAAGTTATGTATCATCCATTAGGATCGTGACACAAGGGGGAGTGTTTAAAAAAATAATGTTTCTAGTATCCGATGTGTGTCTTGTCCTAATTAACAAAGAAATATATATTCTTTCAATCCCTGATTTATAGTGATGTTGTTTATTACAAATTGTAATACATATTTAAGGTCATCTATCAATGAATAAAGTATAGTTTCAAATCATATTTTCTGAGTATCTATTTTTCTCCTTCAACCTTTATCAATTTTCAGTACCATGTTTTCAAAAAAATAATTTAGTACATGAGTGGGCATATGACAATTAATTTAGAGTTGTGAGATTCACACTCCTTTAATTACAAATCACACTCCCACTTTGACTTTCTAATATTTTTTTATTCAATTTCGGTGTTTCTCTCTCTACATCTCCGGTTCACCGTTGCAACTTGCAACCTGAAGCTCTCACTTTCCTTTTCTCGTAAACTTTTTTAGAGCCGATAAATATACACTATAACCAAATCGGCACAAAACCCCTTCGTTCTCCATCAGAGAAAATGTATCCACTGCTTGAGCAATTTCTCAAGCAATTTCCCAAACTGCTTGAGCAAGAGCAAAACTAAATGCAGCAGTTCACAAACTGCTTGAGTAGTTACTATTCAGTGACCAAGGAGAAAATGACACATGTCATCTCTGAATTGCGATTTCGACAAAATAAATATGATGTATTTTTTTGGCAAGTAATTTCATAAAGGAATTGAAATTTTATTTCTTGAAAATTTAAATACATAATGGAAAGATAATGGAAACATAAATGACAACATTTATTCTTAATACAATTGTTAAAATACTCTGGAAAAAGTATGTGTGGTTGATAACAATCCGCAAATGTATCATCGGCAACTTCATCTTTCTTATCTTTTGCTTCCTTAAGGATATCTAGTTTCGTCTTGGTAAAGTACCTTTTGGAGATCGGAGTCATAGCGTCCAAATTCATTGTCATGATCCTTGTTTCTTCCTCTTGTTTCTTGAGTTGGTACTCACTTGCCACCCTTGCTTCCTTTCATTGTTTAAGTTGTATATACTCTTTGTAATAATTGAGCTCACTTTCATTATGCATCTTACTCGCGGAATGTCATGATGCTTGATCACTTGCTATGGTTTGCAAAACCCCAGTGCATTGCTCAATAGGAATCTTGCCTTATTTCTTTTGTCACATTGCTTCCTTTGTTGTCTTGCATCCCATTGGTCTAACCGAATTCGACCGACCGATAACGTAGGCGGGTGGTGTTTCATTCACTTCCTCGTCACCCAAATTTATGTTTCGAGATGATTTGGCAATGGATGGGGTCTCTTCATATGAGCTTACATACGGAAATGGAGTACTTGGTTCAACATCTCGGTAACTTGGATGGTCCTTAAGAACTTCATGACATTCAAAGTGGGTGAACGGTCTTTTCTTGGCGCCATAGTAGTATGCTTGAGCTTGCTTAATCTAAAAAAAATGCAGTAAATTAATTAGATTAAAATGGCATACAAAAAGTTAATTTAAATATTCACTAAATTAATTACATAGTAGAAATTAAATAAAAATGATATGATGAGTATAAGGAGTTACCTCATCCATGTGAGAAGTGTCGTTAGCTCTACGCTTACGTGCGTCTTGCAAACATTGACCCATTTTTTCAATGGTATCTTGAGTTTATTGTAGTGAGACGCAAGTGCAATTTGAGACCTAGGCTTTTCTCGAGGTGTTTCTCCTTCCGATGACACTCAATTTTGTATGTAATCGGCATGCATTTTCTCCCACAATTTATCTTTCCTTTGTTTGTTGCCGTTGAATACATCAATACTATGACGTGCGAAAGAGATGCATAGTTGTAAATCTTCGGAAAGAAGCCAATAGATGACCATTTTTTCGAAAAAAAATGGTCAAGAAAATGAGAGTAGTGAGGGAGAAGTGATAGATGGAGATGTGAAATTTGTTGTGCACAAATTAGTCTGAGTTGTGAAATAAATTGTATAGTATTTATAGGAAAATACTAGGGGGTGTTATACAATTTTTGAGGATTTTTTTTGTAATTTTTAGGGTTTTTTTTGTAAATACTTTGGGTATTCCCGTTTATATCCGTTCTATATAAAATAACCATTCTGTTTGAATATTAGCCGTTGGATCAGATTTTGATATCAAAATCAACCGCCCATATCAACTGGTCCGTTGGATTTTTTTTGTTCGGTAAGCCACGTGGTGTCACTTGATTGGAGCGTAACTTTGGTTTTTTTTTACCTTTTACTGGTGCACGCCAATAAAAAAAACGTCAGCTAGCATCACCCACGTGCCAGTGGGCTCTACCAGCTGATCGAGCTTCAGCTTGACCCGTTTCTACTCGAGCTCGTTGATTACTCGGTCTTGCCTCTCCTCTTGCTCACCGGTGCATTGCCGAAACCGAACTGCTCGAAAATTTTTCAGCAAGACCCTTAATCTTGTCAAGCATCCGACCGTCCGATGCGTATGCCCTTAGTTCCTTATGCGATTACATACAGCAAGCTTTATCGAACTTGAGCTTTATCTTAATCAATTTCTGCTCCTGCAAAGCCGGGAAGGAGGAAAAAATTAAATATATATACTTACGGATCGTAAATTCCATTGAACCTCAATCATTTCAATCATCTTAGGCATCTTGTTTTCAAATTGCGATTATGGATCGTAAGACCCCACATTCTCTTCCATTCAACAACCTCTGCAATTGGGCCAGGAAAGCTAACCCACATTGCCGGAGAGAGAGAGCTTATGACTTTTGTTTAGGAGCTTCAATGACATTGATGGTGGAGGATCTGAACGTACAAGCGAAACAGTAGCGGACAAAGTGATACAATTATAAGTGTATATATCACTACTGAACATTATCTAAATGATCACTTAAATTTATCATAATCAATAATTTTATCATTGAATTTTAGAATATATCAAAAAGGTCACTGAACTTTAACTTTATCAATCAATTTGATAACTTTGTCTATTTTAAACATTCTAATTTGTTAAATATTTTGCTTATATATGAGATTTTGAGAGAAATACACATAGTATAAGTGAGAAAAGTATGAAAACCACAATGAAATAAGAAAAATTAACATCCAAGACACAGTTAAAGTTCAGTGACCTTTTTGATATTTTCTAAAGTTAAGTGATCAAATTGTCGATTATGACAAACTTGAGTGATCATTTCGGTCCTTTTTTCATATAACTAAGCGTAGAGAAACAACTGATGAAAATATATATTTAAAAAAAATGTTGAGTGGAGTGTAGTTTGTAATTGGGGAGTGTGAATTTCACAGCCATTAATTTAGGGTACACACCGAATTCATTTAGTACTGAAATAATAAAATCTTTGTCCAAAGGCTCAAAGCAGAAAGCAAAGGGAATGTAATTTGTGAACAAGCCAATTGAAGATGGTAAAGTAGGGTCGTCAACGAGTCAGGCCTCCGTGGGTTGGCCCTTATGGGTTTCGGGCCAGGCCGAATCGGATTTTAAGCACAATTGTAAAGCCTAAGTTCGACTCATGAAACTAGGCCTTGCGGGCCGGGCCGAACATCTCTATAGTTTTTGGGTCAGGCCGGGCCTAATTATTTTCTACATGAAAAATAAGTCAAACTCACTAGTCGCAAAAAAAAAGAGTTAAAAACTTGACTAATTTATATGTTTTCTAACTCTAATAGATACCCTCTTATACTAAAGTCAAATATAATTTTTGATTAAATTCTTTATCAAATTTAACAAGAATGGAGAGAGAAAATAGCTGATAGTTAAACTTTTTTCTCCAATATTTTTCTCTCTTCATAGTGCTTTATTTCAATTTAACTTATAAATATCTAGAATTATTGGAGCAAAAGTTAAAAATATGGTGGTTATATTTAGGTTTTGATGAATTTGACTAGAAAATAAGACTACTATTGGGGATGCTCTTAGATCAATACTCAAACATCAACTCAAAAATCATATAACATTTTCCAAACAATGAATACAGATTTTCTTTATATAAAACTAAATTTATTCATTAAAGCCAAGTAGCAAAATGAGAATCTAATAGCAAATCCAACTATCCAATTAAAAATTTATTCATTAACGTTGTAGCTTGTTTCTTTATTTTATTGTAATTTTTTTATATAAGTATATATTATAATTTATATATTAAATTTAAGAAATTAAAATACAACATGATTTTTCAGGTCGGGCTTCTTACGTGCCAGGCTTAAAAAATTAAGCCCAAGTCCGGTCCAAAATCCGATGGGCCGAGCCTATTACAGACTTTATTTCGAGTCTGATCAAATTTGAACTTCTCGAACCTTGTGGTTGGATGAGACCCATGGTAAAGTATGTGTATTATATTATAGACTCGCTGATCAAACGATGACCCCTGTGAAAAAGTGTACGTGTATTATATTATTGCATTCCATATGGGCTTGTTACGAAGGAGTACGTACCTTTCAATATCAAAATAGTTGTAGCGGAAGTTTCCCTCGTGTTCATTGATCGTCGACTGATATTCCTTCTTTCTTCCCCAGTCTCCACGACACGCGGTGAAGCAGCCGCCCGCGTTCAAGACACTGTTGATATTCCTTCTAAGAAACAAACAACTACTCCACCAATTCTTCACCTGCTTTTCTCTCTTTATAAATAGACAATCATCTATGTAGTACTAATATATCCAAGACCTTACCAGAAAAGTATTTCATTCTCAATAGTTCCTTCTGTTAATTACCGATCACATATATAATCAGACTAATCAAGATGAATTCAAGCACCACAAATTCTGCAGCAGCGTACCCTAAGCCTCCTTATTCGGCTCCACTACCACCAGCTGGTTATCCCACAAAATCAGATGCCGGCGACCAAAACCGTGTTCCGGTGGAAACCAAGTCGAAGGGCGATGGGTTCTGGAAGGGTTGCTGTGCTGCTCTGTGTTGTTGTTGTATGTTGGATGCTTGTTTTTAATGACCAGCATCCTTCGACATGTATGCTTCCTTTCTGACCATGTCGCATACATATCTTTCTTTGTTTGTGTCTAGAGATTTTCTTTTTTCTTGTGATTGTCCAATAACTTATTATCTTGTGTTTTAGTTGACTTTGTTTGTTAATTTATAAAAAATTAGAAATAAAATAATATGTATGTCGCCACAGAGTCACCTTTAATCGCATAGTACATTTGACACATACAAAATTAGAAACCGAGCATCGCTTCGCTGCCACTGTGCAAGAGAGGCTACAGGTTTTGCCTGCACGGAGGCAAACCACAATGAGAGAGCAATGAGGCCTCTCGACCAAAGCTGATTTGATAAAACATTGTCCGGAGTAAAATCGTTACATGTCCAAATGTCAATTTTTTTTCTCCGAATCTCGCTCTTCACAAATATTAAAATTATAAAAAAAGAAAAAACATGTCCAGCTGTGCTAAAAAAAGCCTCTTGATTAATCTCGTTTCTTCAGGAGGAATTAACCTACGGAGGCTTTGTTAAGTTTAGGGCGTTTAGGGCAAAACCCTCCCTCAACCTTACGGAGCAGTAGTTTCCATCGATGGAGCAACAAGTTGGCCCTATCATGGACTCCGAGCATCTCGAGAGGCCTCATTGCTCTCTCATTGTGGTTTGCCTCCGTGCAGGCGAAACTTGTAGCCTCTCTTGCACAGTGGCAGCGAAGCGGTGCTCGGTGGATTCAGGCCGATCTATGGGATTTTCGTCAGACAGATCCGGTCTTTAGGCGACCGACGCGCGCTCGATTGAAGCTTTTGATGGCCGTAATTCCTTTTCTGGGGGTGGCTCAACTTCGGTTTTGACGTCTAACCACGACCTTGTCGATCTGGAGATATACAATACCGATCCAAGCCGAGTTGCCGACTCCGATCGGTGAGTTGTGCTTCGCACCGTCGGAGGGACGGTCGAACTGAAGCGGCAAGGGAGGACTTGGTCGGAGATGGGTGCGAGCCGAATCTGGGATTGTTAGAAGCCATACTTTGGCAGTGGGCTATGAATACTGGGTCGGGTTGGTTCTAAGGCCCAGTGTGCATCTAGGTCCACTAAGGCCATTTTTTGGTTCTTAGGTTAGATATGGATCCAAATTTGGAAACTGGGTGAGTCGTTAATTTTGGACTTTGATTCTAGTTCAGATGTACATCTCCTACTAGCATTGGTTCCTAAAAGTAGCCTCCCACTTCCTGTTAGAATTACAAGTTGGCCTGGAGCAATTACTTGGTTATGGTTCTTGCGGTAGCCTCCCACTTCTTGTCCTACGTAATACGAGTTGGCCTGGAGTCACTACACATTATGGTTACAGTTACGTTAATATTTACACTGTCTATCACAGTTATAGTGCAGTCTTAGGTGCCCCTCGACATCATCTCTTAGTTCCTTTAGGTTTCTATTACTTACGTCGCTTCTATGTGTCGCTCTATATTTTTTCTTTTAGTTTGGTGATTGTCTACACCGTTTTATTATTTTAGTTGTACTCTTTGATTGATTTTCAATAGATTGCCTCTCATTTACCTTCATAAAAAATCATGTTTCTTCCTTCTCATCATGGTTGACACTTGACATACGATCAACTAACGACTTGATCAATTCTAGAGTGTTGCTGATAGAATAAGCTTCCTGGTCTACTGACAGGGGCGTAGCTATATTAGGATGAGGAGTATCAAATGACATTGCTCAATCCTTAATTACAACCATTGATTCATGTCCATCTTTTGACTTTTCAAACTTAAATTGAATAATTTAAGAAAATGACACCGCTAAATTGGGTTTACAAATCAAATCAAATGTCCAAATTTAATTAGCTAATTTAACTGAACTTAATTGTATCAATTAAAAAGTTTCATTTTTATTTTATCCTTTATCGGAATCCAATTCCATTTCCTAAATTACCAAATTAAATTCAAATTGATTTACCTATCACTGAGTATTGCTCTATTAATAAGAGAATCTTCCCTAAAACACAAATAGAAAATCTTAATTTTTTTTTAATTTTTAATCAAACATATGTAATTATAATATCATATTATCATCGATTGAAATATGAAAAATCATTGTGGATAATGTACGTACGTAGTGGCCGATTTAAAATTTTTATTTAGGTTGGGCAAGATCAAGTGAATGTAATATATTTTTAACACATCCAGGAAATCATAAAACTATTTTCGTTAGATTGGATGTGATATTCTGGGAACTAATGATGGAAGAAATAATTTTTTGGGACAAGTCATAATTATCAAGAAAATTTACATATTTTGAGTTCAATTCAATTGAAAATAATTGAATGAAAATATTTAAAGTTGCACTTGTCTTCTCAATTACATAGTTTGTCTTCATTTTGTCCTTCCTAATTTTTTCCCTTTTTATATGGCTTAATTATCTCAAACACTATAATATAAGTATAATATTAATCTAAGTATAAAAAGTGAGGTTCGGCAATTGCCCACGCTGATCTCTATGTGCATTCGCCAGTGTACGTACGTACATATAGTTTTTGAGAAGTTGACTATGTCTAAGATTTGACTATATATTTGTATTATTTAATATATAAAATCTTGGTGAATTCATGTTTAAGTTGTGACACGGTTGGATTACAATTCTAGCTATACCACTGTCTGCTGGAGGGGACATGTGTTTAATGGAGGAGCAATTAACCTGCTAAGTTGATTGAAGGAGCTAGCACTGAGAATAAGAATTATTATTGGGACTAGTATAACAGCAACAAGAATGCTAAAAATGTGATTAGGAACATCATGTTAGACATTGTTAAAGGGTTTGTAGAAGAACCTGAGTTAGCTTGGGATTTTCTAGAGGCCATTGCAGAGAAATATATGGAGAGTGAGAATGCTGAGATTGTTAGGTTGTCTAAGAAGTTCAGTGAGATGAGTTTTTCTGGTAAAGGGTCAATAAGGGAACACATTATGGGATTGATTGACATCAATGTTAGGCTCAAATATCTGAGTATGGGGGTTAAGGAGGAACAGGTTGTTCATGTGGCTCTTGAGTCTCTGCCACATACATACAGTAGCCTGAGAACCTCATATAACACATCTGACACTAAATGGAACCTGAATAAGCTCATCTATGCCTGTGTTACTGTGGAGGAAAGAATCAAGAAGGAGTCTGTGCCTTTCCCTACAGTTAATTTGGTTGAAAAACCAAAGAAAAAGCACTCTAATAAGCTTAAGGCTAGAAACACTACGTACCTCCACTAAAGTCACTTGAAAATATGCAGAATCCAAAGCTGGAAAAAACTTCAAACATAAGTGTTTCTTTTGCAAGAAACCTGGTCACATGAAGAAATATTGTCTTGGTTTCAAAGCCTGGATTACCAAGAAGAGTGAGTCTTTTTCAAATTCAGTCTTTTCTCTTGAAATAAATTTCTTAAACGTAGACACACACACTTATTGGTTAGATTCAGGCTCACTTATACATATTACCACTTCATTGCAGGATATCAAAAGAAAGAGAACACCAACAAGGAGTGAACAACAAGTCTGCCTGGGAAATGGGACAAGGGTAGTAATTAGGGCTATTGGAACTCTAAAGCTTGATTTAGGATTAGGAAATTTTATTTTTCTTGAGACGGTTTATTATATTCCTTCCTTGAAAATGAATCATATTTCAGTAGGTCTTTTGGTCAGTATTGGTTGTAGACTTGTTAATATTGATTAGGAAGGAATAAAGCTATTTTAGAGTTCAAAACTTGTTGGTTGTGGTGTGTTTTCAAATCATTATTTGAGATTGAATTGTTGTTCTATTAGGCAGGAGATACTACTGATTGAGAATGATGAAAACACTAATGCATATAACAACAGTAAGAGAACCTTATACAATAACAAATATGCAAATCTGTGGCATAGAAAATTAGACCACATATCCAAAGAAAGGCTTAAAACACTTGAGAAAAATAAAATACTACCTAAACTAGATTATTCATATTTGAATGACTGCCTTGAATGTTTTAAAGGAAAATTGACTCACAGTAGGCAGAAAATTGCATACAGAAGTCAAAAACTCTTAAAACTAATTCATATAGACATATGTGGACCATTCAAACACAAAATGATTAGTGGAAATTTCTACTTCATCACCTTTATAGATGACTATTCCAGGTACTGCTATATATATATAATGTCAGAAAAATCACAAGAACTTGATGCATTCATAATCTACAAAATAGAAGTAGAATTACAGCTTGAAAACAAGATTAAAGTGATAAGATCTGATAGGGGAAGGGAGTTCTATGGTAGACATACTGAGGCAAGTCAGCAAAAAGGACATTTTCCACTGTATTTACAATAAAATGGCATTAAGGCACAATATACAACTCCCTATAATCCTCAACAAAATGGTGCGGTAGAAAGAAAGAATAAAACATTAATGAATTGAATATGGTGAGATGCATGATGTGCACTTCAGGATTACCTAGATTCTTATGGGGTGAAGCTCTTAAGACAAAAAATTACATTTGCAGTAGATTACATAGCAAGTCTGTAGATGGGACACCATTTGAACTATGGTGTGGAAGACAGCGAAGCTTGCATCACTGTCATGTATGGGGATTGAAAGATGAAACTAAAATTCCTAATGCACTAACAAAGAAATTGGATCGAAAAACCGTGAGTTGTCATTTTATAGGGTATTGTAAAAATCAAAGGGCTATAAATTTTATTCACCTCATTATGTAACCAGAACTTTTGAAATAAATCAAGCTAAGTTCTTGGATGAAGGAGGTTGTAATTCAAATTTTGAAGATTTATTTGCAGAATTTGAAGAAGCTTCAGAAAATGAAAATTTTGGAATGTTTTTACCTATAGTACCAGATACTGATATGATAACTAAAAATGCAGTAAATGAAGTTCAGAATCATGATTTCGCAGAACCAATAGTCTTAGGCGATCCAGCAACTATTCCAGATCAAAATAAACCTATAGATATGGAAATTGAAGTATGTAGCACAACCTAACATAGCAGAGCCTCAGTCTAGGAGATCTCAGAGAGAGAAAATACCAAAATATGGTGAAAATAATGATTACCTCGTATATCTGCAAAAGCTTGATGCATTAGCTGAAGATTCAGATCCTTTAAGCTATAAACAAGCTTTAAACAACACTGAAATTGATCAGTGGCAGATAGCAATGGAAGAAGAAATCTTGTCCGTGGAAAGGAACAAAGTGTGGGAATTAGTTAAGCTTGATGCAAACCAGAACCCTATAGGGTGCAAATGGGTATTTAAGACAAAAAGGGATGCTAATGGTGACATAGAGAGGTATAAATCAAGACTCAAAGCTAAGGGTTTTACACAAAAAGAGGGCATTGACTATACTGAAATATTTTCTCCCGTATCAACAAAGGACTCATTTAGAATAATAATGGCTCTTGTAGCACATTATAATATGGAATTACATCAAATGGATGTAAAAACTGCCTTTTTGAATGGAAAGTTAGGTGAAGTCATCTATATGAGACAACCCGAAGGTTTTGTGGAATCTGAAAAAGAAAACCTTGTTTACAAACTTAAGAAATTCATTTATGGATTAAAACAGGCTTCTAGAAAATGATACAAGAAGTTTGATTCTGTGATATCTATATATAGTTTTACTGAAAATATTGTTGATGAATGTGTATACGTTAAAACAGTTGGATTTTTTTTTATTTTTCTTATACTGTATGTAGATGATATACTTTTAGCCAGCAGCAATATGAAACTACTTAAAGACACCAAAACTTTTTTATCAAGCAATTTTGATATGAAAGATTTAGGTGAAGCCTCTTATGTTTTAGGTATTGAAATCAAATGTGACAAGAAACGTGGATTATTAGGTCTCTCTAAAAAAAAACTAAATTCAAAATTTTTTGAAGAGATTTAGAATGGAGACATGTTTAGGAAGTGAAGCTCCAATGTCAAAAGAAGATAAACTATCCAAGAGTAAAAATTCTAAAAATGGGGGGAAGATGAGTGATATGGATAGCAAGCCTTATGCTAAACTCATTGGTAGTCTCATGTATGCACAGGTCTGTACCAGACCTGATTTAGCATATGCAGTTGGAATTTTATCCAGATTTCAATCAAATCCTACTCTAGAGCATTGGACAGCTGGTAAAAAAGTACTTGGGTATTTACAAAAAATTAAATTTCACATGTTAGAATTAGTTGGATATATAGACTTTGATTTTGCAGGTCATTATCTTGATTCGAAGAAATCTACATTTGGATATGTTTTTATGCTAGCAGAAGGTGTCGTGGCATGAAAACCCATGAAACAGACCTTAATTTTCACCTCCACAATGCAAGTTGAATTCATAGCTGTTTATGAGGGTGTATGTGAGGGCTTATGGATTAAAAACTTTCTACTCCAGACCAAAGTTTTAAGTTCCATAGTTTCTAAATCACTTAAAATTTTCTGTGATAATGAGGCTGCAGTGTTTTTCAGTAAAAACAGTAAGAGATCAAATAATTCTAAGCATATAGATCTTAAGTACTACAGTGTTAGACAGAGAGAGAAACTAGGAGAAGTTCAAGTGTTGAATGTTGATACTGAGTCGCAGCTTACAGACCCATTTACAAAGGCTTTACCAGTTACAAGCTTCAAAAGGCATACTGAGAACATAGGAATTTTGTCTGAGTTGGATGCTTGAGTTCAGTGGCAGTATTAAGTCATTTTTAGACTTTTATTTTGATGAAATATTTTTATTTCAGTTTTTGAATATTCCAGCTACTGGTATTTTACCTTACAAGATTTGAATAAAATTGAAGTGTTTCAGAAATGATTATTCTTGTGTCAATTTTCTTACATTCGGAAAATTTTACAATGATTATACCGTTTTATCTATTATGTTTTCAGTTATTCAAAAAGCAATGCCTAGTTCACTGGTGTACAGTAATTGCATTTGGGATTTTGATGTTGTCAGAATCATTAAGTGGACTGTGAAATGATGAATTTACAGGTAAATATAGTTCCTATCTATTTTCACTATTATCACTTACAGCTTATGTGAGTGTAGCAATTTTTGGTAGTTATTGTGACGACCCGGAACAGAATCAGTAGTGTAATCGGCTTAATCCACAAGGTTGCGCGTAATCGCAGATTTCCGATAATTGATTGAATCGCCAGACTTGATCACGACTAAATTATTGGCCGAGAATTTGAGTTGAGTCTCTTCTCGAGAGTTGTTGTATGCGTGATTTCGAGTTCGTGGGCGGTTTCGGATTATTATTTGGACGAACGAGGAATATAATATGAATATTTGAAATTTCGATATATTGTCGAGTTTATCAGTTTGTGTTCGAGTCTATCCGAATCGTGATTGTGATCCATTTTTGACCGTTGATCAACCCGAAGCGTAAATGTAATGATTATCGACTTGATTTGCGAGTTTTGCTATTTGTCGTGATTTCGACGTAATCTGTTAATATGGCGGCTTCCTTATCGACTAAATTATCGGGTGAGAATTTGATTTCAGATCCTTCGTGGAAGTTGTAGAAAATTTAATTTCGAGCTTGTGGGAACTTCTGGAGGATTTTTCCGAGTTACGAAGAATATGTTGTGAATATTTTCGGCCGTTGATCGTTTAATCAGATAAGTTTGTGATGCATTGGCCCGTTGACTTTTTATCAGATTGGTCGAATTGTTTGACTTCGGGTGGTAATTGAAGAATTTGCCGAGATAAGTTTGTTGACGCAAGAATTGTTGAAAACGGAATTACGACGCGAAAGTTACGTTTATTAGAAGTTTGTCGTAAAGTTAATTATGGTAGTTTCCAAAATTGGAAAGTATTTATGAAAGGACCCAACCTCGATTTAGCTCCCTAAACCGGAATCAAACCCTTTCGAAAACACGAACAAACAAAAACCGTAGAAATTTCGGCAGAGTTTCGTTACTAACGTGACATTACCATTACCTGCACGCGGAAAATACACTTCATCCTATGCCACAAAAATCAAACCGTGGGCACCAATCCCATCCAGATTTCTCAATATATCAACAATAATGTAAAGTAGTAAATATAACTATACTTTACAGAAATCCGTGGAAAATCGTATAAAAATATACAACAGAATACTCAGAGCGACCTCTAATGTATAATCATATAAGTGTGCCACAGTAGGTAGAACAATAAACCTACTGGAAGAAACAAGGTAGCTCGAGCACTATGCCTCCGACCACGACGTGCGACACCAGAGTCCGAACTGCAAACTGGGCACAGAAATCGAAAAGCCCAGGGGAAAGACATGAAAACTGTTAGAGTGAGTGGACGAAAATAAATGTCTTTCACCAGTTGATATATATGTTGAAAATAACATATGCGAGTCCAGGTAAATAAAATAACAAAGTACACGAGGTAAAATCATACTCCTCCAGCGTACTGAGCATGCAAGTAAAAATCCCACTGGGTCACTCATGGACACATCCGTGCTAGTACAGTCTGAATCACGGGATCCCAGACCCACACGTGATTCTAGTCCAGAAAGGCCTCGGTTCCGGGGAAACGCCCCGCACCGGTCAGGTCGGGGTAACGCCCCTCCTGGCAGCCTACCATCGGGGATCAACCGAGAGGCAAGTTTATCGATACAACAACGTAACTGAGACTGTACTCTATGTAAATCAAATCATAAACAGTTCGATGCAAATGCATGAAACAGCATATAAGTGTATATATATTCGTATACTTATATCCGTATATGTATAATCATAAAACACATGCTCACGTAATCCGAAATCTCATACGCATGCTCAAATTCATAAAACGTGTATAAAGACTCGCAAACAATCCGTGAAAAGAAATTATCCACTCACAGACTAGCGTAACGCAATTCGCGTTAACCCGTGATCCGGCGGAAAGTCTCTCGCCAAACAAACGATCACGAACCCCTGAATAATCACAAAGTTCATATCTCAAAGTCATAACTCGACAATTCAAAACAAATCACGGGAAATCACCGTTCTCGGAAACACATAATCCGAATACGACGAATCGTCGAAAATCCGATATTCACACCTCAATACCTCGCTGTACTTTCGAACGCTCAATTCGAAAAACGAACCTCCCCACTGCGATCGGGGCGCGATTTTGAGTGAAATAACATGCAACTTGTCGAAAACTCCAAAAAGTCAAATTTTGACCGCTGTTGACCGTTGACCGTTGACCGCCGTCAACTGTGGCGCCGCCACCAAACTGAACTTTTCCCGGCGGAGCAACCTCTATTCCACTCAAAATCATCCACTGAGCAACTTTGTCAACTGCATCGAAGGCCAATTCTCACTCTAACTAGGTTAATTTCATGCAAAACCGAATTGGTACCAAATTTTCAAATCCAAAATTCTCCATCCACAAACAAAATTAGAACTCCATACTTACATAGTAGTTTCATGGTGATGAGGGATACAAAGCCCACTCCAAATTGTAGCTTGAATCGGTCTAAATCATTGAACCCGAATTCACCATTTTTTCTTGAATTTTGGCCGGATATAACTTCTCCTCCGGCGAGCCTTGCCGTGAAAGGAGGCCGGAGATGGACTCGGGAGGCCGAGCCAAAGAGAACGGGACCGGAGCCAAGGCCGGAGATGGCCGGACGGTGCTCCGTCGCCGGCGAGCCGTACGGCGTCGCACCACCATCACCACAGCTCGAGTTGACCGAGTCAACTCTACATAATTGCATGTTTGACTTTCCCAAAGGGGAAACCCACATATATACACTTTCCCAGAATGAAAACCCCATAATTCATATTTCGATAAACTTCAAACACACGTAATTTCCTCGTCGTAATTCCGATTCCAATAATTCTCGCGGCCACAAACTGGACTCAACATACTCTTCAATTATCACCCGAAGTCAAACACATCGACCAAACGGATAAAAAGTCAACTGTTCAACCCAAACACAAACTTATCCGATTAAATAATCAACAAACGGAAATATTCACAACTTAATCTTCGTAACTCAAAATAATACTCCGGAAGTTCCCACAAGCTCGAAATTAAATTCTCAACAACTTCCGTGAAGAAGCCGAAACCAAATTCTCGTCCGGTAATTTAGTCGCTAAGAGCATCACTATTTAAATCCGATTACGTCGAAACTTCAAATATTCATCATTTATTCCTCGGTCGTCCAAATAACGATCCGGAACCGCCCACGAACTCGAAATCACACGTACAACGACTCTCGAGAAGAGACCCAGCTCCAATTCTCGACCAATGATTTAGTCGTTAACAAATCTGGCGATTCAAACACTGTCGTAACTCTGCGACTACGCGCAAGCTCGTAGATCAAGCTGATTCCACTGCTGATTCCGTTCTGGGTCGTCACAATTTAAGTGGGTTTCCTCTTTTGGAAAGTCAAACTGTTCAATAATTATTGTTGACTGAGTCAACGGGGGGGGGGGGGGGGGGGGGGGGGGGGGGTGAATGGAGTGCTACGGTGGAGGCGGCTCGCCGGCGGTGGGATGCTGTCTGGCCACACCCCAGACCTTGGGGTTGGACTCTTTCCGTTCGCCCCGACGTCCCCGACGTGTTTCCGGCCACCATCGACGACGAGGACGCCGGAGGAGGAGCAATTTCCGGTTGGAAATTAGTGGATTTTGGGGTTTTTGGTTGATTCTTTTCCGGCCAAATTGAGAGGCATGAAGCACTGGGATTTGAAGCCCTCATCACCACGAATCTACCTATGTAAGTATGGTGTTCCAATTCATTTTGTACATGGAGAATTGATCGATTAAAGTTTGTGTGAGAATTCGGTTTTGCATGAAATTGGACTAGTTAGAGTCAAAATTGATCTTTGGTGTAGTTATGGAAGTTGTTTGTTGGATGATTTTGAGTGGAATAGGTGTTGGTTCGCCAGAGAATTTCACGGTTGGGTTGCGCGGCGGTGGTCAACGGCGGTGCTCCGGTCAAAGTTGACTTTTTGGGGTTTTTGACGAGTTATATGTCGTTTCACTCAGAATCGCCCCCCGATCGCAATGGTTAGGTTTGTTTTTCGATTTGAGCATCGGAAATTATAGCGAGGTTTTGTGGTGTGATTATCGGATTTTCACGATTTCGTTGTTATTGGATTATACGTTTCCGGGAACGGTTGTTTCTCGTGATATGAATTGAGGTTTGGAGTTATGATTTTGAGCGGTGGATTTTATGTTTGTTCAGGGGTTCGTGATCGTTCGTTTGGCGAGGGATTTTTCTCCGGATCACGGGATTAACGCGAATTGCATTACGCTCACCTGTGAGTGGACATTTCTTTTCACGGATTTATTGCGAGTCTTTTATCTACGTTTTACGAGCATGAGCATGCAGTTATGATCATAATTTAAATGAGCATGTGTTTTACGATTATGCATCTATGAATATACATACATATATATATTATGTTTTATGCATGTGCATGGAAAGTATTTGTGATTTGGTTTACACAGAGTACAGTCTCAGTTATCAGGGTTGTATCCATACACATGGCTTCTCGGCTGATCCCGGAGTACGCTCTGGGGGGGGGGGGGGACAGATATCCTGACCCGAGGCCTTTCTGGCTTGGAATCACGTGTGGGTCTGGGATCCCGTGATTCAGACTGTACTAGCGCGAGGGAGTCCATGAGTGACCCCGCGGTATTTATGATGCATGCTCTGTACATGTGAGGAGTTAGAGTCTCCCTCGTGTACCATTTGATTTTTATGCATTTAGACTCGCATATGTTTTTATAACATATATTATTCGACGAAAGACATTTATTTTCGTCAACTCACTCTAACGATTTTCATGTCTTTCCCCTGGGCTTTTCGGTTTCCGTGCCCAGTTTACAGTTCAGACTCTTATGTCGCACGTCATGGTCGGAGGCATAGTATTCGAGCTACCTTGTTTCTTCTAGTAGGTTTCTTGTTCTACCTGCTGTGGTATATTTATATAATTATAGACTAGAGGTCGCTCTGAGCATTCTGATGTTATACTTTTATACGATTTTTCCCCGGATTTATGTAAGTATGGTTTTATTGATTACTTTACATTACTGTTATGATATTGAGAAATCCGGATGGGATTGGTGCCCACGGTTTGATTTTTGTGGCATAGGATGAAGTGTTATTTTCCGGGTGCAGGTATTGGCAATTCCGCGTTAGTAGCGTTACTCTGCCGAAATTTTTATGGTTTTTGTTAGTTCTTGTTTTCAGAAGGGGTTTGATTCCGGTTTAGGAAACTAAATCGGGGTTGGGTCCTTTCAGTTATTCCTAATCAGTTCGTTAAATATGATCATGTCTGATTTTGAGTTCTTCAATTGTTGATGTGTCTTAACCAAGTTAGTTGAGATATGAGTTTTTGAATAATTCAATGCACACTTTAGTTGTTATTTAGATATCATTTTAGTGATTCATTTTAAGACATGTTTAGTCCAAGTGGGAGAATGTTGGAATATATGTGGACTTAAATTATGTCTTTATACATCAGTGAATCAATATTGAATAACCAGCAAGAATTATGCAATTATAACTCTACTACTGGTTGCCTACAAAGTGGTATATTGTTAGTAGAAGCATGACTCTCCTTGAGTTGATAACCTGATCAACATGAAGAGTTTGTGATAAGAATTGAGTTTCTAGTTGGAATGGACATTTAGAAGGTATTAGACTCCTTATGGGATGAGTCTAAGCCTCAGTCATAGTTCTATATAAAGAGGAGGAAGCCCCTGGCTACAACACGGTTGAAAAAGCATTCGGTTTAGCCCCATTACTAGAGCTATCTGTGTTGTGTGTCCAAAAGACTTTACTCGAGTACCAAGGAACAACAGGTGATATCCAAGATGTCAATGCAGCAACATAACAATGGAGGAAGCCAGATCCTTAGTGAAGGTATAGTCTTAGCCTGAAAATACTGAATTATTTGTTGCATATAGTTATAGGTTCTATGGTTTGTATTGATGCAAAAATGATCCTGTGGTATTGATTGATGTTTCAGTGTTCATCAATGGTAACACTGGTTGCGTTGGTTGTACGAAGAGGCTGGCCGAGTCCGAAGTTGGCCAGGTAGGGGCACATGTCGGTGCGGAAGTTGAGTTCGTGGCAGTTGTTGAGGAGTCTGAGGTTGAACTTCTCCGGCAATGTGTATACGTACGTAGATGGAAACATTTTTGTTACACGTCAGAATGGTTGGTTTGGCGAGGGTTACAACAACGTTGTCGTTTTGGTTGTTGTTGTTATTGATGTTGGTTTGGGTTTAGTTAATATGAGGAGGAGGATAATGTTGTGGAATCTGGTGATCATGTCAGTGAAGTTTGATAAGAGCCTGGGGGGATGATGGGAACCAAAGGATAAGGCAAGCAGCTGAGATAGGAAGAGAAGTAAGGAGGAACACCACCTCAATGGAATTGGTGGGTTTTTCTCACCGGAAAACATCAAGAAGAAGTTGAAGACGAAGAAGAAGAATATTATAATCTATAAGTATTATAAGATTTAAGTCATAATAGACGTGTTATAACAAATGTAAGAAAAAACACAGATTTACGTGGTTCACTAACGATATGTTAACTACGTCCATGGGCAGAAGGAGAATAGTTTTATTATCCTGAGGAAACCGGATTACAGATTACAGAATATCACACTAGGTTAATAATCTAAAAGATATATATACCCCCGAATGGTAGGCCCAACAAGAAAAATCAAAGTCCAATATGACTTGAATTACAAACCGGTCAATAAAGCCCCCATATGTTATCAGCATACAAACCTGATTCAAGATATATTAACAATACAATTCAATTAGTCAAAGGATGGTTCTAGTTTTGTGCATTCTTTTTTGTCTGCTAACTACGCTAGCTCATTTGAAAGGTCCTTTCTGGGGGCGTTTGTTTTTTTTTTTGCACCTAGCTATAGTCTGCACCTGATAATGTGAGCAATTAATTGTTTTCTGATTAATATATTCTATGTTTGACGAGCAAGGGCTAGTTGCCGATGCTTTCATGTCCATCACAGAAATGTCCGTGAAATAGAATAGGGAAAATAAATCGCAAATGTGCTGATCAATGTGACAAAAGGAGACGACTATAGGAACATGCATATAAATTATTGGGTTAGCTGGAAAGCAAAAATAATTGGAGAAAATATCTAATATGTCTCTACGTACGAATCAAATCAATGCGCAATAATGCCCTTCAAATAATAGTTTTGTTGATGTGTTTGGCCAGTGATGAAACTGCAACATCAACACGTCTGTGAACCCTAATTAAATCTGACGCATACGGGTGGGCATAAGTCATCTCGGAATCGAGCCTATAAGTCTTTCCTGCGTCCTCTTAATCCTATCTCTCGAAATCTTGAGCAGTTCATCTTCAATTCTTTTAGTGGATTCAGGTCAATGAATATCGAATAGCCATCTGCATCCTCAAGTAAAAACCATGCATACTGATTGTAAGCTGAGGAGGGTGAAAAGAAAACCTGCAGGTATACATCCCATTAGGACCGAGTCAAACCTTGACCGCCTCGTCCGCGTGTCGCCGGGCGGTTGCAAGCAGAAAACCGACCGAGTCATTACCCTAAGGACCTCGCTCGCGACCAAACACTTTCTGCCCCCGCAGGGACCGCCGGAGCTCAAGAGCATGTACCAAGTCGACTCACCGCATTGCCTTGTGCACTCTTTCCTAATTCTCCTTGTCTTTCTTGGCCCTCGTACGAACGAAAATAAATAGAGCCTCTCCATTTCCCTCACCTTGTTTTGCCACGTCACCATTTCGTCCGCCGTTGAGGGGTGGAAGTACGACGGGTAGGGTATGCCGTGTTGGTTCTCGCTCGACTCGTATCGCTCTATGAAGAACGTCGACATGTTCTTCACGACCGGTACGTTTAGAAGGTTATTGGCTTTATCAAAATATTTTATTCCCATGTAATCGGAAGCGACTCTCCCCAAGACCATAAAATGCTCCGCCGCCACGCGGGCTGTGCTTGAATGTAGTCGGCCAAGTCTGAAAGAATAATGTGGACATTATCAATTTCACATCAAGTAAATTAGCAACTTATCATGTGCATGCAAAACAAGTAATAGAGAATTGTTTGACTTTCTATCCTTGATTAGATATTTATTTCGTATCAAATAAATATGGTAGGAGTTTAACATGATTTTTTTTTTTTTGAAAGGAAGTTTAGCAGGATTTTAGTCATTGACATAATCATGATTGATATACATTGATAATATGGCATCCATTTGTTTCATTTATGGGAGGATGCATACTACTATCGATTTCCTATATAAACTAAGGTCCCTACACTCTCTCTACCACCGTTATCATGAATCTTGCCCCATAGAGAGTAAACGCTTAGAGAGACATTGTAGAAGACTTGAGTTTGGATCGAAGGCCTCAACTGGTTAGTCGATCAATATGTTCTCCTATTTCTATTTCAAGTTATGCACTTTTTTATGTGTATGTGTCTTTGTTTGGATTTGTAAACTTCAACGTATAATTGTGAGAATAATAGTTAGTTAGAGATTTTTAAGGGTTAACCAGTCATATTTCCTTAAATTTGATTCAATAAAGATAAGAGATAAAAGTAAAAAAATAATTACTACAAATATTTTCACAACCCGTTAGCTTTAATTCCACAACCCATTTAGCTTTCTTATCAATTGGAGATTTAGTGTAAACTCATGCTTTTTTTCTTCTTTATTTTTTTTTATTAATTTTTAAAGAAAGGGACACCATACCAATTGCTCACAGGGGCTTCATTGAAAAATTAAGGTATGTAAAGGTTTAATGCTTTGGGTGGTGATGATTGATGGTTTAAGTTCTATCTTAAAGATTCTATATGCTTGCTTTTTTGTTTATTGTGTAGGTGAATTGCAGTAATCAGGCTTGAAGAACAACATTTGATAGGGCTTACGGAAAATCTTTCAGTTTAGTATAATCAAGGGATACATACTACATGCAAAAGCCAATTGAAGTTGCCGCAACATATCAATAGAAGCTATTCCCCGTTTTCTCTTAAGTAAGATCCTTGGTTCCATGGATTTTGGTTTGTTTAAAGGATATATGTTTATTGTTATCTTTGGTTAGACTTTTTAGTTTACAGTTTATATGCTCCTGTAATGACTTCTTTACTGGTGTACTATGGTCATGTACTTATTGGATACAGTAATTTCCAGTCCAAGGTGATAGGGAGGCTCCTAGCAGGTCTCTTTGGCCCGACAAGATTTTGTTTTTTCAAAACTAGGTAAATTCAAATGTCCATTTGAGTTTTGTGAGATAAACTCAAACACAAGCAATTGATTCTCTCTCTTTTTCTCCAGGTGGCCAAAAGAAGAGCTGGGTTGTTGAACTACATGTTGTTTCTCTGATTAACTCCAATCTTGCCAAACACCTTCATAAATGGTGGGTTTCACCAATAGTTGACGTGCCTTATCGTACTTTCTTCCTTGCAACCTCAATTGGTCTCATACCTGCTGCTCATGTCACTGTCAGGGTAAATATTTTTCACTTCTTTTCAGAATAACATTGGTATTGATTGAAATTTGTTTTTTGTTATCGAACATATTCCTTCTCGGTCTAACTAACTCACTTTTTATCATGTATTCTAAAATTTGAAATTTGGGTTCTATGAAGGTTTGAGAAAAACTCTATTATGATACTCAACTTTCCTTCCATTGGTGCAGCTCAACTTAGTCACCAAAGAAGAACCAGACTGCTAGAGGTAGAACAAAAGTCGACCATTACATGTATCTTTTGGGTTACAATACTTGAATATCAATGTATGGAATATCATTAAATATGTATTTGACAATCAAATAATAAGTGATGGGGTCATATTATCTCTATTACTTCTATTAAATGATAGAATATGTAACCCTAGTGATGCTTAGTTATTAAGCTACGTTAGTGTTTCATTGTATTTTCAAATAACCAAGTAAATACTGTCACTAAATATATTTTTCATAGACTATTAAATTTTGGATAAATTGAAAGGACCCAACCCCGATTTAGTTTCCTAAACCGGAATCAAACCCCTTTTGAAAACACGAACTTGCAAAAACCACAAAAATTTCGGCAGAGTTTCATTACTACGTTGAATTGTCATTAACCTGCACCCGAAAACACACTTCATCCTATGCCACAAAAGCCAAACTGTGGGCACCAATCCCATCCGGATTTCTCAATAACATAACAATAATGTAAAGTAGTAAGTAAAACTGTACTTTATAGAAATCCGGGGAAAATCATATGAAAAACATAATAGTAGTGTAATCAGAGCGACCTCTAGTGTATATATACAAAATATACTACAGTAGGTGAAACAAGAAACCTACTGGAAAAGAAACGTAGCTCGAACACTAAGCCTCCAACCGTGACGTGAGACACCAAAATCCGAACTGTAAACTTGTCACGGAAACCGAAAACACCAGGGGAAAGGCAAATAAAATCGTTAGAGTGAGTGGACGAAAATAATTGTATGCCTTTTACCAAACATATATCATAAAATAAAGCAAAGCGAGTTCATAAAATGAATGGAGGTGCCAGGCGAATCTCTCAAGCCCGACGGTGATAGACTAGGCGAATCTCTCAAGCCTAGTGGGCACATCAGGGGAATCTCTAAACCCTGGATCTGACTATTGGCAATCAACCGAGTAGCCAATGCATCGATGCTAAGTAAATGCCATCACCATATAAAATATAAAACAATACCTCCAAAAACAATAAATAATCTCAACATCGTATCGTAAATAAATACGAAAATCAAGAACTCGCTACGATAGTGAAATAAAAAGGTCCACTCACAAATGAGCACAGTGCACACACGCGCTAATCACGAGATCCGACGGAAGATCTCTCGCCCAACGTACGATCTCGATCCCCTGAATAATCACAAAATATAACTGATCAAAATCACAATTCAATACCCTGAACCACATTTCGGAAACCAACCATTTCCGGAAACATATAACTCGATACAAAATAATCGACGAAATTCCCCACACTCTCCACAAAAACCCTCGACTAAAAATCCGGCATCCAAATCATCTCGAAAACCTCACGACTGCGTTCGGAGCTTGAAACGAGTCGGAAACACCTAAAAAACTCAAAAATCCAGACCTCGCCGAAGCACCGCCGTGGACCACCGCCGCCAGCGGCGGCGCGGTAGCGACGGCGACCAAATCCAACGAAATTTTCTAGAAATGATCCTCCCCACAAGCCCAATAACTTCTCTCAAAGGACTAACATCATGCCACCACCATAGTGGCCAGAATAAGCCTCGAAAGTCACGGAATCCATTGATTCAGGTGACTTTCCGGCGAGCTCCAAAACGGTATCCAACCCAAAATTCCTTCCACCCAAAAGCAACTAGAGGTTGAGGGGAACCTTTCCCTCCAAACACCCGACCCCAAAAGTGGCTGGAGCCGGCCACCCGAATCCGGCGAAAATCACGATTTTCCTCGAGCTTGTTCTCCCTCCAAACATCATCAATTCACAAAATTCCAAGTTCCAAACCATAGGAAATCAAGAGAGGAATCTATGCATACCAATATCTTGGCCAGAATCGTGAAACCCAACAGCGGCAGTTCGCACGCGCGGTAGAGCTCTGGTCAACGAAAGTCAACGGTCAAAATCCTTGGTCAAACGACGGTCAAACTTCCCGAACAGTGTTTTCGACAATTTTTTGACTATTTCCGATATTTATACTCGCGGCTCGATACGATCGACAGTCCAAAACGGATCACATCCACGTTTCGGATAACTCAAATATGAACGGATAAACACGACGAAATTCCGCGATTTCAATTAACCAAAAATCGTCCACGAACTCGAAATCACGCGTACAACAATTCTCGTGAAGAGACTCAACTCAAATTCTCGCTCGATAATTAAGTCGTGATCAAAACCGCCAATTCGATCAATTCACGGAAAACTGTAATTACTCGCTAACTCGTGGATTAAGCCGATTACTATACTGATTCTGATTTGGGACGTCACAAATCTACCCCCCTTTAAAAAAATTCGACCTTGAAATTTATGTACCTGCTAGGTGAACATATGAGGATACTGCTCCCGCATACGCTGCTCAGTTTCCCAGGTGGCCTCCTCAACCGAGTGATTCTGCAACAAGACCTTCACAAGCAGTATAACACGGTGCCTCAACTCCTGCTCACGCCGATCGAGAATATGTACAGGCTCCTCCACATATGTCAAATCCTCCTGGATAGGAAGCTGATGTGGTGCTAACACATGTGATGGATCTGGAATATATTTCCGCTACATCGAGACATGGAAAACATCGTGTACACGAGCCATCTCAGAAGGCAACTCTAATCTGTAAGCCACGACACCAACCTTCTCAGTAATCTCGTACGGACCAATGTACCATGGTCGAAGCTTGCCACGCTTCCCAAAACGCACAACTCCCGTCCAAGGAGATAGTTTCAGGAAGACTCAATCGCCCACCTTGAACTCGAGACTCTTTCTTCTCACGTTTGCATAACTCTTTTGGCGATCCTGGGAAATCTTCAATCTGTCTCGGATAATCTGAATATTCTCCATCGTGCTCTTCACCAGATCAGGGCCAATAAGCCATTGCTCGCCCACCTCACTCCAACACAATGGAGTGCGGCACTGCCTCCCGTATAGGGCCTCATACGGTGCCATCTCAATACTGGCTTGATAGTTGTTGTTGTAAGCAAACTCAATCAAATGTAGTTGCTAGTCCCAATTTCCTCGAAACTGCAAAACACAAGACCGCAACATATCCTCGAGAGTCTGAATAGTCCTCTCAGATTGTCCATCAGTCTGAGGATGAAAAGCTGTACTGAAATGCAATCTAGTACACAAGGCTCGCTATAATGCCTGCCAGAACTCTGAAGTAAACTGACTGTCTCGGTCAGAAACAATAGATACAGGCACACCATCAGAGGAACGATCTCCGCCAAATACACCTTTGTCAATCTGCCCACTGAAATCTTCCCCGGAAATGCAAGAAAATGAGCGGATTTCGTCAATTGATCTACGATAACCTAAATACCAGTATTACCAGCCGAAGTACGCGGTAACTGATACATGAAATCCATGGTAATGTGCTCCCACTTCCAAACCAGAATTTCCATGGGCTACAACTTTCCCGCAGGCTTCTGCCTCTCCGCTTTAACCTGCTAACAAATCAAACATCTGCTCACATATGCGGCAATCTCCCGCTTCATATTGTGCCACCAGTAATAAGCTCGAAGTGTACGAAACATCTTCGTACCGCTGGGATGCATCACATACGCTAAACAATGAGCTTCGTCTAAAATCTCTTTCTTCAAATTCTTGTCCCTGGGTACACATAATCTACCTCTAAATAGCAACGTACCATCATCACTCAACCGAAACTTTGTTAGCACATCATTCCGAATCATGGTCTTCTTGTCCAACAGATAGGAATCTGTATCCTGAGCTTCCTGAACCTGATCAACCAATACCGGTCAAACCTGGAAACTAGCCAGCAAAGATCAATCATCGTTCCACTCGAACTCAGCTCCCGTAGCCCGTAACTCAGCTAACATGGAAACTCTGGCCACACACACATGAAACAATGAAGCTCCGGATTTCCGACTGAGTGCATCAGTAACAACATTAGCCTTCCCTGGATGGTACTCGAAAGTGCAATCATAGTCATTGATCAACTCCATCCATCTGCGCTACCTCATATTCAAGTTTGGCTGCATGCGCAAATAAGTGAGACTCTTGTGATCGGTGTATATCTTGCACTGAGCTCCGTACAAGTAGTGTCTCCAACTCTTCAACGCTAATACAATAGCAGCCAACTCCAAATCATGCGTCAGATAGTTGACTTCATGTGGTTTCAGCTGCCTGGAACCGTAGGCCACAACCATGCCATGCTGCATCAAAACACAACCAAGTCCTAACTTCGATGCATCGCTGTAAACCATGAACTCTCCACTATCGTCAGGTAAAGTCAGAACTGGTGCAGTAGTCAACTTTTCCTTCAAGAGCAAGTAACTCTCCTCACATGCATCAGACCACTCGAACTTCACGCCTTGGTAAGTGGAGTGGCAATCCGTGAAAAATCCTGCACAAAACGCCGATAGTAACTTGCCAAACCCAAGAAACTCCTGATCTCTTGTACGGTGGTAGGTCTACTCTAATTCAACACGACTTCAATCTTGTCAGGATCAACGCCGACTCCTTCAGCTGATATCATGTGACCCAAAAACTTCACGTTATCCAACCAAAACTCACACTTGTTGAACTTCGCAAACAGATGATTGTCCCGCAAAGTCCGCAACACAACTCGTAAATGCTTCTTGTGTTGGCCCACATTCTTGGAGTAAATCATGATGTCGTCAATGAACACGATCATAAAGTTGTCCAGAAACCGTCTGAACACCCGGTTCATCAAGTCCATAAAAGCTGTAGAGGCATTGGTCAACCCAAACGGCATAACCAAGAACTCGTAATGTCCGTACCGTGATCTGAAAGCTGTCCTGGCCACATCTAACTCTCCGATCCTCAACTGATGGTATCCGGACCTGAGATCAATCTTCGAAAAGACTGAAGCTCCCTTGAGCTGATCAAACAAGTCGTCAATCTGCGACGCAACAGATACTTGTTCTTTACAGTGACCTGATTCAGCTTCCGGTAATCAATGCATAACCGCATTGAACCATCCTTCTTCCGCACAAACAGTACAGGAGCACCCCACGGTGATACACTGGGTCGTATGAAACCTTTCTCCAGCAACACTTGAAGCTGAATCTGTAGCTCCTTCAACTCCGTTGGCGCCATACGATAAGGTGCCTGAGATATGGGTCCAGTGCCCGGTAATAGCTCAATGGTGAAATCGATCTCTCGAACTAGAGGAATACCCGGTAACTCCTCCGGAAATACACTACCACGTTTTGAACCATTGCCGACGATTTTTAAACCTCCGGCAATGTTTTTAATCATTACCGGCGATATTTGCCGGAAAAATCGCCGGCAATGTCTTTTTTTTTTTTTTAACATTACTGGCGACTTAAATGTAAGTCGCCGGCAATGTTCCGCCGTTAATTTAAAAAAAAAAAAGACATTACCGGCGACTTACATTTAAGTCGCCGGTAATATTAAAAAAAAAAAAGACATTACCGGCGACTTAAAGTAAGTCGCCGGTAATGTCTTTTTTTTTTTTAATTACCGGCGGGACATTGCCGGTGATTTGCCGGAAAAATCGCCGGCAATGTTAAAAAAAAAAAGACATTACCGGCGATTTTTTCCCCCAAAAATCGCCGGTAATGATAAAAAACATTGTCGGCGAAAATCGCCGGCAATGGTTCAAAATGTGGTAGTGATACATCTGGAAACTCGGAAACCACCTTAATATCACCAATGTCTGGCACAGCAGCCGTAGCATCCACAACATGAGCTAAGTAAGCAACACAACCCTTCTTCATCATCCGATCAGCTTTCATCGCTGAAATCACACATGGCAATGAAGTATTCTTCTCACTGCGAAACAGTATCTCTGGAAAACCTTGTCGTTGAAACACAACCTCCTTCTTGTGACAATCGAACATAGCCCAATGTGTCTCCAAGAAGTCCGTACCCAAAATCACATCAAAGTCAACGATATCCAGCAATAACAAATCCGTGGCTAAACCATGACCTCCAATAAAAATCTCACAATCCCTATACATCCAACCAATACTCACAACCTCACCGGACGGATACAACACTTTCCACAACCCCAGAAGTGGAGATGCATGTATAGTAGCTAAAGATGATAATCTATATTATATGAATGAATGCGTAGCACCTGGATCTAGCAAAGTAAGTACTCGATAGCCAAAAAGATGCAACGTACCAATAACAACCTCCGGTAAAGCTCTGCCCTCATGCAAAGACATGGCATGAACCTTGGCCTGCCCGGCTGGTCGTTTACACTGAGGGTGACCCTGCTGTCCGCCCTGGCCAAAAGACTGTAATGGTCGAGCCCCAGAAGTGGTACCTCGCTCTCCTCCGGAACTCTGGGCTGCCTCTCCACCAACACCAGCAAGCTGGAAACATTCTCTCGTATAGTGACCATTTTGGCCACAACAATAACAAACGACAGGGCCTCGCTGACATGGACACACATGATGCCTGCTGCAGAGACTACACAATGGGTACTCCCTCGGTACGGCAAAAGTGCCACCGGTATGCAGAGGATAGCTGGAACCGCTAGAACCAACACTAGACTGCTATTTCTGAGGTCGATCTGAAAGGACCCAACCCAAATTTAGTTGCCTAAACCGAAATCAAACCCCTTCTGAAAACACGAACCAACAAAAACCGTAAAAATTTCGGCAGAGTTTCGTTACTAACGTGGAATTACCATTACCTACACGCGGAAAATACACTTCATCCTATGCCACAAAAATCAAACCGTGGGCACCAATCCCATCCGGATTTCTCAATATATCAACAATAATGTAAAGTAGTAAATATAACTGTACTATACTGAAATCCGAAGTAAAATCGTATAATATATATAACAGAATACTCAGAGCGACCTCTAATGTAAAACCATATAAGTATACCACAGTAGGTAGAACAATAAACCTACTGGAAGAAACAAGGTAGCTCGAGCACTATGCCTCCGACCACGACGTGCGACACCAGAGTCCGAACTGCAAACTGGGCACGGAAACCAAAATGCCCAGGGGAAAGGCAAATAAAAACGTTAGAGTGAGTGGACGAAAATAAACGTATGCCTTTCACCAGTTTATATACATACACAATATAAAACAGTGCGAGTTCGGAACACAACACATATATATATGGAGGTTGTCGGGCTAATCTCTCAAGCCCGACGTCAGGTGAATCGCTCAACCCGACGGTGATAGGCAAGGGGAATCTCTCAACTCCGGTGGCACTCAGGGGAATCTCTCAACCCTGCTTCAGAGGAATCTCTCAACTCTGATCCAAAGAAATCTCTCAACTCTGGTAGAATCGATGCAATAAATACCATCACCAATAAACATATAATAACACCTCCGAAAATAACATATATCTCAATCATCATATAAAGTAAACACGAAAATCATAAAATCCACGAACTCGCAAACCAATAGTGAAAATAGAAACTTGTCCACTCACAGACTAGCGTAACGCAGTTCGCGTTAACCCGTGATCCGGCGGAAAGTCCCTCGCCAAACAAACGACCACGAACCCCTGAATAATCACAATGTCCATTACTCAAAGTCATAACTCGACAATTCAAAACAAATCACGAGAAACCACCGTTCTCGGAAACACGTAATTCAATGTCGACGAATCGTCGAAATTCCGATATTTACACCTCAATACCTCGCTATACTTTCGGATGCTCAAATCGAGAAACGAACCTCCCTACTGCGATCAGGGCACGATTTCGAGTGAAATGACATGCAACTTGTCGAAAACCCCAAAAAGTCAAAGTTGACCGTTGACCGCCACCAAACTGAAATTTTCCCGGCGGAGCAACCCCTATTCTATGCAAAATCACCCACTGAGCAACTTTCTCAACTGCATCCAAGGCCAATTCTTACTCTAACTAGGTCAATTTCATGTAAAACCGAATGTTCACACAAATTTCAATTCCAAAATTCTCCACACACAAGCAAAATTAGAACTCCATACTTACATGGTAGCTTCAAGGGGAGGAGAGTTACAAAACCCAGTCCAAATTTCAGCTCAAATCGGCCGGAAAAGTGAAACCCGAATTCCAAATAAATCCTCCATTTTTGGTCGGAAAATTCTCTCTCCACAAGCGGCATCGCCGTGAGAGGTGATCGGAATTGAGATCGGGAGACCGAGACGAAGAGAAAGGGACCAAAACCAAGCTCAAAGGTGGCCAGAATGTCCCTCGCCGCCGGCGAGCCGTGGCCGCCGTCGAACACCGTCGCACCCACCATCTCCAAGCCGTGTTGACCCAGTCAACTCATTAATGACCATCAGTTGACTTTCCAAAACAGGTAAGCCCCAATATATAAACTCATTAAATACTTTCCCAATTCGGAAACTTCCAAAATACCTTTTACGACAACTTTAAACACCCGTAACTTTCACGTCGTAAATCCGATTTCGATAATTCTCGCGGAAACAAACTCGACTCGACGTATTCTTCAATTATCACCTAAAGTCAAACACATCGGCAAATCCGATAAAAAGTCAACTATTCAAACCAACACATATTTAAACCGACTAAATAATCAACAATCGGAAATAATCACAACTTAATCTTCGTAACTCGGAATATTGCTCCGGAAGTTCCCACGAGCTCCAAATTAAATTCTCAACAACTTCCGTGAAGAAGCCGAAACCAAATTCTCGTCCGGTAATTTAGTCGCTAAGAGCATCACCATTTAAATCTGATTACGTCGAAACTTCAAATATTCATCATTTATTCCTCGGTCGTCCAAATAACGATCCGGAACCGCCCACGAACTCGAAATCACACGTACAACGACTCTCGAGAACAGACCCAGCTCCAATTCTCGGCCAATAATTTAGTCGTTATCAAACTTGACGAGTAAATCCATTATCAGAAATCTACCATTACTCATAATCTAACGGACCAAGCTGATGACACTGTTCAATCTGTTCCGGGTCGTCACAAATCCACCCCGCTTAAAAAAAAAATTTCAACCTCGAAATTTTTGAGTCTGCCGACTAAAAGTAGGAGCACTGCCTCTGCATACTGCTCAACTTCCCAGTGGTAACCTCAACTGCATGACACTGATAACAAACTCCACAATAAGAGACAGTTCTGTGCTGAAATCCCTGTATCCTCAATTTACAAATCTGAACTGGCTCTACACAATCGCAAAGTGTTACTGCATAAGGAATCGATAGGGTACACAACACGTAACAAACCTAAAACATAGTTCCGCCACACGGAACACAACACACACAAAAGCCAATACTATAGGCGATGCCGAACTATACGGCACAACATAAACTCGCCTATGACCACCTACGGATCAAAACAACATGGCAAATCACAACTCAGTCTACACACATCAACATAACTCAAACATCGAACTCAAGCAATTATTAACCTGTTTCCGCTAATCTGACAATCTGTGGTAACACATCCCACAAAATCTGAATCAAACATCAGCTCAAAACAAACTCGCTCCAACACAATGGAGTACAACATCATACCTCAAATCGACATCATGCAACATCAAAATCATAGTAGCCAACAAACTGGTACTGCAAGCAATCTCAAACAGCTGAAACTGCTGGTCCCGAATCCTCCGGAACTGCAATACACAAGACCATAACATGCCCTCCAAGGTCTAAATAGTCCTCAAAGATCGCTCGCCAATCTGAGGATAAGAACTGGTACTAAACTGTAATCTGGTCCCCCAACGCTTGCTGTAAAGCTTGCCAACACTCTGTTGTAGCTGATTATCTCGATCAGCGAACTGGAACACAGGCGCACCACGTAAATGGACAATCTCCGCCAAACACAGCTATACCAGCCTGCCATTGAAATCTTTTCCCAAGGAAAAGAACTAGGTTCATCAAATAATCCACAATGGCCTGACAACTGGTACCACAAACCGAAGTGCATACTGGCACACAAGATCATAGCGACAAACGTCACGTCTAATCAGAAATATTCAATGGCTGTAACCCTCTGGCAAGTTTCTGCCTCCTAGCCATCGCCAGTCGACAAGTGTGGCATCTGCACACACAAACTGCTACATTCTTCTACAGGTTGCGTCACGAGTAGAAAACTCGGAGTATCTGATACATTCTCGTATCACCAGTGCCAATGCATGCAAAACAATGAGCTTCATCACCATCACACTCGAACTCAGCTCCCATAGCTCGCAACTCGGCTAACACGGAAAATTGAGCCATACACACATGAACCACTGAAGCTCCCGACTTTCAACTGTATGCATCGGCAACAACATCCCAAATGGATTGTCAAAGTACAACCTCTAACCTTCTCGAACAAACTCAAAGGTGCAGCCATAGTCGTTAGTCGACCCCATCCATCAACACTGCCTCAAGCCCAAATCTGGCCGAAAATGCAAGTGGATGAAACTCAAGTGATCAGTGTACATCCTACACTGCGCTGCACGCCATAGCAGTAGTGTCTCCAACTCTCTGATGCTAACATAAGGACAGCTACACCCAAATCATACATACGATACGTAGCCTCATAAAGTTCCACTGCCTGAACCATGAGTCACCGCTCTGCTACACAATATCAAAACACATCCAAATCCAAATCTCGATGTATCGCCATAAACCACGAACTCACCACAATCATCAGGTAAGGTCAAATCTGAAGCAACGGTCAACCATCCTGCAGGAGTAAGTAACTCTCCCCGCGTGCATCGAACCACTCGAACTAGACGCCTTCTTCGTCAATCCGGAAAGTAGAGTGGCAATCCAGGAAAATCCTGTACAGGTCGTCGGTAATAGCCTGCCGAACCCAAAAGACTCCCGATCTCTGGTACAATGGTAGGGCAATTCCCAAATCTACACAACTTCTAACTGGTCAGGATTCACGCCAACTCCCTCGGCTGACATCACGTGACCCAAAACCTTCACGCTAATCGATCAAAATTCACACTGGCTGAACTTCGTAAACAGCTGATCATCTCGCGAAGTCCGCAAAATCACTCATAATTGCTTCAGGTGTTGGCCCACACTCCTGGAACATATCAGGATATTGTCGACGAACATGACCGCAACTCGTCCAGAATCGTCTGAACACATGGTCCATCAAGTCCACACGATCTACGGGGCATTGGTCAGACAAACGGAGTGACCAAACACTCCTGATGTCCACACCGTGATCCGAAAATCGTCCAAGCCATAACTGACTCATCGAACCTCAACTGATGGTATCCAGACCCGAAATCAAACTTCGAAAAGACTGAAGCTCTCGCAAGCTGATCAAACCACTCGTCAATCCGAAGCGGAGGATACTCACTCTCCTCTGAAGTGAATCAGGTTTCCGGTAGTCAATGCACCATCATGTTGAACCATCCAACATCCATACACACAATGCAAGAGCACACCACGCACATACGTGGAGTCGCATGAAATCTCCTGAAACTTCCTTCAGCAACTCCTGGAGTCGAACTTATAGCTCCATCAGCTCCGCTGGCTCCGAACGACAAGACGTCGGTAAAATGAGTCCAGCGCCCAGTACAACCTCAATGGTGTAGTCAGTCTCCCGAACTGGAGGAACACCTGATAACTCCTCCGGAACACACCTGAAAACTCGGGAACCACCTCAATGTCACTAACGTCGGGCACAACAACCGTAGTATCCACAACATGAGCAAAGCAACAACACAACCCATTTCCACCATCCACTCGACCATCACCGCGAAACAGTATCTCGGGGAAATCTGGTCGTCGAAACACAACCTTCTTCTCGAGGTACTCGAACACAGCCAAAATGTGTCGCCAACAGTCCATACTCATAGTCACATCAAAATCACAATGTCCAGCTATAACATATCCGCGGCTAAGCCATAACCTCCAACAAGAATCTCGCAACCTCCGGATGGATGCAACACTCTCCAAAAACTCGGAAGTGGAGATGCAAGTACAATAGCTATGGACGTCAAGCAACAGTAACCTCGGAGAAAATTTTGTTCTCAAACAAGGTCGTGACACGAACTCCAACATGCCCAACTAGCCGCCACGTTGATTGCGACTTGCTGATTAACTCATCCAAAAATGCTGCGTTGGTTACACTCCAGAAACAGCATCATGACTTCCTCGTGAACTCTAAGCTGTCGAACTGCTAGAACAGCTGGCTGAAGGCGCTCCCTCGTAACGTGACCCTCCTGGCCACCACAATGGCAACTGAAAGTGCTCCACAAACACAAGTCACCGTAACACCTGCTGCGTGATAGGATCACCAACAATCGCCCAAACTCATGCCACAGGAGCAAATCCGCTACTCTGAGATCTCCACCACCGTCAAACGGATCCTCTGCTTGACCTGATGACCCTCAACATAATCAAAAAGGCCACAGCCTGAGGAAGTCACTGATCCCGAAGTGTCGGAACTCAACCTCATCAAAGTCTCGACTAGGTCCACTTTCCTCAAACCAACACATCGGAAACCGCGTACAACTTTCCTTCTCAATAGCCTCACCACCGAGTGCAGCACACCAAGCTCCTCACGGTTGTCTCGAGGCACATCAGTCAGACTCTTTCTAATGCTCAGGTTCAATCTCATCTCGAACCTCGTGCATAGCTCCCTCTGAAGCCACATAACTTATGCAAACAAGGACAAACATGTGAGCAATGCATCTCTGCCTCAGGTGGGTAAACACTCCACATTCAAATGCTGGGTAGCCTTATTAAACCATTACCGTATAAACAACACCCTAAATGTAGGCCATGGAGTCACAACAGGAACTCACACAATATCAGCCCACCAAATACAACAATCTGACTTAGGCAAACATCAACTGCCACAATTCTCAACTCTGAGGCAACATGTAGACGCTCCTACACACACAACCAGGCAAACTGTGCCACACAATTCTCTGAATTCAGAATACTCATCTAAACCCACAATCCTCTCGGAAGTCGCGCGTCGATGGATCCTCAATAGGATCCACAACCGTACCGACACGGAAAGCACGTCAAGGAGGCATCCTAATGAATAAAACATCGTTCACAACAAGTGGAACGTAATCATGGAACTTCAAATATTTGAAAGTATACAACACCCAGAATATTGATGAGTATCCGCCGGCCAGTCGGGTCACCATTCCAGACATGTTGTACATTCTCAAATATCCTTAGTAAACATGACTACAGAAGTCTACATAACCTATAACCTAATGCTCTGATACCTAGCTGAAAGGACCCACCCCGATTTAGTTGCCTAAACCAGAATCAAACCCCTTCTGAAAACACGAACCAACAAAAACCGTAAAAATTTCGGCAGGGTTTCGTTACTAACGTGGAATTACCATTACCTGCACGCGTCAAATACACTTCATCCTATGCCACAAAAATCAAACCGTGGGCACCAATCCCATCCGGATTTCTCAATATATCAACAATAATGTAAAGTAGTAAATATAACTGTACTTTACTGAAATCCGGAGTAAAATCGTATAATATATACAACAGAATACTCAGAGCGACCTCTAATGTATAACCATATAAGTATACCACAGTAGGTAGAACAATAAACCTACTGGAAGAAACAAGGTAGCTCGAGCACTATGCCTCCGACCACAACGTGCGACACCAGAGTCCGAACTGCAAACTGGGCACGGAAACCGAAAAGCTCAGGAGAAAGGCAAATAAAAACGTTAGAGTGAGTGGACGAAAATAAACGTATGCCTTTCACCAGTTTATATACATACTCAATGTAAAACAGTGCGAGTTCGGAACACAACATATATATATATGGAGGTTGTCGGGCGAATCTCTCAAGCCCGACGTCAGGTGAATCGCTCAACCCGACGGTGATAGGCCAGGGGAATCTCTCAACCCTGCTTCAGAGGAATCTCTCAACTCTTGTCCAGAGGAATCTCTCAACTCTGGTAGCATCGATGCAATAAATGTCATCACCAATAAACATATAATAACACCTCCGAAAATAACATATATCTCAATCATCGTATAAAGTAAACACGAAAATCATAAAATCCACGAACTCGCAAACCAACAGTGAAAATAGAAACTTGTCCACTCATAGACTAGCGTAACGCAGTTCGCGTTAACTCGTGATCCGGCGGAAAGTCCCTCGCCAAACAAACGACCACGAACCCCTGAATAATCACAATGTCCATTACTCAAAGTCATAACTCGAAAATTCAAAACAAATCACGAGAAACCACCGTTCTCGGAAACACGTAATTCAATGTCGACGAATCGTCGAAAATCCGATATTTACACCTCAATACCTCGCTATACTTTCGGATGCTCAAATCGAGAAACGAACCTCCCCACTGCGATCGGGGCGCGATTTCGAGTGAAATGACATGCAACTTGTCGAAAATCCCAAAAAGTCAAACTTGACCGTTGACCGCCGTCGTTAACCGCCGCCGCCGGCGGCGCCTCCACCAAACTGAAATTTTCCCCGCGGAGCAACCCCTATTCCATTCAAAATCACCCACTGAGCAACTTTGTCAACTGCATCGAAGGCCAATTCTCACTCTAACTAGGTCAATTTCATGTAAAACCGAATGTTCACACAAATTTCAATTCCAAAATTCTCCACACACAAGTAAAATTAGAACTTCATACTTACATGGTAGCTTCAAGGGGATGAGAGCTACAAAACCCAGTCCAAATTTCAGCTCAAATTGGCCGGAAAAGTGAAACCCGAATTCGTCCTAAATCCTCCATTTTTGGCCGGAAAATTCTCTCTCCACAAGCGGCCTCGCCATGAGAGGTGATCGGAATTGAGATCGGGAGACCGAGACGAAGAGAAAGGGACCAAAACCAAGCTCAAAGGTGGCCGGAATGTCCCTCGCCGTCGGCGAGCCGTGGCCGCCGTCAAACACCGTCGCACCCACCATCTCCAAGCCGTGTTGACCCAGTCAACTCATTAATGACCATCAGTTGACTTTCCAAAACAGGTAAGCCCCAATATATAAACTCATTAAATACTTTCTCAATTCGGAAACTTCCAAAATACCTTTTACGACAACTTTAAACACCCGTAACTTTCACGTCGTAAATCCGATTTCGATAATTCTCGCGGAAACAAACTCGACTCGACGTATTCTTCAATTATCACCTAAAGTCAAACACATCGGCAAATCCGATAAAAAGTCAACTATTCAAACCAACACATATTTAAACCGACTAAATAATCAACAATCGGAAATAATCACAACTTAATCTTTGTAACTCGGAATATTGCTCCGGAAGTTCCCACGAGCTCCAAATTAAATTCTCAACGACTTCCGTGAAGAAGCCGAAACCAAATTCTCGTCCAGTAATTTAGTCGCTAAGAGCATCACCATTTAAATCTGATTACGTCGAAACTTCAAATATTCATCATTTATTCCTCGGTCGTCCAAATAACGATCCGGAACCGCCCACGAACTCGAAATCACACGTACAACGACTCTCGAGAACAGACCCTCCTCAAATCGTCGAGACTGGAATCTCATCTGCCTTTCCTTCTCGATATCCTCTCCTCGAAGTGCTGCATACACAAATTCATCAAAGTTGTTCCGAGGCATCAAAGTCAGTGTCCCCTTGATGTTCAAGTTCAAGCCCAGCTCAAATCTACAACACTTGGCTTCCTCTGTAGCCACCATGTCACGAGCAAACCGAGAAAAGCAAGTAAATCTGTCCCGGTACCCAAGCACTAACATACTGCCCTGTCTTAAATTAGTAAACTCCTCACACTTCCGTTGCTGTGTAGCCTGGTTGAAGTATCTCCGCATAAACAAGTCTTGAAACAAAGTCCACGGAGTATCAACCGGAACTCTATCAGTGCTGACCCACCAGAAGTATGCATCTGATTCAAGTAAACTGACTGCTGCCACTGTCATCTGCTCAGGGGTGAAACGCAGACGCTCACAAACGCGTTCAACCTGAACCAACCATGACTCACAAATCTTTGGATCAGCCGAACCCGAAAAGACAGTCGCTCCAGCAGTACGAGCTTTGACCACAGGGTCAAAACGCTCCTCCAAACGCAACACTCTCATCAGCAAGTCATGCGTCTGGCGATCCTCATCAGGATCCACATCCCGATTAACACGGGGACCACGTCAAGGAGGCATCCTACTGATTCAAGAAAAGCATTAGTCATAAGCACTAGGAACGTAATCATGAGACTTCAGACATTTGAGAACATACAACACCCGAAGCATTGATGAGTAACCGCTGGCCAGTCGGGTCATCGCTCCAGACATGCTGTACATACTCAAATACTCTCAGTGTCACAACTACAGAAGTCTACAGAACCTAAAACCAAATGCTCTGATACAAACCTAAAAGGACCCAATCCCGATTTAGTTTCCCAAACCGGAATCAAACCCCTTCTGAAAACACGAACTTGCAAAAACCACAAAAATTTTGGCAGAGTTCCGTTACTACGCGGAATTTCCATTAACCTGCACCCAAAAACACACTTCATCCTATGCCACAAAAGTCAAACCGTGGGCACCAATCCCATCCGGATTTCTCAATATCATAACAATAATGTAAAGTAGTAAGTAAAATTGTACTTTACAGAACTCCGGGAAAAATCATATGAAAAACATAACAGTAGTGTAATCAGAGTGACCTCTAATGTATATATACAAAATATACAACAGTAGGTGAAACAAGAAACCTACTGGAAAAGAAATGTAGCTCGAACACTAAGCCTCCAACCGCGACGTAAGACACCAGAATTCGAACTGCAAACTGGGCACGGAAACCGAAAAGCTCAGAGGAAAGGCAAATAAAATCGTTAGAGTGAGTGGACAAAAATAATCGTATGCCTTTCACCAAACATATATCATAAAATAAAGCAAAGCGAGTTCATAAAATGAATGGAGGTGCCAGGTGAATCTCTCAAGCCCGACGGTCAGGCGAATCTCTCAAGCCCGATGGTGATAGACTAGGCGAATCTCTCAAGCCTAGTGGGCACATCAGGGGAATCTCTCAACCCTAGATCTGATTACCGGTGATCAGCTGAGTAGCCAATGCATCGATGCTAAGTAAATGCCATCACCATATAAAATATAAAATAATACCTCCGAAAATAATAAATAATCTCAACATCGTATCGTAAATAAATACGGAAATCAAGAACTTGCTACGACAGTGAAATAAAAAGGTCCACTCACAGATGAGCACAGCGCAAACACGCGCTGATCAAGAGATCCGGCGGAAGATCCATCGCCCAACGTACGATCTCGATCCCCTGAATAATCACAAAATATAACTGATCAAAATCACAATTCAATACCCTTAACCACATCTCGAAAACCAACCATTTTCGGAAACATATAACTCGATATAAAATAATCGACGAAATTCCTCAAACTCTCCACATAAACCCTCGACTAAAAATCTGGCATCCAAATCATCTCGAAAACCACACGACTGCGTTCGGAGCGCGAAAACGAGTCGGAAACACCTAAAAATCTAAAAAATCCGGACCTCGCCGGAGCACCGCCGCGGACCGCCGGCGGCGGCAGCGCGGTAGCTACGGCGACCAAATCCAACGAAATTTTCCAGAAATTATACTCCTCACAAGCCCAATAACTTCTATCAAATGACCAATATCATCCCACCACCACAGTGGCCGGAATAAGCCTCGAAAGTCACGGAATCCATTGATTCCGGTGACTTTTCGGCGAACTCCAAAACGGTATCTAACCCAAAATTCCTTCCACCCAAAAGCAACTAGAGGTTGAGGGGAAGCTTTCCCCCCAAACACCCAACCCCAAAAGTGGCCGGAGCCGGCCACCCGAATCCGGCAAAAATCACGATTTTCCTCGAGCTCGTTCTCCCTCCAAACATCATCAATTCACAAAATTCCAAGTTCCAAACCATAGGAAATGAAGAGAGGAATCTATTCATACCAATATCAAGGCCGGAAGTGGCCGGAATCGTGAAACCCGATGGCGACAGTTCGCACGCGCGGTGGAGCTCAGGTCAATGAAAGCTAACGGTCAAACTTCCCGAACAGTGTTTTCGACAATTTTTCGACTATTTCCGATATTTATACTCGCGGCTCGATACCTTCGACGGTCCAAAACGGATCACATCCACGTTTAGGATAACTCAAATATGAACGGATAAACACGACGAAATTTCGGGATTTCAAATATTCATAATATATTCCTTGGTTGTCGAAACAATTATCCGGAGCCGCCCACAAACTCGAAATCACGCGTACAACAATTCTCGTGAAGAGACTCAACTCAAATTCTCACCCGATAATTAAGTCGTGATCAAAACCGCCAATTCGATCAATTCACGGAAAACTGTAATTACTCACTAACTCGTGGATTAAGCTGATTACTATACTGATTCTGATTCGGGTCGTCACATAAATTTTGGAATTCTTTTTCTTTTTTTTTTGTTAAAAACAAAGAGGTACTTATGGAATTTATTCAAAACTTTTGAAATTCACATCTCGCATGGCATATACACAATATGGAATCATATCATCCTCTTTCATAATTATTGCAATAATATTTTTTTGGTGACGAATAAAAAGTTTAACTATTGATCAAGCAAATAGTTTAGGTGCTCGAAGCAGTTGACAATGGCAAGAAACATTGAGTCCAGAATAATACCAAGCTTATTTGGCACGACGACGAGACCATACTCGAGGAAAACGACCCATGGTTGAAATAGATGATGATGAAGTTGATGTGATGACCCGGACCAGAATCAGAAGTATAATCAGCTTGATTCGTGAGTTACAGCGCAGTCGCGGATTTTCGACAGATATTGGAATCGCCAGAGTTCTTAACGACTAAATTATTGGCCGAGAATTGGAGCTGGGTCTCTTCTCGAGAGTCGTTATATGTGTGATTACGAGTTCGTGGGCGGTTCCGGATCGTTATTTGGACGATCGAAGAATTAGTTATGAATATTTGAAGTTCAGATTTAAATGGTGGACTACTTAACGACTAAATTACCGGTCGAGAATTTGGTTTCGGCTTCTTCACGGAAGTTGCTCAGAATTTAATTTCGAGTTCGTGGGAACTTCCGGAGCATGATTTGGAGTTACGAGAAATTAGTTGCGAATTTTGCCGATTGTTGATTGTTTGGTTAATTTAATTATGTGTTGGTTCGAAGGGTTGACTTTTTATCCGATTGGCCGATGTGTTTGACTTCGAGTGATTATTGAAGAATATGTCGAGACGAGTTTGTGGCCGCGAGAATTATCGGAATCGGAATTACGACGAGAAAGTTACGCGCGTTTGAAGTTCGTCGAAATGGATAAACATGAAGTTTCCGTTTTGGGAAAGGCTATATATAGTAACCTGCTATTTTGGGCAAGGGGAAGACTTTCCAGATTGGGAGTTGACCTGGTCAACTCGGGTTGACCATGGTGGAGGAGAAGAGTTTGACGCCGTACGGTGCTCACCGGCGGTGGAATTTTTCCGGCCACCCCACGGCCTATACCATACACCAATCAACTCGCCTAGCTTCCCTTATCTTGTTCCCGGCCTCACTTTCCGGCAAGCTTCACGGTGGAGAGAGATATTTGGAACCAAAGTTCAAGGTTTTTGGTGTTAATGGTGACTTTCGTTTCGGGCCGAGTTGAACCTCAAGAGGTACTGGGTTTTGTAGCCCTCTTCATTGTGATTCTAACCATATAAACATGGTGTTCTAATTCGATTTGAGTGTGGAGAATTTTGAGATTGAAATTTGTGGAACAATTCGGTTTTTCATGAAATTGAGCTAGATAGAGTGAGAATTGGCCTTAACCTATAACTGGAAAGTTGTTGGGCTCGTCGAGATCTTTGAAACCATGTATGCCATGTATTTTTCTGGGCAGATTGGAGTTTTCCGGCGACTGTGGCAGCGGCGACGGCGGTGGCGCCGCCGCCGCCGGCGGCGACTTTTTGCCCGGCATGGTTTTCGATGAATTGCATGTCATTTGACTCGAAATCGCGCCCCGATCGCAGTGGGGAGGTTCGTTTTTCGAGTTGAGCGTCCGAACGTAAAGCGAGGTATTGAGGTGGTATATATGGATTTTCGACGATTCGTCGTATTCGAATTGTGTGTTTCCGAGAACGGTGGTTTCTCGTGATTTGATTTGAATTGTGGGATTATGACTTTGAGTATTGGACATTGTGATTGTTCAGGTGTTCGTGATCGTTTGATTGGCGAGGGACATTCCGCCGGATCACGGGTTAACGCGATACGCGTTACGCCAATCTGTGAGTGGACAATTTCTTTTCACGGAAATCTTGCGAGTATTTTATGTGATTTATGATCTTGAGCATGCAGCATTATTATGGTTTTACGAGCATGAGACTTCATACGAAATTACGATTATATAAGCATGTGTTTACGATTATACGAATATGTTTATGAATATGCATACATTTTATATTGTTTCATGCATTTGCATCGAGTTGTTTGTGATTTGGTTTTCACAGAGTACAGTCTTGGTTACGTTGTTGTATCGATACACTTTGCCTCTCGGCTGATCCCCGATGGTAGGCCATCCAGGAGGGGCGTCGTTATCCCTACCTGACCGGTGAGGGGCGTTTCCCCGGAACCGAGGCCATTTCTGGCTTAGAGTCACGGGGACTAAGGACCTCGTGATTCGGACTGTACTAGCACGGTGTGTGTCCATGAGTGACCCCGTGGGATTTATACTTGCATGCTCAGTACACTGGAGGAGTATGAATTTTACCTCGTGTACTATGTTATGTTTTTATTTACCTGGACTCGCATATGTTTTTATAACATATATATTAACTGGTGAAAGACATTTATTTTCGTCCACTCACTCTAACGTGTTTATTGTCTTTCCCCTGGGCTTTTCGGTTTCCGTGCCCAGTTTGCAGTTCAGGCTCTGGTGTCGCACGTCGTGGTCGGAGGCATAGTGCTCGAGCTACTTTGTTTCTTCCAGTAGGTTTATTGTTCTACCTACTGTGGTATACGTATATGATTATGTATTAGAAGTCGCTCTGAGCTTCCTGTTGAATATGCTATACGATTTTATATCGGATTTCAATAAAGTGCATATATATTTACTACTTTACTTTACTGTTGATATATTGAGAAATCCGGATGGGGTTGGTGCCCACGGTTTGCTTTTTGTGGCATAGGATGAAGTGTATTTTCCGCGTGCAGGTTAAGGTAATTCCACGTTAGTAACGAAACTCTGCCCAAATTTCGAAAAGTTTTTGTTGGTTCGTGTTTTCGAAGGGGTTTGATTCCGATTTAGGAAGCTAAATCGGGGTTGGGTCCTTTCAGTTGACTCACAACTAAATAATATAAACGAACCACCTGCTGGTAATTTTTATTATAACAGACTCTTTGGCACTCAATCATGTTCATAATTTTTCTTATTCACATTATATATTGATGGTTTATTTATTGAAACTATTAACAACCGCGTCGGACGCGTTGCAAGAGTACGCTTTACTTATATCAGGCAACGAGCACGTTCTGAAGGGATACAGATAAATGATGGTAACCAAGTACAACCCGCTACAAATAATATAAATGAAGAGGCATCAGGTACTTCATCCTCACTCTATATATAAGGTGTAATGAAATTTTAATCATTTTTTCTTTGAAATCTTCTTGCAAGAAAAAAAAATACTAAAGATTACATAGTACATGAGGGTTACAATTTAAGATGTCTATTACAAAACATATGAGCATTACAAAAATTTAACCATGTCTATTAAATTTCTATTAAATTGCATTTTCTTTATTAAACATCAGAACATCCAGTTACTATCGTGAGTACTTTAATGGAGCAACTGAAAGGACCCGACCCCGATTTAGTTGTCTAAACCAAAATCAAACCCCTTCTAAAAACATGAACTTTCAAAAAATCATAAAAAAATTTCGGCAGAGTTACTCTATATCGTGTAGTTACCATTAACCTGCAGCGGAAAATACACTTCATCCTATGCCACAAAAGTCAAACCGTGGGCACCAATTCCATCCGGATTTCTCAAAAACATATCATAACATAAAGCAGTACACAAAAATGTAGCTTTACAGAAATCCGGGGAAATCATGTGAAAATATAAACATAATAGTATTCAGAGCGACCTCTATATATACATGTATACATAGCAGTAGGCCAAATTAGAAAGCTACTGAGAAGGAAAAGTAGCTCGAATACTAAGCCTCCAACCTCGACATGCGACACCTGAATCCAAACTGCAAACTGGGATTGAAAACAAAGAGCCCAAGGAAAGACATATAAACCGTTAGTGAGTGGACGAAAATAAATGTCTTTCGCCGAATACATATATTAATGTTCATAAAACATATGCGAGTCTAGATGCATAAAAAAATCAAATGGTACACGAGGGAGACTCTAACTCCTCACGCGTACAGAGCATGCATCGGAAATCCCGTGGGGTCACTCATGGACACATCCATGCTAGTACAGTCAGAATCACGGGATCCCTGATCCTCACATGATTCCAGCCAGAAAGGCCTCGGGTCAGGGTATCTGCTCTCCCCCCCCCCCGGTAAAGACCTCAGGTTAGGGTAACAGTCCCCCCCCCCGGTAAACATCCTCGGGGATCAGCCGGGATGCTAAGTAAATCGATACAACTACTACTGAGACTGTACTCTGTGTAAACCAAATCATAAAGGTTTCCATGCAAATACATAAAGCGTAATGTAAAAGCATATTCGTAATGCATAATTATAAAACATATTCGTAAATGCATAATCATAAAACACATGCTCGTATTATTCATAATCATAACTGCATGCTCATGCTCGTAAAACGTATATAAAAGACTCACAACCAACAATCAAAAGAAATGTCCCCTCATAGACAAGCACAACGCAAAAACGCGCTAATCCCATGATCCCGATCACCTGAATAATCACAAATATCACTGATGAAAATCACAATTCAAAATCCTGAACCACACCTCGAAAACCAACCATTTCTGGAAACATATAACTTGAATAACAACGAAATCGTCGAAACTTGGTCAACGGTGCAATTTTGGTCAACAGCCGGAAACAAAAAGTCTATCGGTGGTCAACTGTGTTGCCAAAATCCTTCGATCAATGCTGGTCAAACTTGGTCAACGGTCTAATTTTGGTCAACTCAGCCCAAATGTGACCTTTTGACAATTTTACGATTATTTCGATATTTATACTCGCGACTAAAACGATCAACGGTCGAAAACGAATCGAATCCAAACGGATAAACACGATTAAATTCAACCATCGGAAATATTCATAACACATTCATTGGACATCGGAAAACTCCTACGAACTCGAAATCATAAACTCTATAACTCTCGTGAAGGAGCTTATATCAAATTCTCGCCCGATAATTTAGTCGCAAACAAGACCACCATATCGACCAATTACGGCAAAACCGCGACTAATCGCGAAACTCGCAAATCAAGCCGATTAACATACAATTTCTGGTTCGGGTTGTCACAACAATGTATGGTTTAACGATGAAGAAGTTAACGATAGTGAGCCCATGCATATTGATGAAATGCAATGTTGAGTTCGTCCAGTAACACGAACAAGGAGAACAATGATATGTTCTAATGATGCAAAAAAAATGCACAAGGAAATGAGAGTGCCAATATGTCAATTTCCACAACCGATAACATGCTCTAAGTGCAATGCAAGGTTGTTTTATAAAGAAACATCAAGTTTGTGTTGCTTGAATGGGTGTGTTAGTCTAGCTCTTATTCAATGTCTACAAGAAATGCTTGACCTCTTTTGTGACAAAACAACAATGGAAAAGTGATTTAGACAAAACATTCGTACTTATAACAATTTTTTTCTTTCACCTCAATGAGTGTTCATGTTGATGAAAGAATCAACATTCAATCACATTACACATTTCGTGCTTAAGGTTCTATATACCATAAGATTAGTGGACTTCTACTGGTTGATGGGAGAAGACCACGATATCTTCAAACTTTTATATACTACATCGGCCATGTCAGAAAGTAGTGTTTTGTATAGGGACATGGTTGAGAGGATACAACATATCCTGAACCAATATAACCAATATATTCATACACAGCGAAGTCTCGGCCAACGTCAAGACTTGCCTAATTGTAGATTGATCGTATGAGAACAACCTCCCGATCATCGTCAATACAACCTAGCATCGGCATCATAGGTTGTTGCTATTATAGTAGAAGAGGATAGAATAAATCCAAATGGAAGAGACTTTGTGATTCAAACGACTTCTGGACAACTTCAAAATATATATGACTCTGTGGGATATTATGATCCCATGTAGTATCCTTTATTGTTACCGTATAGGTCATATGGATGGGACATTAACACTACAGACAATAATGAAAAGTCTATGAGTTATTGTGACTAGTACTCTTATATGTTACAGGTTGGTGTCTATTTTTCCCACTTTTTCTTCCTTAAACAGTGAGCATGACTTAAAATGTAGTTAACAATCTATATTTTGTAGATACGAGAAAGGCATGACAATCTTTTACATTGAGGTGGACGTCTCTTTTAAGAGTATGTAGTAGATACCTATGTAAATATTGAATCACAAAAACTTAGATACTTTCGTCTTAACCAAGATAAGTTTCAAAGAGATGCCCGCCAAAGACTTCAAGACTCTCTACATGCAAGAGAAAATAATGCAGGTATGAATGCATATTACCATCAAACTTAAAATTATACATTTCTATGTACCAAGAAATTTTTATTAGATAGCCAACTCACAATCATAAGTAATAAAATTTCAGGTAATGTTGGTAAGAGCATCTTTTTGCCATCTTCATTTTTTGGGAGCCCACGTGACATGTATCAACAATACCAAGATGCTATGGCTTTGGTTCAAAAATATGGCAGACCAGATCTTTTTATCACGATGACATGCAATCCTAATTGGAAAGAAGAAATGAACTACTACCTGGTCAAACACCACAAGATCAGCCAGATTTAGTGACTCGAGTGTTACATGCAAAACTAGAACACATAAAAGAGGACACCCTAAAAAAAGGGAGTCTTGGGAAGTGTTGTTGCTCATGTTTTTGTCATTGAATTTTAAAAGAGGGGTCTTCCGCACGTTCACATGTTGGTCATGCTATCAAATGACGATAAGCTTAATAATTCTGATAAATATGACCACATTGTGAGAGTTGAGATACCTGACGAGTAAGAAGAATCTCTACTTTATGAAGAAGTATGTACATATATGATTCATGGTCCATGTAGAGTTGTAAACAGAACCCTTTCATGTACGAAAGAGGAAAGTGTAGTAAAGGCTTCCCAAAACCATTTTCAAATTACACTATTCAAGGAACCGAAGCCTATCCTTTATATCGAAGACGATCAGATCGTTTGCCAGTACCTTTAAGAAGACAAAGAGATGTAATGATTGATAACAGTTAGGTAGTTCCCTACAACCCGTGGTTATTACTACGATATGATTGTCACATCAATGTTGAAATATGTGCAAGCATAAAAAGTGTCAAGTACTTATATAAGTACATCTATAAAGGTCCTGACAGAGTTGCACTAGAGCTTCAGTTTAATCCAAATTGTGATGAAATTCGACAATTTGTTGATGTTAGGTGGGTATGCATGCCTAAAGCCTTATGGATGATATTTAAATTTGGACTAAACTGTATATATCCAACAATAGAACGGTTGTAAATACATCTCCCAAACAGGCAACAAATAAGCTTTAATGCAAATGAAAGTGTGGAGGATATTTTGGATGATGAAAAAGTAGAAAAATCAATGCTTACAAAAAATTTTCCTTTTAAACCAAATGGATGTGAATGCAAGAGTGTATTTGTATCGAGAAATTCCTAAAAATTATAGGTGGGATAGAAAAAAAAATTGGGCTAAAAAAATAAACAACTATAAGGCTCTTGGGCGAATATACAGTGTGTCACCGTCAGAGGGTGAAAAGTTTTACCTACAGGTTCTCCTCAATCATGTTAGACGACCAAGATCATTTAATGAATTACTTACTGTTCATGGTGTTTTTCAACCTACATTTCAACAAGCAGCTAAGAAACGAGTTTTGCTAGAACATGATAACAATATTCGAGACTGTCTGTTAGAGGCCTCAAGAGTTAGAATGCCATCAGCCTTGAGAAGATTGTTTGTCTCAATTTTGGTTTACAGCCAACCTAATGGTGTTCGAAGATTGTGGGATGATTTCTATTCTTTCATGGTGGAAGATTATCCTTCATCCAATAATTTTATCAATATAAATAGGTTATTGCGTGATTTAGATAGAATGATGGAAAAATTAAGAAAAAGTATTGGACAATTCAATCTACCTACAATGACAAGTGGCAAAGAAGAAAGTTCAGGCATCCCAAGATGTATTGAAGATGAAATGTCGGTACCAGTCCCGCAAGTAGACATTGATGCAATAGGTCACCTCAACAATGATTAAAAAATTACATTCGATGCCATAATGCTTGCTGTGGAAAGTGAGGGTGGTGCATTATTTTTTGTTGATGGTCCAGGTGGAACGGGAAAGACATATTTATACCGTACATTATTGGTTAATCTTAGAAGAATGAATCGTATTGTGTTAGCCACATAATCGTCTGAAATAGCTACAATTAATATACCTGGTGGTAGAACGGCCTACTCTAGGTTAAGTATTCCACTTCATGTAGATGCATCAACCCCAACTTTTATAAATAAACAATTTGATCTTGCTGAATTAATTAGAACTGCAACTGCAATCATTTGGGATGAGACACCTATAACATATAGAGATGTCTTTGAAGCACTTGATCCAACTTTTAAAGACATTCGATTACCGTTTGGTGGAAAGATATTCGATTACCGTTTGGTGGAAAGATAATAATTTTTGGGGTAGATTTTCATCAAGTCCTTCTAGTTGTTCCTAAAGAAACCAGGTCTCAACTCATTCAAGCTTCAACTGTGAAATCTTCATTTTGGGCACAAAAAAAGATGTTAAGATTGAGACATAATATTAGATCCATCAATGACCCTCAATTTTCAGATTTTTTACTTCATGTTGGTGACAGTAATGAACATGTCTTAGATGGTGAAGTGATAAAGTTACCGTAATCCATGGTGATCTTGTGGGTGAGAGACCAACCGATCAATCAAATCATTTATAAAATCTTTCCCAATTTGGGTGATCATGTATATGATACAACTTATATGGTGGAGAGAGCATTGATTACTCCTCTAAATGATGACGTGGATATGTTAAATGAAAAGATCATCAACATGTTTCCGAGTGAACAAATCACGTTTTATTCTTTTGACTCTGTACAAGATGACACTAGAAATTTATACCAACATGAGTTCTTAAACTCAATTACAATTGGAGGGCTCCCACTACACAAGTTGTGTATATTTCGAACCATTCAAGCAATATGTATGAAAATAACCATTCTTAACACTTTCAAATACCAAAAGAAAGAAAATTTTATTACTTTATCAACATCAAAATTTACATGAAAAGATTGTCTTAATCCAAATAAAACTTACTATAGCAAGTCAAAATAAAGTAAACTTGATTACATAGTAGAAATATGAGCACAATACATAGACTAAACAAAATCTATAGTCTCTAGGCTTGTTTTTGTCACCGCAATCATCCATCTCTTTATCTTCAATATAGTTGATCTCATATGCCAAGTACTGTTGTGACGACCCGGAACAGAATCAGCAGTGTGATCAGCTTACTTCATGAGTCACTGCGTAATCGCAGATTTCCGACAAATAGTTGAATCGCCGGACTTGATTACGACTAAATTATTGGCCGAGAATTGGAGCTGGGTCTCTTCTCGAGAGTCATTGTATGTGTGATTTCGAGTTCGTGGGCGGTTCCAGATTGTTATTTGGACGACCGAGGAATAAGTTACGACTATTTGAAGTTTCGACGGAATCGGGTTAAATTAGTGGATTTCTTAACGACTAAATTACCGGACAAGAATTTGGTTTCGAATTCTTCACGGAAGTTGTTGAGAATTTAATTTTGAGCTCGTGGGAACTTCCGGAGTATTATTCTGAGTTACGAAGATTAAGTTGTGCATATTTCCGATTGTTGATTATTTAGTCGGTTAAAGTATGTGATGGTTTGAACCGTTGACTTTTTATTCGATTTGTCGAAGTGTTTGAATTTGAGTGGTAATTGAAGAATACGTCGAGTCAAGTTTGTTGCCGCGAGAATTATCGGAATCGGAATTACGACGGGAAAGTTACGTGTGTTTAAAGTTTGTCGAAAAGATAATTACGAAGTTTCCATTTTGGGAAAGCTATAAATAGTGGAGTTGCTATTTCAGGAAAGTCAACATTTTCATTTATGGGAGTTGACTCGGTCAACTCGGCTGGAAATGGAGGAGTTCGACGGTGACCGGCGGCCACGGCGGTGGCTCGCCGTCCGGCCACGAGGCTTGTCCCGTTCTCTTCGCCTCAGCCTCCCGAGTCCATCTCCGGCCTCTTTTTCCGGCGTGGCTCACGGTGGAGAGAGAAACCATGGACCAAAGTTTGGGATTTTTGGGGTTAATGGTGGTTTTCGATTTCAGCCGAATTGAGCTACAATTTGTAGTGGGCTTTGAAGCTCTCCTCTCCATGATTCTAACCATGTAAGTATGGAGTTCTAATTCGATTTGTGCTTGGAGAATTTTGGATTTGAAATTTGTGTATCAATTCGGTTTTACATGAAATTGGACTTGTTAGAGTGAGAATTGGCCTTCGATGCAGTTGACAAAGTTGCTCAGTGGGTGATTTTGCATGGAATAGTGGTTGCTCCGCCGGGAAAATTTCAGGTTCGTGGTGGCGGTCAACGGCGGCGGTCAACGGTCAAACTTTGACTTTTGGGGTTTTCGAGAAGTTGCATGTCATTTAACTCGAAATCGCGCCCCGATCGCAGTGGGGAGGTTCATTTTTCGAATTGAGCGTCTGAAAGTACAGCGAGGTATTGAGGTGTAAATATCGGATTTTCGACGATTCGTCGACATTGAATTACGTGTTTTCGAGAACGGTGGTTTCTCGTGATTTGTCTTGAATTGTCGAGTTATGATTTTGAGAAATGAACTTTGTGATTATTCAGGGGTTCGTGATCGTTTGTTTGGCGATGGACTTTCCGCCGGATCACGGGTTAATGCGAACTGCGTTACGCTAGTCTGTGAGTGGACATTTCTTTTTACGGATTGTTTGCGAGTCTTTATATACGTTTTATGAACTTGAGCATGCATATGAGATTTCGGTTTACATGAGCATGTGTTTTACGATTATACATATACGGATATGCGTATACGAGTATACATACACTTATATGTTGTTTCATGCATTTGCATTGAACTATTTATGATTTGGTTTACACAGAGTACAGTCGTTATATATGTTGTTGTATCGATACACCAGCATCCCGGCTGATCGATCCCCGAGGATGTTTACCGGGGGAGGCTGTGACTCCTGACCCGAGGCCTTTACCGGGGGGAGGCAGACCTCTGACCTGAGGCCTTTCTGGCTAGAATCACGTGTGGGTCTGGGATCCCGTGATTCGGATTGTACTAGCACGGTTGTGTCCTCGAGTGGCCCCGTGGGATTTTTATGCATGCTCTGTACGCTTGAGGAGTTAGAGTCTCCCTCGTGTTTGTATGCGTGAGGAGTTAGAATCTCCCTTGTGTACCCGGACGCGTGAGGAGTTAGAGTCTCCCTCGTGTACCATTTGATTTTTTATTCATTCGACTCGCATATTTTTTTTATAACATATATTACTTGGTGAAAGACATTTATTTTCACCCACTCACTCTAACGGTTTTCATGTCTTTCCCCTGGGTTTTTCGGTTTCCGTGCCCAGTTTGCAGTTCGGACTCTTGTGTCGCACGTCGTGGTCGGAGGCATAGTGCTTGAGCTACCTTGTTTCTTCCAGTAGATTTATTGTTCTACCTACTGTGGTATACGTATATGATTATACATTAGAGGTCGCTCTGAGTATTCTGTTGTATATATTATACGATTTTACACCGGATTTCAGTAAAGTATAGATATATTTACTACTTTACATTATTGTTGATATATTGAGAAATCCGGATGGGATTGGTGCCCACGGTTTGATTTTTGTGGCATAGGATGAAGTGTATTTTCCGCGTGCAGGTAATGGTAATTCCACGTTAGTAACGAAACTCTACCGAAATTTTGTTAGTTTTTGTTGGTTCATGTTTTCGAAGGGGTTCGATTCCGGTTTAGGCAACTAAATCAGGGTTGGGTCTTATTCAACTGTTGACACCTTTTGTAGGCATCTTGAACATCTTTTGGTGCACACGACATTGTTTATGCATATGTTTGGTAGAACCACACCTATAGCAAGGTGACAAGCAAGAAGTAGAAACAGAATTTGAAGAATTTTCACCATTCATAGGACCATAATTGGATTGATTCTTGTTAGAGTTGTTGTGGTTGTTATCTTGGTGATTCCAAGTAAAATTTTGACTGTTTTCTCCTCTACCACGACCTCTATCATTCCCTCCTCTACCACCGCGATTGTTATAAGGTTCAGAATAAGTGTTCTTCTTATCCTTACGTGCTTTCCAACAAGTGTTATATGTCTCATGGACTTTCTTTGTGCCGGGTAGCCTAACTTTGTTGTTGAGAAGAATCTCATGATACCTCTCTTTCTTGGCCAGCACATTCATGAGATTATAACATGATCTTAATCTTCCTTGCTCATAATTTATACGATATTGATGTGCGAGCGTGTCCACGAAAGTAGGAAAAGTGGTCAAAGACTTCTTAACCATAGCTTGGTTGGTCTTCACGACGCCACAAATGGCTAGCTCTGACCGTAGCTCCAACATTGCTTGATAAAAGTCATTGATTTTATGGAAATCTAACAACTGGATTGAATCCCACTTTTCTTGTAACTGTGGAATTTGTGCATCATGCACATTACTAAACTGTTCTTGCAAAGTCACCCACAAATCTGTGGGGTCATCCTTTAGCAAGTACTGTTTCCTCAGAGTTTGATGAATATGTCTCCTCAGTAATATGAGAGTGATATGCTAAAACTAAGTATCAAATTAAAAATTTAATACATAATCTAGCGCATTCAATTTAAACCCTTTTGTGTAGATGTAGCATTGATAAATAGGGTATCGTTTTAAACCGAGGATTAAAGGGGGCATGCAATTATTGTGCAAATTATGGGGGATTTAAAGATTGATTAATTTCCTAATTTTATACCTAAAAACATCAAGAACATAAAGCAAAGAACATAGGATTCTAGCATGCATATACTCATAGACAAGCAACACATAAAAGACTCCTAAGAACTCTAAATCATGTGTGTGAAAAAAATAACATCTAATTAATTATTTACAAGTGATTAACCTATTCCTCACCTTCACTCAATCATGGCATATACATCTCTAAATAACCTACAAAATTCTATCACTCAAACTCTCAAAACACATGCATATTCTCTTCACTCGTGCTCGGGATTCCCTATACACCTTTTGACCTAGACTCGAGATACCCTATATCTAAAATCAAAGCATTAAGAACCAAATACGCATGCATATTTTGACTAAGAGAAATAAAACATATGGAAGATATATTTATTGAAAAACATATAATAAATAAAACCAAAAGACTTTAAACGAATTCAAAAAATCAATGTACAAATACAAATAAGAGTTACGGAGTAAAGAGATCATTGTTACACTTTTTCTCTTCGGGATACCCTATGGATAGAAGTGCGATGTCTTTAGTGTAGAGCTCAGGATACCTATACTTTATGGATGATCACCTTAATCAAGAACAACACTCGGGATACCCTATATGTTGGAAAAGAAGGCTAGGACGATGGAAGATGGTGTAACTCGGCTTTGTAGGAGAGAGATTGATTTTGTAGAGAGGTAGAGAGCTTCTTGGTAAAGCTTTGGCTATAGATTAAGTGATAACTAATGAGGAAGTCGAGATATTCTTATATAGGAACTTACAAAAGAGTTCTCCTTAAGAAACTAAGTTTTCCTACTCTACTCGGGTAGATCTGGCAGTCTGAAAATAATTGCATTTTTCCAGAGTTGTAGACTTCCAAAAATTATTATTTTTGACTAATTGTAAAGAAGACTCAAAGAGTTTTCCAACCATAAGTCGATCGCCGTCTAACTCCTTCTGAGTTGTTCTCAGTCGTCATTTGAATTGGACTAACCTGTATAGGCAGATTCTTCTTTCCTTATTTTGCATGATTTCCTTACTCTTTTCAACTTTGGAATCCTTTTCTTGCCAAATTAATCTTGTGCTCCACAAAATTGGATGACTTGGTCTTTAATCTTGGGCTTCTCAAACGGTCTTCTAGTTAATTTGACCAATCTTACATTTGTTCTTCTTCCAAGGTTCTTCCAGAAGCTTCTTTTCCTAGTGAACATAGAAAAAGAATTCCTAGTCAACCTAGGGTTTCTTTTTTTTCTTCACATTTTCTTCTCATCTTCCTTTGAAATTTTGGCCGAATTTCTTCATCTCCTTTTTTTCTTCATTTTTTCTACTCCTTGCATGCTTGTAGCCCTTTGTACTCAATCTCTTTTATTCTACACCTAAAAATAACAAAACAAGTCAAAACTAATAATACTAAGCAACTAACATAGTCAAATGTAGAGAAAAATATATTAATTAATATGCCTAAAATGTGTATATCAGAGAGCTTGAGCTTTAGTTTCATCATCAGCTTCTGTACCAGGTGGTAGTGTTTTGATGGTATCAGTGAGACATTTCCCAAGAAGAGTGTTCTTAACATCATATACCCGTCGGGGGTATTTTTCTCCTTTAATGTTAAGGATGTCAAATTCAGGCTTTGCCGGCTTAGTCATCTACAAAATATAAGAGATGTAGTTAGTATCCGATCGAAATATCCACGATCATTAATATCAAGTTTAGGGAATAAGAAATGTGATAAATGTTGTATGGTCACAAAAATTGATGCAAAAACCGGTGGCTTCATACCACACCCCAGAAACCGTGACTTTCATAAATAGTCACAAAATATCGATTTTTCCAATGTGAAGCCCATTGGACCGTCACTAATATCAAATTTTTTTAACATTTATTAATCCATAGAAACTATGGCATAAAATGTTAATCACAGAATTAAAGTTCAACCTAAATCTAGACCTAGATCTAGGGTATTGCAGTAATTAAGTTTTACAACATAATGCTCAGAATGAAAAATGTAAAAAGTTTTGAGAAATTGTAAAATTCGGCAACTAATGGTGGTGGTGCTCCGACGACGGTGGTGTTCTGGCGGTGCAGTGATTCTGGCGGTGGAGGTTTTGGTGTTCAGGGGTAAGGGTATTTTTCTCTTTAGGGTGATGGCTATCAACTAAAAAATAACTGATGACATCACTACCAGAAAAAAAAATGTTAGACGATGAAGCTATTTCATCGTCTAAAGGCCTTTTTCGTCATTTAGGTTTCATCGTCTAAGTGTCGTTGTTGAAGTACAAAGAGTACCAAAGTTTGCTGCAAAAGATGATGAAATATTTTGTCGTGTAAAATTGCTTAGATGACGAAGGACTTTCTCCTTCTAAGTGTTATAACTTAGATGACGAAACATCTTTTGTGGTATAAGTGATACTGGCCACTTAGACAATGAAGAGAAATATTAGTCATCTAAGTTATAACACCTAAACAACGAATGATGAAACAGATTCATCGTCTTAGTGACCGATCCTAGATGATGAATATCTTACTTTCCCCCCGCCTGTCATGTCTCCGCTTCCGCTTCAAGAGATGTTGTTGATACTTGATTTGTCGACTGGTTCTCATTCCGTCTAAGAAAGTCATCTGAAGTTGTCGAATCCTTCTCGTTCCATTCAAAAGGATCATTTGGATTTGTTTCACGTGCAAGCCTAAATAGCTAGGTGATAGTTGCATATTTATGCAACTTTATTTTGCTTCTTTTGTTCCCATTATTTAGTTCAATTTTCTTAGTCTCAACAATATTAACTTACTTTATGAGTTTATAGGTATTCTGAGTGAATAAGGAGAAAATAAGGAAAATAAGGATTTTAAGCTGTAATTGAGAAATCTGTCTATGTAGATCAGTCAACATAGGCAGACAATTGGGAACAACTCGGGAAGAACCAGATAGTGATCTTTATATGCATAGAAATTTTCAGATGTCTAGTTTCCATAACATCTTCCAGATCATGATTTCTTTAGAGGAAGTTATGGCCGATTTAGTACAGGGATGTCAGTCTACTCGGGAATTTGACTTTTGACGAGAATACATGTTTTGAGGCCCAAATCACACCAAGAAGCCTGTGAACTAACTTTTGTTGGATATTCCCGTTTAATATGGATGTGGTTGGTGAAAATAAGTCTTAAAATTCAAGAGCCAATAGAAGAACCAAGAAGATAACTTTTCTTCCAAGATAAGGAGTCTCAAACCTACAAGGAAAGAAGATTTAAGGAGCAATATAAAAAACCCCATGAAGTATCTATTGTGGTCTCTATTTTTTCTCTTCTCTCTTATTCTCTCTTCCTGTATCTTATTCTCTTCATCTTCTCCATTAAGTTTGGTTTTCTTTTAGTTAGGGGTTAATCGAAGCCCTAAATGTGTCTTCGATTTCAAACCTCTTATGATTTTAATGACTATTTTGATGAGTTTTATTTCACTTTTATATCATTGATGATTTCTGTGTTCATGTTTCTTAGAGTGCACGCTTAGATACATGACTTAGTATGACAAGTAAGAGAGTGTAATACAATCGGTGTCTTACCGACATTGGCCTGATTGTGGGATCCAGTCATCCATAGTTATTTAGATTAGTGTTGGGGTAATCAAGACTATCTATGGTGCGGAGAGGTTAGCTTTCTTCTCTATTTGATTTCTTCTTTATTTTTGCTTTGTTATTTTCAATTTTTGTTTACTTTTCTGTTTTTTACGAATTTAAATCACTATACAAATCAAAACCAAAAACTCTGTAAATTTACGTGCTTGTCAATCACTGTATTTTTTATAGTGTCTGTTTTCTTATGGTTTTAGTTCGTGTCTAGGTATTTTATTAAACTAATTCTTCGTCTGTAGGTCAAGTCTGCCAGAGTTCTGATATTAGTGTAATCGAGTCTTTTAAAGCTTTCAGTCTCGTTAGTCCTTTGCAAGTAATGATCTCTTCTTCTCCAAACTATAGTTGACATCTTTAGGTACAAATTTGGATATCTTTGGTAGGTGCTTTTGCACCTATCAGTAGGTTACACGTGAGGAGGCGTGATGAAGTGGAAAAATCTCATATCAGAAAAGTGGCAAATAAAAGATGACTTATAAGTGGATGGACTATACCCAATATTAACCAAGGCTTTTGGATGAAACTCAACACCTTAAAGGTGATTCAAGTTGGAACAATATCGGTTATATTGGAGGTCCACATGTCATGCTTGCCGCAGTTTGACTTTTTGTTCTTGATTTGGTACATCAAAGGTGTTTATACCCATCCATATGAACCTTACCAGCTTCCTACAAATTATGTTCTTGACTAGAGTAGTTACTATAAACACTTCAATTTATTTTTATAACAAAGAGGAAGAGATGGTTACCAACTATTTCCGATCCATGAATTGAAGTGAAACCGAAAACAAAAATAGGAGAAAAGTATTAAAATAATTTTAGTAAAAGACTTGGAAACAAATTGATTGAAACTTATGCTTATGGACAGTATTTATCTTTTTTGGGCAAGAGTTATATCATTGTACTGTAAAATGCATTTCATTCATATTAAAAAGGTAAAATTTGTGAACCTATTACTAAAAACAAGGTTAAATTATTTTAGTTCTTCTCTGATCCATTAGCAAAGACAAACTTTCGCAGGGGTGTGGCTGGAAGAGATCTAAGTACGTTGGCCTTGTGTCGAGTGTGAGTGAACCTCTTGGGATACAGGTTTGGACTTCTTTTTTCTTTTTTGGAAATGGGTTCCAAACCTATCCGATGTTAGACGCTCATTCTCACGCTTTGGTATATTATTAATGGAAGTTGGAAGCATACAACAACGAGGATATAGAACCAATTACTTGTGAAAATATATGACCGTCATCAAATAACACATTTAATATCCGGTGTCTCACCTAATCAGTAGGCACCTAAATTACTAATACTAACAATGTGTGGAAAACGATGTGTAACACTATTTCCTTCAGCATATATATATATATATATATATATACATATATATATAGAGGAAGCTTCAACTCAGGTATACCTGAGTTGAAGCTTTTTCAGGTACATGGCATTTATGTCAACTTTTTGATCATATTTTACCATCTCCACCACCCAACTACTAGGTTTATATGAGTAGATCATTCCTATAAATTTTCAGCCAAAATTGTGATCGTTAAGGTATCGAACTTGTTCAAATCAATGGACAGACTGAATCTGTCAAACCTGAACAGTTTATACTTATGAACTTCAATTGCAGTTTTAAATACCTTAACAATCACCATTTTGGCTGAAAATTTACAGGTTTGATCAGCACATTAAGACCTAAAATCTGAACGGTGGAGATGGTAAAATATGATATATAAAAATTGACGCAATGCCACATACCTGAAAATGTTTCCACTCATGTATAACCGAGTGGAAGATTCCTATATGTATTATCATGCAATATATCGATATCACGCAAATAGTAGTGGCGATCTGAAATAATATTACCAATGCCACCGTAATAATGTTACTCGACAACGTCGAGGCCATATTAGCACATCATGCACTCTCCATCAAACCGTTAATCCATTCGTGGTGTATTGCAGTGCAGTCCATCTCGTGCCGCATCAGCATGCAAGGCAGAGCATGCAAATGGAAGAGGCCAAGAAAATGCAGCAAGGACCGACCATATGCCATCTCTAACAACTACACCAACGCCCCATGTCCGAATCTCCATATTGTAAGCACAGTCAATATTCATCTTCAATCGACCCGAAGGTAAGGTCTACTTATCTCTTGGTCTTGCCAACTTCTTAGCTAGGACAAAATGGACCTTGTGATACTCCTTTAACAATGTCATTTCACCTCATGCATGATCATATTGTCAGCATTATTCGCCACACCTCTTTCTAAAAAAAATTAAAAAATTGCTCTCCACCTAAAAAAGATGATTAATCCCTCACTTGTTTAGGGTTTCTTTGCCTTGATTAATTTGGTTCTAAATAAATGAGGTTATGGTTTGCCATTCCTTTTCACAATCATGTCTTGGTTAATACTCATATGTTCCGCGGGTTCGTAAATTGAAAATTATTTTCTATAGGAAAAATTTTAAGGTGGTTATCGACATAAACCCTATTATCACTCTTTTCCCAAACCCTAGCCTCCCCTTTCTCACCGAATCATCCTCGAATCTCAAGGTTTCCTACGTTGATCCAATCTAAATTTCTTCGTCGGATCGATCTCCTTCTATATTCTTCATCTTCTCTTAAGCTTTTGTGTACACGACATGCACTTGCTAATATAGCACGTCTAGTTTAGGGTTTGCATGGCACCAAGTCTAATGGGAATTCTACTTATGGAGTTCGATATTTTGGTTGGAGCAGATGTGAAGGCGGATGACTATGGCTTTGCGGTGCTTAGGGTTTTCTTCCCTACGTTTATTTTGGATGTAAGGCCAAAATCTCTTAAGAACTGGATGATTCATCTCTGGAGAGGCTTCAAAGAACCGAGTGCAAACTCCATATGAAGAGAAACTCAAGATTGTTTTGTGGCAAGGTTTAAGGATGAGGCATCGTTGAAAAGGGTTGTCAAACATAGACTTTAGTTCTTTGAAGATGTTACTATTATGGTGGAGTGGTATGATGGCATTGCTCCAGATGAATCGGTTTTAGCAGCCAAAGCTAAGGTTTAGGTCAAAATCGAGGTTACTGATGGTCATTTATGTGGTGAACAACCGATTACGGGATGGTGGGAGACTTTGGGGAACCATCTGGGAAGGTATGTCGACTATGACAGAGTTCGTCTGAAGGAGGATGCAGAGATGTGTCTGTTTGTGGAAGTTCATCTAAGGAATGTCCTAACCACTCATTTGCGAGTGAACTTTGGTTCTTGGGCATGGATGGAATGTGATGTCGAGTATTTGACATTGAAAGGCTATTGTTTGAGATGTGGTAGCTATGATGATTTGAGGGAGGGTTGTCTTATCTAGTGTGTAAAGCTACCAACTCGCCTAGCAAAGGAAAGAGAGAAGGAGGAGGAGATATTGTGGAAGATTGAAGAAGAGATACCAGTGCAGCCTGGTGCTAGCGAGGGAGCAGGCAATCGCCAGGAGGATGTTGCAGATAACTGGGATAATGGTATTGAGTAGGTACATTGGAAGGAATGAGAAGAAAAAAGAGAGAAAGATGGTGGCGAAGGGATACTATAAATCATTGGGATTTCTAAATCATGGCTCAACCAATGTGTTAACACTGATTTGATTTGCAAATGTCAAATTCTTAAAGATATGTGCTGCTCACATCTTAGCTAGAGAATATGAGAAAAAAGGAAGTCCTTACTTTTACATAGTGGTGATGCCATGATGCTTCTACAACTTGTTATAGTCAATTGGGTGGGGCTCGATCTATTTGTTTTTCTTGTTTTTCTAGCCATTTAATTGTATAGTTTATTTTGTTTATAAGTTAAGTTAGCTCAATGTAATGTATTCTTATCTAGATTGTGGTTGTGGCGGCTCCAAACTTTGGGTTTTAGGGTGGCCTCAGAGTAAGGGCGGTCTGCTTTTTGTGGGTTTTTTATTATTTTTCTTTGTATTTTAGTTTCAATGGGTTGAGCCAGGTTTGTTTTTTAATTCAATCCACCGAAAAATCAATTTTATGATGAATCGAATTCCCGACCTCTCAACTTATGAAAATAATATTATGGTGGCTACCAGTACACTACCAGCAGTTAGTTAGGCAGGTTTCTTTCAAGTTGTGACTTGGGTTTGATACGAAGTTTAGTATTTCGAGGTCTTGTTAAGTGTTTGTTCTTTCAAGTAGCCAACTTGATTACAAGAGGTCTTGTTTCTTGTTACTTTGTTGACGAAGTGGGTTGCCTTAAGTATTTAGTGTTTAGTGTTTGTTCCTACTACTAAAGAAATAGACTATTACATCCTGGGTTCGAGTTACAATAGAGGGACAATGAAATCTTATAAACCTCTTTTAATAAAAAAAAATAGTTGGTAGGGCGGGACTCTTCATTTTGTGGTATACTTCCTCTCACCTCAAAAAATAAATTTGATTTGTCTCTATGTAATCTCGTCTTGATCCTACCTATGATGGATAAAGTCGTGTAGATGTTTTTTTAGCCTTTTCTGGATCGAAATTAATGATAAATCATGCTTATTATTAATAAATAAAATATGTATATTTTTTAAGGAAATTTATTCTCCGTAAATTTTTGTGTGTGTCTTGTCCTAATTATATACAGTTTAGTATAGATAGAGATACAGAGAATTCTTGTTATATTGGAACAGTTATTGTATTAGATTGTATCAGTTTATATATAACATATTCTATCAATAAAAAAGTTACAAATGATCAGTTATCATATTTTCTTTTTCAACACGTTATCAGCATGAGATTCTAACCCGAAGCTTTGTGCTAAAACCGAAACACTTTTCTCATCCCCAAATTCGAGATTGACCACTTCAATCTCATAGCATGTGCACATCCGCAAACTTCGACAGAATATTACGAGCAGCTCAAGACGAACTAGAAAGAGATCTTCATATACACGAAAAGCTTCAAATGTCTAGTTTCCAAACATCCTTCATATTGCAATTCGGAGGTACCCAGAGTAAGTTATGAAAAATTTAGTGTACGAAGGTTAGTCTACCAGAAAAGTAGAAAACCCTAACCTTCAAACACCTCCACCTCTACCACCAGCCTCCTCCTTGACGGAATTCTATCATCCACCGCCGGAGCTTATCGCTAGATTTCTCTCTCACCGAAATGTGGACGTTTTTCTCTTCAAATTTCTTTTCAGTGAAATTTTCATACCGAGCATAACACCCTCGAGGTAAATTTTCTAAACCGTCAATCTCTAGATCTAGGAATAAAACTTACTTCATGTAAAACCCTAGATCTTAGGATTGTAATATTGTGATTATTGCATGTTTTTACCATAGTTTCTATGGAGATATATCCATAAAGTGTCAGTGACGGTCTTGGATGAGTCACGGTTTAGAAAAAGAAAAAGAAAAAAAGGGAAATCGATACTATGTGATGGTTCATCACGGTTTCTGGGCCGGGTGTGATTTTGAGCCACCATTTATTGATAATCGATTTTTGTGACCAAACATCATTGATCACAGTTCTTATTATATAAACTTGATATTAGTGATCGTAATTTTTCGATCGGTAAACTAATTACATCTCTTGTCTCTCTTGTAGATGACATTAATAGAGCCAGAAATGCCTGAATTTGATATCCTTGATCCTCAAGGAGAAGAATACCATGGTTGGGTGTCCAATATTGAGAACGCACTTCTCAATATCAATCTAGCAAATATCACACAGATTATGAACAAGGAAGACTAAGATCATTTTGTGATCTCATGAATGTGCTGGCCAAGAAAGAGCAGTATCGCGAAATTCTTCTCATCAATAATGCTCGACCATCTTATACTAAGAAGAACTATGAGTCGTACAACACTGGTAGAAATGTATGTAAGGATATGAGGAACGATCGTTCTCAGTTTTACAATAACCTTGGTGGAAGAGGAGGACAAGGCAAAAGTCGTGGAAGAGGATATAGTAGGAACTGGACTTGAACTCACCATGACAATGACCAAAACAACTCCAACAAGAATCATTCTGGTCTTAGGAATGGAATAAATTCTTTCAATTCTACTTCTAATTCGTGTTTGTCATCTTGCTATAGATGTGGTTCTACCAAGCACATGCACATTGTGCACCCAAGAATATTCAAAATGCCTACAAAAAGTACACATGATACTTGGCACATGAGAATAACTTCACTGAATATTAACTTCACTACAGCCTATGAGATAGAAGATTGCGGTGAAGCAAATCTTATAATAGTGGACAATACAAAAGTAAGTCTGAAGACTGCAGTTTTTGAGTAGTCTATATATTAGGCTCATGTCATTGTTATGAAATCAAGTTTAATTTTTTTTTGAATTGGTTTTAGTCATGGTTTGAGACTTTGTTTTAGTCGGTTATGGAACAAGACATCTATCATGTAACTTTTAATTGTTGGTGAGCAATGAAATTTTCTCTATTTTTGGATATATGAAAGTTTCTGAGAATGTTATTTTAATAACAAATCAGTGTATGGTTCGATGTTTTTATTTACATATGGCATAATGACACCAAGATACAATAAAAATGTGACACAAGAGATCATGTTCTTTTCATCTCGGGAAGCCATCGATCCATCGAGGAACTGTTCTTCGATGCATCGAAGGTATCCCACGGGTAGGTTTTTAAAATTTTTGATCGATCGAAAATTTTGTACTTTGACCCATCGAAGGTTATACCCGAATTGTGGTATTTTTTGATGTATTTTACATCGATTTTATTGAAAAAAGATTAAAAAAAATTGAAATTCTGCTCCAGATGTAATTTTACATCGATTTTTGTCATGCTGTGGGACTTAATCTACAAGGGTCATTTCGACCGGTCAGATGTTTTTATACATCGGTTGTTTTTAGGTATTATCATACCATATCAGCACTCTATAAGGGTTACACCCTTTGGAATATTTAACAATTCACTTAAAGTGTTCGCCATGTCTTAGGTTCAAAGACGGATTGATTGACATTGTTTTATTGATATATGATGGCGAGATTAAGTGTTATACGCGCCTCAAAGGCCTATTCTAACTTTACTCAGTTTTGAAAACATTTGTACCAACAGTTTTCACTCGGAACATTATTGTGGGATTAGAAAGGATTTTGTGTCCCATCTCCACAGAATGCTGTCAACGGCGCAATCTGGTGAGATTTATGAGGATTTGTAGTGTTTATATCTTACTATGGTTAGGAACATTGAATCCAATGCAGTCACTGATATTACTATGTGTGATTTGGCCTCATATGAGCTTTTGTATTATAATGATCAAGATATTGAGAAATTCTCATGGTCATCAGTTCTTCAGAGTAAAAAAGCATGTGGGAATACCTAAATCCATCAGTTTAGATGGAGAGGATAAGACTACTCTTCTCATTCTTGGCTCGGTCTCTAAGACGAGTGCCGCACAATCTTGGCAAAATACCGGTGTGGCATCGTGCGTTATTGAAAGGACCCAACCCCGATTTAGCTCCCTAAATCGGAATCAAACCCTTTCGAAAACACGAACCAACAAAAACTTTTCGAAATTTGGGCAGAGTTTCGTTACTAACGTTGAATTACCATTACCTGCACGCGGAAAATACACTTCATCCTATGCCACAAAAAGCAAACCGTGGGCACCAATCCCATCCGGATTTCTCAATATATTAACAATAACGTAAAGTAGTAAATATATATGTACTTTACGGAAAATCCGGAGTAAAATCGTATAACATATACAATAGGAAGCTCAGAGCGACTTCTAATACATAATCATATACGTATACCACAGTAGGTAGAACAATAAACCTACTGGAAGAAACAAAGTAGCTCGAGTACTATGCCTCCGACCACGACGTGCAACACCAGATCCTGAACTGCAAACTGGGCACGGAAACCGAAAAGCCCAGGGGAAAGACAATAAACACGTTAGAGTGAGTGGACGAAAATAAACATATGCCTTTCACCAGTTATATATATATATGTTATAAAACATATGCGAGTCGAATGTATAACATTTAAAGGGTACGCGAGGGAGACTCTAACTCCTCATGCGCCCGAGTATACGAGGGAGACTCTAACTCCTCACGAATACAAACACGAGGGAGACTCTAACTCCTCACGTGCACAGAGCATGTGTGTAATCACACGGGGCCACACGTGGATTCATAACAACATATAAGTACAATCATGTAACACATGCTCAATATAAACACAATCTCGTACGAAAACTCATACTCGTAAAACCATAATCATACTGCATGCTCAAGTTCATAAAACGTATATAAAAGAATCGCAAGAATTCCATGAAAATAAACTGTCCACTCACAGTCTGGCGTAACGCGATTCGCGTTAACCCGTGATCCGGCGGAAAATCCCTCGCCAAAACAACGATCACGAACCCCTGAATAATCACAACGTCCAATATTCAAAGTCATACTCCAACAATACAATACAAATCACGAGAAACAGCCGTTCTCGGAAACACGTGATTCAAAGTCGACGAATCGTCGAAAATCCGTATATAACACCTCAATACCTCGCTTTACATTCGGACGCTCAACTCGAAAAACGAACCTCCCCACAGCGATAGGGGCGCAATTTCGAGTCAAATGACATGCAACTTGCCGAAAGTCAAAAAGTTAACCCTGACCGTTGACCGCCGCCGTTGACCGCCGTCCACGGCAGCGCCGCTGCCGGCCGAAGAATTTCACGGCGGAGCAACCCTTGTTCCACTCAAAATCACCCACTGAGCAACTTTGTCAACTGCACCGAAGTCCAATTCTCACTCTAACATGGTCAATTTCATGAAAAACCGAATGAACACACAAATTTCAATTCCAAAATTCTCCAAGCTCAAGCAAAATTAGATCTTCAAACTTACATGGTAGCTTCATGGTGATGAGGGCTACAAAGCCCACTCAAAGTTGCAGCTCAATTCGGCTTAAATCATGGAACCCGAAATCACCCAAAATCCTCCAAACTTTGGCCGGTTTTTCTTCTCTTTCCGGCGACCTACGCCGTTGATGGTGGCCGGTACTAGGTAGAGGGCAGTAAGACGAGTTGATAGAGACCAAGAGGAGGCTCGGAGGTGGCCGGAATAGGCTCGCCGCCGTCGAGCCCGCCGTGGCCGTCGCGAGCTTCACCTCCCACCGAGTTGACTCAGTCAACTCGGTCAAACACCCAAAATGGAAAGTCATCCACTTGCCCAAAATAACAGGTTGCTATTTATAGCCTTTCCCAAAATGGAAACTTGTAATTATCCTTTTCGACGAACTTCAAACCCACGTAACTTCCTCGTCGTGATTCCGATTCCGATAATTCTTGCGGTCACAAACTCGTCTCGACATAATCTTTCAATATCATCCGAAGTCAAAAACATTGGCCAAATGGATAAAAATTCAACCCTTCGAACCAACACACATTAAATCAACCAAACAAACAACAATCGGCAAAATTCACAACTAATTCCTCGTAACTCCAAATCATGCTCCGGAAGTTCCCACGAACTCGAAATTAAATTCTGAACAACTTCCGTGAAGAAGCCGAGACCAAATTCCCGTCCGATAATTTAGTCGTTAAGTAGCCCACCATTTAAATCTGAACTTCAAATATTCATAACTAATTCTTCGGTCGTCCAAATAACGATCTGGAACTGCCCACGAACTCGTAATTACATATAGAACGACTCTCGAGAAGAGACCTAGCTCCAATTCTCGGCCAATAATTTAGTCGTTAAGAAGTTCGGCGATTAAAACAACTGTCGCAACTCTGCGACTACGCCGTAGCTCACGAATATAGCTGATCATACGACTGATTCTGGTCCGGGTCGTCACAAATCCACCCCCCTTAGAAAAATTTTGACCTCGAAATTTCTGAGTCTGTCGGCTACAAGGTAGGAGCACTGCCTCTGCATACTGCTCAACTCACCAACGGCAATCTCAACTGAACAACTCTGATCACAAACTCCACAATAGGAGATAGCTCCGAACTAAAATCCCTGTACCCACAAATCACAAATCTTAACTGGTTCCACACAAGCGCCAAGTGTTCCCACCTAAGGAACAGACAGGGTACACAATGCAAAACCAACCTGAAACATAGTAACGCCTCACGGAACACAACACACATAAAAACCAACACTATAGGCGATGCCGAACCATACGGTATAACACAAACTCGCCAATGACCACAACTGGATCAAAACAATATGGCAAAGCACAACTCAGTTTACACACATCAACATAACTCACACACTCACATCAACATAGCTGAAGCATCGGACTCAAACAATTATCAACCCATTTCCGCTAATCTGACAGTCTGTGGTAACACACTCCACAAAATCGGAAACAAACATCAACTCAAATTCAAACCAAACTCACTCCAACACAATGAAGTACAACATCGTTCCTCAAAACGACGTCAAACAATATCAAAATCACAGTGGACAACAACCTAGTACTGCAAGCAATCTCGAACAGCTGAAAATGCTGGTCCCGAATCCTCCGGAACTGCAATACCGAGGTCCACAACATGCCCTCCAAGGTCTGAATAGTCCTCAAAGATCGCTCGTCAATTCGAGGACAATAACCGGTACTAACTCGTAATCTGGTCCCCAATGCTCGCTGCAAAGCTCGCCAACACATAGTCGTAGCTGATTACCTCGATCGGCGAACTGGGACAAAATACACCACGTAGAGGGACAACCTCCATCAAACACAGCCATAACAGCCTGCCACTGAAATCGTGTTCGAAAGTACAAGGAACGTACTAAATTCATCAAACGATCCACAAAGACCTGACAACTGGTACTACAAACCAAAGTGCATACAAACACACACAATATCACAGCAGTAACCGCCACGTCTAACCGGAAATCACAAATGGCTAACACATCACGGCATGTCTCTGCCTCCTAGCCATCGCCAGTCGACGAATGTGGCATCAGTACACACATGCTACTGCGCTCGCACAAGCTGCCATATCGCTCTTCATGTTGCGTCATGAGTAGTAACTCGAAATATCAGACACATTTCTGTACCACTAGCGCCAAACGCGCGCAAAACCATGAGCCTCAACATCATCACGCTCGAACTCAGCCTTCGTAGCTCATAACTCGGCTAATACGGAAACTCGAGCCACACATTCACGAAATACTGAAGCTCCTGACTCTCAACTGAATGTATCAGTATCAACATCATCCCAAACAGATGGTCAAAGTACGACCACTAGCCTTTCTCGAACAAGCTCAAAGGTGCAGTCCTTGTCGTGAGTCGACCCCATCCATCTACACTGCCTCAAGCCCAAATCTGGCCGAGAATGCAAGTGGATGAAACTCAGTGGTCAGTGTACATCCTACACCGCGCTGCATGCCATAGTAGTAGCGTCTCGAACTCACTGATGCTAACACAAAGACAGCTACACCCAAATCATACATAGGATATGTAGCTACACAAAGTTCCACTGCCTGGAATCATGAGCCACCGCTCTGCTACACAGCATCAAAGCACAACCAAATCCAAACCTCAATGCATCGCCAAAACCCACGAACTCGTCACGATTGTCAGGTAAGGTCAAAGCCGCAGTAACGGTCACCAACCTGCAGGAGTAAGCAACTCTCCTCGCTTGCATCGAACCACATGAATCTGACGCCTTCTTCGTCAATCCGGAAAGTATAGTGGCAATTCGGGAAAATCCTGCACAAAGCCGTCGGTAAAAGCCTGCCAAACCCAAGAGACCCCTGATCTCTGGTACAATAGTAGGGCAATCCCCAAATCGACACGGCCTCTAACTGGTAAGGATCCACGCCGACTCCCTCGGCTAGCATCACACAGCCCAACATCTTCACGCTAATCGGCCAAAACTCACACTAGCTGAACTTCATAATCAGCTATTCGTCTCGCGAAGTTCACAAAACCGCTCGCAACTGCTCCAGGTACTGGTCCACACTCTCTGAGTACATCAGGACATTGTCAACAAACATGACCGCAACTCGTCCAGAAACCGTCTGAACACCTGGTCTATCAAGTCCACACGCTCTACGGGGCATTGGTCAACCAAACAGCGTGACCAAGAACTCCTGATGTCCGCACCGAGATCCAAAAGCTGATATAACCACATCTAACTCATCAAACCTCAACTGATGGTATCCGGATCCGAAATCAATCCTCGAAAAGACTGAAGCTCTCGCGAGCTGATCAACCAACCGTCAATCCGAAACGGAGGATACCCTCTCTCCTCTGAAGCGAATCAGGCTTCCGGTAGTCAATGCACCACCACATCGAACCCTCTAACGTCTGCACAATCAATGCAAGAGCACACCACGCAAATACGCGGGGTCGCATGAAATCTCCTGAAACCTCCTCCAGCAACTCCTGGAGTCGAATTTGTAGCTCCATCAGCTCCGCTGGCTCCGAACGACAAGATGCCGGTAAAATGAGTCCAGCGCCTGGTACAAGCTCAACGGTGTAGTCAGTCTCCCGAACTGGAGGAACACCTGGTAACTCCTCCGGAATACACCTGGAAGCTCGGGAACCACCTCAACATCACCAATGTCAGGTACAGCAACCATAGTATCCACAACATGTGCTAAGCAAACAACATAACTCATCTCCACCATCCGCTCGACCATCACCGCGAAACAACATCTCGGGGAAAACTGGTCATCGAAATACAACCTCCTCCTCGAGGCACTCAAACACAGCCAAATGCATCATCAGTAAGTCCATACTCACAAACATAACAAAACCACAATATCCAGCTATAACAGATCCGCGGCTAAGTCATAACCACCAACAAGAATCTCACAACCTCCGGATGAATGCAACACTCTCCAAAACCTCGGAAGTGGAGACGCAGGTACTAGCCATGGATATCAAACAACAGTAACCTCGGAGAAAATTCTGTCCTCAAACAAGGTCATGGCACGAACTCCAACATGCCCAACTAGCCGCCCACGTCATATGCGACTTGCTGAATAACTCGTCAAAAGGGTACATTGATCAGACTGCAGGAACAACATGAGGATCTCCTCGCGAACTCTGAGCTATCGAACCGCTAACACAGCTGGCTAAGGGCGCTTCCTCAATACGTGACCCTCCTGGACACCGAAACAACAACTGAGGGTACTCCTCGAACACAATTCGCCACAACACCTGCTGCGTGAAAGGATCACCAACGATCGCTTAATTCATGCCACAGAAGCAAATCCGCTACACTGTGATCTCCGCCATCGCCAAACGGACCAGCAGAGGATCCTCAACATAATCGAAAAGACCACAGCCTGATGAAGTCACTGATCCCGAAGTGTCGGAACTCAACCTCATCAAAATCTCAACTAAGTCCACTTTCCTCAAACCAACGCATCGAAACCACATACAACATTCCTTCGCAATAGCCTCGACACTGAGTACAGCACACTAAACTCCTCACGGATGTTTCGAGGCACAACAATCAGAAACTCTCTGATACTCAGGTTCAAACTCATCTCGAACCTCGTGCACTGCTTCCTCTGAAGCCACATAACACGTGCAACAGGAAACAAACATGTGGATAATGCATCTCTGCCTCAGGTGGGTAAACACTCCACATTCGAATGCTGAGTAGCCTGATAACACCATTACCGTATAAACAGTACTCTGAATGTAGGCCAAGGAGTCGCAACTGGAACTCACACAACATCAGCCCACCAATACACAATCTGACTCAGGCAAACATCACTGCCATAAATCTCAGCTCTGACGCAACATGTAGGCTCTCACACACACAACCAGGCAACCCGTGCCACACAACTCACTGAACTCTGAATACTCATCCCAATCCATTATTCTCTGGCAAATCGCGCGTCGATTGATCCTCAATAGGATCCACAACTGAAACGACACGGAAAGCACGCCATGAGGCATCCTAATGAATAAAACATCGTTCACAACAAGTGGAACGTAATCATGAAACCGCAGATATTTGAGGACACACAACACCCGAAGTATTGATGAGTACCGCTGGCCAGTCGGGTCATCACTCCAGTCATGCTGTATCAACTCAAATACCCTAAGTAAACACGACTACAGAAGTCTACAGAACCTATAACCTAATGCTCTGATACCAAGCTGAAAGGACCCAACCCCGATTTAGCTCCCTAAATCGGAATCAAACCCTTTCGAAAACACGAACCAACAAAAACTTTTCGAAATTTGGGCAGAGTTTCGTTACTAACGTTGAATTACAATTACCTGCACGTGGAAAATACACTTCATCCTATGCCACAAAAAGCAAACCGTGGGCACCAATCCCATCCGGATTTCTCAATATATTAACAATAACGTAAAGTAGTAAATATATATGTACTTTACGGAAAATCCGGAGTAAAATCGTATAACATATACAATAGGAAGCTCAGAGCGACTTCTAATACATAATCATATACGTATACCACAGTAGGTAGAACAATAAACCTACTGGAAGAAACAAAGTAGCTCGAGTACTATGCCTCCGACCACGACGTGCAACACCAGATCCTGAACTGCAAACTGGGCATGGAAACCGAAAAGCCCAGGGGAAAGACAATAAACACGTTAGAGTGAGTGGACGAAAATAAACATATGCCTTTCACCAGTTATATATATATGTTATAAAACATATGCGAGTCGAATGTATAACATTTAAAGGGTACGCGAGGGAGACTCTAACTCTTCACGTGCACAGAGCATGTGTGTAATCACACGGGGCCACACGTGGATTCATAACAACATATAAGTACAATCATGTAACACATGCTCAATATAAACACAATCTCGTACGAAAACTCATACTCGTAAAACCATAATCATACTGCATGCTCAAGTTCATAAAACTTATATAAAAGACTCGCAAGAATTCCGTGAAAATAAACTGTCCACTCACAGTCTGGCGTAACGCAATTCGCGTTAACCCGTGATCCGGCGGAAAATCCCTCGCCAAAACAACGATCACGAACCCCTGAATAATCACAACGTCCAATATTCAAAGTCATAATCCGACAATACAATACAAATCACGAGAAACAGCCGTTCTCGGAAACACGTGATTCAAAGTCGACGAATCGTCGAAAATCCGTATATAACACATCAATACCTCGCTTTACATTCGGACGCTCAACTCGAAAAACGAACCTCCCCACAGCGATCGGGGCGCGATTTCGAGTCAAATGACATGCAACTTGCCGAAAGTCAAAAAGTTAACCCTGACCGTTGACCGCCGCCGTTGACCGCCGTCCACGGCAGCGCCGCTGCCGGCCGAAGAATTTCACGGCGGAGCAACCCTTGTTCCACTCAAAATCACCCACTGAGCAACTTTGTCAACTGCACCGAAGTCCAATTCTCACTCTAACATGGTCAATTTCATGAAAAACCGAATGAACACACAAATTTCAATTCCAAAATTCTCCAAGCTCAAGCAAAATTAGATCTTCAAACTTACATGGTAGCTTCATGGTGATGAGGGCTACAAAGCCCACTCAAAGTTGCAGCTCAATTCGGCTTAAATCATGGAACCCGAAATCACCCAAAATCCTCCAAACTTTGGCCGGTTTTTCTTCTCTTTCCGGCGACCTACGCCGTTGATGGTGGCCGGTACTAGGTAGAGGGCAGTAAGACGAGTTGATAGAGACCAAGAGGAGGCTCGGAGGTGGCCGGAATAGGCTCGCCGCCGTCGAGCCCGCCGTGGCCGTCGCGAGCTTCACCTCCCACCGAGTTGACTCAGTCAACTCGGTCAAACACCCAAAATGGAAAGTCATCCACTTCCCCAAAATAACAGGTTGCTATTTATATCCTTTCCCAAAATGGAAACTTGTAATTATCCTTTTCGACGAACTTCAAACCCACGTAACTTCCTCGTCGTGATTCCGATTCTGATAATTCTTGCGGTCACAAACTCGTCTCGACATAATCTTTCAATATCATCCGAAGTCAAACACATTGGCCAAATGGATAAAAAGTCAACCCTTCGAACCAACACACATTAAATCAACCAAACAAACAACAATCGGCAAAATTCACAACTAATTCCTCGTAACTCCAAATCATGCTCCGGAAGTTCCCACGAACTCGAAATTAAATTCTGAACAACTTCCGTGAAGAAGCCGAGACCAAATTCTCGTTCAATAATTTAGTCGTTAAGTAGCCCACCATTTAAATCTGAACTTCAAATATTCATAACTAATTCTTCGGTCGTCCAAATAACGATCTGGAACTGCCCACGAACTCATAATTACATATAGAACGACTCTCGAGAAGAGACCTAGCTCCAATTATCGGCCAATAATTTAGTCGTTAAGAAGCTCGGCGATTAAAACAACTGTCGCAACTCTGCGACTACGCCGTAGCTCACGAATATAGCTGATCATACGACTGATTCTGGTCCGGGTCGTCACAGTTATCCCACCGGATGTCCTTATGAAAAAATCCAATGCACATCACTCATTTTGCAAAGCTTATTTATGTCTATAATATTGTTTACATGCATGATGGTCATTTGTTATAGACACAATTCTCATTCCTTCACAGATTCTAAGAATATATTTGTGGATCAATAAAACCGGTATACAGACTGTTTATAAATAGTTTTGATTGTTGCATGGACACATAGGTCACACGTCTTTGCAATCCACATAGTACGCTGCATTTGCCAAACTTCTAGCATAGATTATTCAGCTTCGGGCTCACCACCCAAATAATTTAATCAGCTCAATTAGATTGGATAATGCATGAGAGATTACATTAAAATATTTCGTTGATTATTGCATGTTGAGTGGGATTGAAGTTTCACATCCTGGTTCCCCATGTTCATTCATAGAACAGTTTTGCAAAGAACATTTCAAGCATTAACATCTTCTGGCTAGAGTTTTTGTAATGTATATTAATTTACTGGTATATGCTTGGGGAAATGTAATATTACATGCAGCTATGCTCATTTGCTTGATACCCACAAACCACCAATCACTCAGTGCGTACCAGTTGGTATCTGGATATGAGCCTAATATCTCACACCTACGCATCTCTGGTTGCACGATACATGTGCCTACTACACTTCCATTGCGTACAAAAATGGGTCATCAACGATGATTATGCATATATATGTTGGGTATGATTCTCCAACGATAGTCCGCAATCTTGAACCTTTGACATGAGATCTCTTTACTGCTAGTTTTTGCAGATAGTCACTGTGATGAGACATACTTCTCACCGTTAGAGGGAGATAGGAATGGTTCCATTCTGGTTAAACGTCGAAAATTGACGTGGTATGTCCCCACTATGTTTCGTCATGATCCCTGCACATCTCAGTGTGAGATTGAAGTGCAATGTATTCTTGATGTTCAGAAAGTAGTAGATTCAATGTCTGACTTCTTTACTGATATCATGAGAGTGACGAGATCAGTTATATATACTGCAAATCCTACAAGGTTGAAAGTCTCTAGCATTGGGCAAGTTAACGCAACACCCAGGCAAGGTAGTGTTTCTCCTGCCCATAGTGGAGATGTAGCATTGGTCAAAATCTACTGATGAGTTGTCGGTGAAAAGGCAAGTCATCAAGGCACAACCATTCATTATCAACACATGAGATTATTTTTTGCTGCAATTGTGTCTAGAATTCGACATTGACAAACACTGAAGGGCGCCTTAGAGTCAATGATGTTAGTAAACAAAGAAATCTCACTAAGTTAAACAAATCCTAGCAGTATTATGGATGGTTCATCCAGGTTCATTGATGATGCGTTCCTTATTCTGTCGCTCCGGAATTGACGACAATAAAGTAAAACATTGCTCTTTTGTGGATTGTCAACGATTAATGTAGAGAAAATTGACCGATATAGAAAGTTGCAATCTAGGCTGAACTAGACTCTTTTACAAATGACAAGTTTTAGGTCTGGTAGTGCTATGACCACCGAATGGTAAGCTGGTTAGACACAAAACGAGTCTTTGTTTGGAAGCACAATGAGAAGAACTTAGGGCGCAAGAATTCTCTCAACGCCCTAGTATTGACTATGAGGAGATATATTCTCCGGTCATGGACATCATTACTTTATGCTACCTTATCAGTTTGGTATTGTCTAAAAATACTGAGTATGCAGCTTATAGATGAGGTTATAGTAGATCTCTATAGGTATCTTAATTCAAAGATATACATAAGAGTGTTGACTGAAATGGTTTTACCCAATACAAGTAACTCTAAATCACGGAGTGCTCATGTAGTTAGATTGAGACGTTTACTATATGGATTGAAACAATCCGATAGCATGTGGTATACACGTCTTAGTGACTACTTGATTGGGAAGGGATACAAGAATGAAAAGTTATGCTCATGCATGTTCAGTAGATGAACAAGTTGTTTGAGATGATAAACTTAGTAGGACTCGATTAAGTCTTGGTTTTGAGATGGAATATCGAGTTGGTTCAATTATTATTCACCAGTTTGCTTATATCTAAATCATGCAATAGACAAAGCACACCCTATTAACACACCATTGGTTGTTTGCAGTCTGGAACCTAAAAGGATTTGTTTCATCGGGATGATGATGGTAAAGATCTTTAGGAGATGAGATTCTATATCTTAGTGCGGTTAGAACTTGGTTCTATATAACTTGGTGCACACATCCAGACATTTCCTTCTCGGTATGCGCCAACGCAAGGTCATTGGATTGAAGTATAGTACTCCTTCTTATACATGAAGGTAACCATTGATTTAGGCTTATTCTTCGCTTACAAAGAATACAGAGAGAAACATGAAATTCCTGAGAAAGGGATGGTTGAATCACAGCATGCAGATTCTAGGGCCTTCGATCCATCGAAGGAATTGTTCTTCAATCCATCGAAAGAATTTTTCTTCGATCCATCGAAGGATGCTCCCTGGATGGACCAGAATACTTCCTTCGATCCATCGAAGGAATTGTTCGATCCATCAAACGTTGAACCTGCTGTGAGCAATTTTACTGTTGTCTCCTATTCTGAAACATCGGTTGATGTGTTGGTCAGATTTGCTGCTGTTGGGTACCTCTATGGCCTACATAAAGGCCGTTCAAAGACTGGTTATGTTTTCACTATGGGAAACATGACGATTTCTTGGAGAACAACAAAATAAACTCTTGTTAGTACTTCCTCGAACTATTCTAAGATTGAAAGCTTTGTATGAAGCAGTTGATGAGTATGTCTGATTTAAGACAATAATACACCACATTCGAGGGTCTAGTTGATTAGCATCTACTATGACAATACCAACTTGTATCTTTGAGGATAATGCAGCATGCATTGAACAAATGAAGTTGAGTTACATTAAGAGTGACAATACAAAGCATATATCTCCAAAATTCTTCTCCAATCAACAACAACAACAACAACTGTTAAATATCCATGTGAGCCAGGTAGGCTCGACGGATAATGCTGCGGATTTGTTTACCAAGTCACTACTTAAATCTACATTTGTGAAACATGTGAGACGCATTAGTATGTGCAGGTTATCTGAACTCTATGACTAAGTTTACAGTCAGGGGGAGTTACATTTCTGTAGACATCAGGGGGAGTCTACGCACATGTATTAGCTCTTGTACTTTTTTTCCCTTAAACCGAGATTTTGTTTTACCTATGAAGTTTTTGTTTGCTTGACAATATTTTTAGTGAGGCAATATGCCATGTATCATTCATTAGGACATCGACATAAGGGAGAGTGTTTAAGGAGATTTATTCTGTGTAACTTCTAGTGTGTGTCTTGTCCTATAATTTAGTATAGATAGAGATACAGAGAATTCTTGTTATATCGAGATAATTATTGTAACAAATTGTATCAACCTATATATAAGACATTTTATCGATAAAAGAGTTATAGTTGATTAGTTATTATATTTTTCTTCTTCAACATATATAAAATTAAAAAATAATTATCTTTAAAGAAAGCAAATGCATCGCAAAAGTTGTCATCCAAAATGGATCCCTCAGCAGATGATATCGAAATGATTAAAGAAGAGTAACTTAGATTTGAGTTAATCTTAATTTCTCATGAAAAGTTAAAGCCAGACGATCTTGATATATAATTAAGAGCCATTGTTATCTTAATTACGTGGTAACCATAATCTCTGGCCAACTGGTTCATCAATTCAACTTTCCCATTATACAAATCCAAAAGCTAGCTGAAGACCCCGAAATCTACACTGCACAGACCCTATAGTTTTTCAGCCAAGTAAATGTGTGGTCATATCATGCAAGGAATACCAGGATACACTAGTGCCTTTTGCATAGTAAACTCATATCTTCTTGCACTCTATTAGGATACTACTTGTGGCTTACTTGCTCAAGTTTTATTTGCCCAGTTGGGCCGCTTCAACTATATCTTGGGGTGCTTTCTGCCTTTAGCTGCAGAAATATTTGCAAGTATCAGCTTCAAATCTAAAGAACACAGTTGGCTTTGCAGAATCTAAAGCAATCTTGTTCTTTACCCTAAGATAATGAAATCATATATATCGAAGTTTCTCAAAAGCAATGATAAAGAGACTAGGATGCAGAATTGCAGATGTTCATGTATTTAATCTTCCAAGTCCAAAATCTTCGACAGTATGTAATGGCATAAGTTTTGTCTTTCAAATTTAAGGTATATTATGTTCTTCTGATAAACATTTCAACTCTAACTAAAACCAATATGAGTGACATTACATAACACCGATGTTATCCTCACTTCTACACATTGAGTAGCACATTATGTGAAAAGGTCCCAAGATTAGTCGAATACCGTTTCGAGTCACCCACAGATATTGGTGTATCTTTTCAGATTTTAAAGTTAAACTAATTTCCACAGCTTTAGTTTCTATCCGGCCACAACTACAACATATCAAGACCAGATAGTCCAGATTCTCAAGTCAAACGATCTTTCAGTGGAATAAGCACAACCCACATATTTACATACAACTTTCTAAGTATCAAACACTCAGTAGAGAAGAGTCAAAAGCACTTGATTTGAAAATACTATTGCAGCTTGCAACTATCAAGCAGGGTCGTTTTTTGAAAATCCAGCTCTTCAAGCATCTAAAGGAGCTTAAATATTATAACCCATCATGATCTTCCACTCGATTTCCCATGGATTCCTTAATCATGTCCAATATGAAGCACCATTACATTATAATACTAAGATAGTAAGATTTCAAATCTTTCTCAGTAATAAATATATAGTCTGATCGCATTTTTAACATGGATAATTGCAGCTTACTTGAAAAGCAATGCCACCTTCTCTCCAATATCCCAGACACTACATAAACCACTAGCCACCTTACTTCTCTTCACCACAGAATCCATCAACTCTCTATCTCTGATATACAATTTCTCTGACACTTAAAAATGGGTCTTCCATCACAGATTTCTTCTCTTAGCTGTGAGTTGAGAATCAAAGAAGCAACAAACATAGAGGTCATCAAAACCACAGGAAACCTGTTTGTTAGATACTATCTTTCTGCAGGGATTATGTTGAACACTCGAGAAATCTCCGCCAAGTCTGACCACGTTTGGAATGAGTCCATCTCATTGGAGTGTCAAGGAACCAACAGCTTTGTGCAAGAAACCGTAGTGTTTGAGCTCCGGTGGAGGAACATCGTGCCTATTTTCGGCAGAATTGGGGGTTCACAACTACTTGGCAAGGCAGAGATTCCATGGAAAGAAGTGCTCGAATCACCAAACATGGAATTGGACAGGTGGCTGACAATGGTTCCAAAAAGTACTAGCGGCTGTGCTCGTGGATGCGTCAAACCACTAAAACTACAGGTCGAGATCAAAGTCGCAGTCCAAGCAAATTTGAGAATGGAGAAGAGGCAGAGGAGGACGAACACCTGGAATGAGTGTGGCTGTGAAGATGGTCATGGTAGTGGTTGCACATGTTCAGATTATGAACTTTTTGCACTAGCAGCTATGCTGGAGGCTTTTTAGCCTGGATGAAGGAGGCGCTAAGACTAGTTTTGGTTGGTGTCAACATTTTCGCCGACACCTTTTCTTCCAACACCGATCAAACTGTTAATATTGTTTTGAACCAAGAGTATTGAAATCTTTGTAACTGTATATATGAACAAAAGAATGAGAAAGAAATCCAAATGGACTTCGAGAAACTGAGTAAAGAAGTTATCCCTATACAAGTACGATCCTCATTGTTTTGTCTTTTGTCCGTAATTCCAATATAAAAGAAATATCAATCACATATAATCTATTAAAGGACGCTGCAATATGTATAACTGATCCCTTAAGATTCAATATGCCAGAAAACAGAAGCTCTCACTACCTGGTATATATTTTCATATCTCAGGATGACGGATTGTAAACTGCTTGGTAGATCTACAGTGTAGCACCTTCCAAAACATCACTTCTTGTGTCTCCTATAAACCATATATGATTCCGCATACTTTGATCAGTTCATGTTCAGACTAAAGCACTAGCTTATGCATCATAAATCCAAATTCAATTGTCACAGTCATGGTAAGATGCAGCTCTCAACAAGGGACAACTAGAGACCAAAGTGGCTGGATCTTAGGGCAGACCATAGCTGCATGGTTGCAATTAAGAGTCACGATAATCTGTGAGCAAAGTTTGTACAACCATTAAGAGTCACTATTCCAAAAGATAAACAGTCATTGAAAGATTGTGACACGGTTGCAATTTCACCCATACTATAAGCTTTGTCAGTTCTCATCAACATAATTCCAGAGCATGAAGAGGCTAGGGGGAAACAAGCCATACTTGACCACATATTTGACCAGCTAAATAACTGTTACAAGCCATTAACATCTCCTAACTTCTTCACAGTTGCATAAGCTTTGAGTGCCCCTAGTTGACACACCAAGTCACAAGAAGTTTGTGTTACAGACCCTTGCAGATCGAAAGAGTCAGTCTACAATCAGACCACAATGACTTCGCTGAAGTTGATTTATGTTTGCCGCATTTCCTTGATCATAACAGCTTTTGACATCAGACCTCTCTCAACCATATGATCCCAGAAAAGACGTAAAATGTCATTTTCATTAGCATAAGTCGCACTGAAAGATCTGTAGATTTTGCGTGTGATCATCAACCTTCTCTTGAACATCTCATCTAACATCCCTGCAACCACATTTGACTTTCCCACTTTCAAGTAAGCATATGCTAGACTAGTAAATACTACACTGTCTCCTAATATACCCTTCCCTTTCATAAGACTGTATACCTTTTCAGCACACTCTAGCTTTTCTAGTTTACATAACCTTCTTATCAATGCCCTGTACAGAGAGACATCAACAATAAGACCTTTTCTAACAAACTCATCTGGTAATCCTATTACTGCTTTTCCATTGCCTTGGTCGCAGTAGGCATCAACAATCCATGTATAGGTGCAGTAACTTGGGTATAATCCTGCGTCGAGCATGTTAAATAAAATATCTTTAGCACCATCCATCTCTGTCATCTTGCAAAATCCATGAATGAGTGCTTTATACGTAAACTCATCCAGCTTCAACCCAGATGTTAACATCCTGTTCTTGACTTTCACTGCAGACGTCATATCTCCTATCTTGCAATAAGCATTAATCAGTGTGTTACATGTGAAATTATCAGGCCCAACATTCTTTTCACTCATCTCATTCAAAAGCTTATTTGCATCCCTCATCCTGCCTTCTTCACACAACTTGCGGAGAATTGAATTATAAGTAACAACTCCAGGATACAACCCCTTAGACTTCATTACCTCACACAATCTCAAAGCTTCTTCCAGGTCATTCACTCTACAATACCCATCAATCAATGTAGTGTAAGTTATATGATTAGGAACACAGCCTTTGATTTCACGGAAAAGCTTCACAGCTTCAGTCATCCTTCCTTCTTTACAGAATCCATACATAAGAGAATTGTATGTCACCATGTCTGGAGCAACTCCTACCATTTCCATTCTATTTTGAACACATAAAGCTTCATAGTGCATACCTCTCTTCGCATATAAGGATATCAAAGTATTGCAAGTAAACAGATCAGGATACACACTCTTCAATTCCATCTCACTCATCAAACCTTCAGCCTTTTCTACATCCCCAGACTTACAACAAGCATTAATCAACACATTATATGTATGAATATTTGGAACAACCCCAGCCTGAATCATCTTCTTATAAACTTTCCAAACCATACTAACCAACCTATCTTTAACCAAGGAATTCAACAACACAGTGCAAGCATGCAAGTCAGGCTTAAACCCATGAACCTTCATGCGCTCCAAAACCTGAATTGCATCTTGGGTCATCTTAGAATTGGCATAAAATATCACAAGCCAGCTCAAAACATGAGAATTCACATCAGGGTCATCTTGGGTCGGAACCAAAGCGTTCAAAACCGATGGGGATGACAAGAAATCCCTAAAGGCAATTTTCTCGAGCAGCTGGTGTGCGGTTTTGTAGTGTCTGTGTTTGGTGAGAATGTGAATCATGGTCCAAGAGCATTGCAAAGAGTGCTTGTAATTGGGAACTGACTCGACCCATTTGAAGAAAGACAAGGAAAGTGAAGGACTGTAGTCATAGAGTGAGAGTTGCAGGATTACCTGGTGAGTGGTTGCTGAGGTGAGACAAGACCCAAGCTTTGGTTTCAAGAGAAGGTTCCATTGACCCTTTAGTACAATCGCAAACAGACTCTGAGTGAATTGGGCCTCACGAGCCAAGAGAGCCAACGCAGCCATGTGAGAGCTTTTGAAAGTGTCTAAGTGAGTTGAATCATTTCCAGAGTCCCGTAATCAAAATGAAAGAAGAAGACGGCATATAATTAGCTTTCATTATTTGGCCGCTTGGCCTCGAGCCTCGTATTAGTCTGCCTAGTTTTTAGGGCGGAAGTCTAATTCAGCCCTAATCAAGACTGGCCGGCTCATTCTTTTAAAATAGAATAGAGTCTGGACTATATATTTGAAGGTCAGTCCACTTTTCTCAATTCAACTCATTTGAGCCTTTTTGGTTTAACTCAGTCTTGATCTCATAAGTTTCGTTAAACCCAGACTTTTTTTAAATAAAAAAATTTAATTAATATATAAATATATTTATATCACTTTAAAGAACTAGAGATCAAGTCTAATCACTCATTTTTTGCTATTTTTATTAGAAAATATAATATAATTTATAATTATTATCATGTTTTTTCTTTATTATTTTGTATTTTCTCTCCGCACAAAATATATATTCAAAATAAATATCATACATCAATAATAACAATACATTAAACTTTTTATATATTAATTTTTCTCAATTTAAGGCTCATCTTGGCCCGGCCCATTAAGGCCGGCCTAGCCTCTTTAGTTTCATTTGCCTAGCCTTGATGGGCGGGCTAAGGCTTATAAATTCTGGTATCGGCCTACCCCAGCCCAACCTCGTTTTGTTTAACCATTGACCAAGCCCAGCCCAGCCCAGCCCATCCCTAAGCTTTAAATTTATGATCGAGGCTAGCCCAGCCCAGCCCATGATGACCCATATATATAACGGTGAGCGAAACCAATAAAAAGTAAAAACTTGTGTGTAGATATGCTAGCATCTAAAATTTCTCTCTCTAAGTAAGAGTGTGTCAGACCATACTGGTTTGTTCTCGTCGTCCGTCGAGCGATCCCAGTTTGTTCTTGTCGTCCGTCGAGCGATCCCGCTGAGTGATTCTCTTTGATTTCTTAATCCAATCTGTCATTTTTTTTTTGGTTACATAGAGGCCTTAGCCAAGGCCTAACAAAAGAAAGTAAACCAAACGCAAGCTTCGTCCAAAATTTGACCAACAACAGTCCGAATAAATCATCTAAGAAATCTCCAACAGCATAACTAGGAACTTCCAACAGGATCATCAATCTAGGCTCATGATCCATGTTGTGCTTGGCCAAAGAATCAACAACCATGTTCACCTTCCTGTATATATGTCTGATGTTCACATTGAGAATATTAGCAAGAAGCATTTTGTAGCTAGCTACAAAAGCACCCAAAGGGTGAATCTGAACAAAATTTCTAGACATCATCTTCACCATGATAGCAGAATCTGACTCTATCATCACATTTGCATACCCCTTTTCCACATCAATTTTTAATCCATGAAAGATGCCTCATGCCTTAGCATCAACAACAATTCATTTACCAAGATTTATTTGGTATCCAATGATTCAGTCCCCAACAGCATTTTTGAACACTCCTCCTGCACCAATGTGCCCACTTGAATTTTTACTCTCATCCACATTCAACTTAATTACTCCAGTTGGGGGCCTTTTCCAGGATAGACCACTAAGACAGTACACATTACCAGTAACACCTCCTATTTGAGACTTGGGTTTAGACCACTCAGAAACAACTTTGTCAATAATCACTTGATGTCCTGCAGGAAATTTAAAACTGGCATAAAAAGTCATATTATTTCTCCACTTCCATATCATCCAACAGCTTATGGCAAAATATTCATTCCATTAAGCACCAGTATTAGTGGACATATGACAACACATTTGAGTAGTGATCCACTCATCCAAGTTCAACACAAAGGTTCTTCTAATAGAGGTAGGAATTTTGACCAAGCTCCACACCTTTTTAGCATAACAACAGTCCCTAAATAAGTGTAACTGGGTCTCCTCAGCAGAATTACATAAGGAACAGATAGCATAATGTGTCATTTGCCTCCTGACTCTTTAAGTATTAGTGAGAAGTTTTTGATGCAATAGAGTACACATGAATGTCTTCACCTTTGGAGGGACACCAAGTTTCCAAATCTTCTTCCACATAGCTTGATCCATATAAAGTCAAAAATAGATGCATAAGTACTTTTGACATTAAATTCACTAGCAGAAGAATGTCCCCAAATCAGAACATCATGGCCACAACCTTCAAATCCAGGAGGGATGTATAAAATCCTCAAAACCACATCTTCAGACAACACAGCATACAAGAGCTCAGTATTCCAACCATGACCATCCCACATGTCACAAACTAACAAATCATTATCAACCATATCAACAGCTAGAAAAAAAAAATCCTTCAACTGTTTATGGAAAAGCAATAAATCACTCCAAAACTTAACAGTTTATCCATCACAAATGTGCCAAAGTAGACCATTCTTCAGCGATGAAGCATCAAACGTAACTCATCTCTAAGTACTAGAGCAATCAGGAGGACAAATATACTAAAAGCTTAACACATGATGCTTTTGTAAATACTTATCATGATAAACTTGAGCCTATAAACTAGCATCATATTGATAAATCCTCCAGCTTGCCTTAACCAACAAAGCCTGGTTCATATGCACAGTCTTCTTAATACCTAATCCTCCAAGGGTTTTTGGCTTACAAACTATATTTCAGTTAATAAGGTGAGTCTTTTTCTGCTCAGCAGTATCACCTCATAGAAAATTCATATTGAGTTTATCCAAATTATTACATAAAACAACAGGTAGTTTGGCTGTGCAACAAGTATAAATGGGGACAGGACATGAGACAAATTATATAAAAGTGAGCCTACCAGCCATGCTTAAGGATCTACACTTCCAACTTGTAAGTCTATCTTGAACCTTATTTAGAAGGGCAAAATAAGTGAACTTGTTGACCCTGTAATGAATCAAAGGAACTCAAAGATATATACCCAAATCATCAGTAACAGAGGAACCACATATAAAGGTTATTTCATTGGCAAGATGTCTACTGGTATTTGGAGAGTAGAAAATGTGAACTTTTCAAAACTAACAGTCTGCGATTGAGCACAAAATTGATCCAAGCATTTTGTCAGAACATGAGCTTGAGTGATAGATGTCTTAGAGAAAAGCATCAAATCATCAGCAAAACATAAATGGGAGATTTTAGGACCACTCTGGGAAGTCTTAACAGGCTTCCATTGCTCCACTTCAACAGAGGCCTGAATAAGATGAGATAATTTTTTCATACAAAGTATAAAAATAGAGTGAGAGAGGATCTCCTTGCCTTATACCTCTCTGAGCTTTAAAAGAGTCGGTCAATCCTCCATTTAAAGAGATTTGGAAGCTAGTAGAGGTGATGCAGCTCATAATTAGTCTCACAATCTCCTCAGGAATCGGAGCTTCTTTAAGAACCTTCTGAATAAAACTCCAACTAAGCTTGTCATAAGCTTTGGAAAGATCAACTTTCCAAGCAAGAAATCCTCTTTTGCTATAAGATTTCCTAAATTTGTATATAAGTTCTTAAGCAACCATTATATTGTCTGTGATTTGTCTAATAGGGACATAGCTCACCTGATTAGGACTAACAAGCACATTCATGGCAGGCCTCAGCTTAGCAACAATAAGCTTTGAAATAATCTTATATACAATAGAGCATAAACTAATAGGTCTGAGGTCCTTCATGTTTTCAGATTCATCCAACTTAGGAATAAGGGAAATAATAGTGTGATTTAAGCCATTTGGAATAATCCCACTGTTGAAGGCTGCAAAATTTACATCACAAATCTCTGCATAATATAAAGGCCAATAATGTTGATAAAAGATTGCAGGAAATCCATTAGCACCAGGAGCCTTCACCCACCAATAGCAAAAAGTGCATTTCTCACATCCTCAGATGTCACAGCTCTCCTCATCTTCTAAACCAAATCAGCACTCAGACCAAGAAATTTCATAGGAATGACAAAGTCATCACCAAAAGCTGCATCATGAGAAAACAGATTAATAAAAAACTTATTCGCAATCTGCTTTACTTCATTGTTGTTTTCAGTCCAAGTCCCATCTTTAGAATATAAGTCTTCAATTTTTTTTCCTTCTCACCACAGTGGTTAAGTGAAAGAACATGGTGTTCTCCTCACCCTCACGCAATCACTTGTCTCTAAACTTCTGCTTCTAGAACTCTCCTGTCTTAAAATCTCCTCATACTCAGAAATAAGCTCATTCTCTAAGTTAAGAAGGAAATGATTATCATATTTGTCCCTTGACTTCTAGATACCACCAATTCTTCCTAAAAGTCTCTTCTTCCTTTGAAAAATATTACCAAAAACAGTCATATTCCAATCAGTAAGAGCCCCAGATAAAACTTTTAATTTATCAGGAAAGTTACCAACAACAACCTACCAAGAGTTAGAGACAAATTCATGATATTCCAAATGGGACATCCACATAGCCTGGAATCTGAAAGGCACCAGTTTCCTATTCACAACATTATTTGAGAACAACTAAAGGAGTATGGGATAGTGATCAGACTTTTTTTAGGTAAATGCCTAATAAAGGCTTTAGCAAACATGAGCCTCCAATTACAATAACAAAAAGCGCGATCCAACCTCTCCTTGACCCTCATATTAGACCATGTATAACAAGATCCCTTGAATTCCAAATCAATAAGGGCCTTCTGATTGATCTAATCTTTGAGCCTCCCAAATCTTACAGAGTAGGGACAACAATTTTTATCAGCAGTGGAAACAAGCTCATTAAAATCTCCCATGGGAACCACAAGCAAGTTCACTCTTTGAAATATCTTCCCAAGATAATCCCATAGCATAGCTCTGGAGCTATTAGTAGGGCTAGCATACACACCAACAAGAAGCCAAGGACCAACACCAACATTTTGGATTTGGATAGTAATTGCCTGAAAATGAACATCAACCTTAATAACCAAAAGAACATAAGTCTTCCAAAGTACCCAAATTCCTCCAAAGAATCCAGCAAACTCCATAATAATGGACTCATCAAAACCAATCTGAGACAAAAAAGTACTAACAGGAGCACAAGATACACGAGGTTCACAAATAATCAACATATCTACATGGTGGATTTTCACCAAGTCCTCAACAAAATTTCTGAAATTTTCACTTCCAGCACCCCTAGCATTCCAAAACATGCACTTAATCATTAAAACAAAACCTTGGAGGTAGGCTTGAGGCCAAAAGGTTAGGTAGTTACCATATCTTCTCCAATAAGAGAAGCAGGGAAATCATCAGATGTCATACGACTATTTTCATCAAAGACCTTATCAACAAAGTCACCATCACCAGTCACACAGGGACTCTTATTGACAGTCCCTCTATTACAAAGAGGCAAATCACCAAGCACACCTGGACTATGTCCAAAGATGAGAGCTCCATCTCCAAAGCTAGTGGTCACATTGTCAAAGAATAGTCTCTTTGAGACACTAGCAGTCTTAGGTCTTGTTGAAGTGACTTGTGGTTTGTTTTTCCTTTGATACCTAACAGAAGGAACACTACTAGTAGCACCTGAGTTAGTGTTGGATACATTTTTCATTGGGGATCTTGAAGATTGCTTAAGCTTATAGCCATTCTCAGAAGCTTTACCCTTGGCTGCATTATTCACCCCCTTATTATTAGCAGAACTAACAACACCCCCAGATAGAAACATAGAGACTCCTGAATTTTTAAAATGTGCCTTAGGCAACATTACATTTGTAGCAGTTCTCTGTTTAGAACTCACAGTGGCCACTGGATCCCTTGCCATCTCATCACCTTCAGTCTCCAATAACACTTCAAATCTGGACCCAGATATGCCTATACCCTTATTTTGTTCTCCACTAGGACCCTTCTTTTTATTTTTGAAAGTCATCAGCATCCAACTGCCCAAGTCCTCCTTTTTTACAGGCCCAACAGCCCCATTCTCAACCACAATTTCAACATTAATGTCCACTTCTCCAACTACATTAGTCTCAGTCATTTGAATGCCACTACTTATAGCAGCATCAGATGTAACAACACCATCAGGAACATGCTTAGGTGAGATTTCTTTATGGTAGGACAATAATCTTTTGAGTTTCCATAACACCCACACTCAAAACAGATCAAAGAGATTCCCTTATATATCACATGATAACTAATGTTCTCTACCTCAACAAAGGGTTTAAGAGGCTTGTTCAAGTCAACTTCAAAGCATACCATAGCAAACTTGCCCCTATCTTGCCTTAAGGTAATTGGATCAACTTTCACAACAATTCCCAAAGTGTTTCCAATCATGTCCATAATGAATTTCCTATAAAACTTCACTGGCAAGCCAACAATACAAACGCATAATGTAATGCTCCCAATATGTTAAGTCTTAGGATCAAAACTCTTATGAATGGGGTCAACCAGATCATGATGATCTCACTTTATAGAAGCTGTAGAACCAATTCTGGAGTTGATCTGCTCTGGTTAAAGTTTTTTTTTTCTCCCAGGCACAAAAAGAGAAGGAAAGGAATTCGCCCTACTTTCACATTGTTGAATAGGACTCCACTCACAAACCAGCAAAGTTTGTCCAACAAGAATACATGGTCCTCCACAGAGAGCATGGTTCATGTTCTCTTCCAGGTTGAATTTCACCACATAAAAATTGTTATGTAAGTCAATGAGATGCCAACCCCCTTTGATTTTTCATTTTCGGCACAAACCCTTGAGCATAAAGTCAAAGCTAGTGATAGCATTCGGCTAGCCCATAAGCTTGACAACCACAGCGCATTGCCAACCAAAGTCCAACTTAAAATGAATTTTCTGAGAAAAGGAAACATTCACACCATGTTGTCCATCAGAGTAAACACAATCACTATCATCCACCGTGAACTCACCAAGCATAGTGTCACGAAACTTCAAAATGGGACTGTGAAACATGTTCACATGGCTTGTACTAGCACGAGCAGGTGAGCCAGAGCCACCAACATCTTCACCACCAACATTCAGAGCTTCCACTGACTATTTTTGGACTCATGTATCGTTTCTTCTATGGAATATTTGGAAACACCATTGCCAATGTGTTTTCGAGAAAAATTGTCCTAATCCAAAGGAGGTTTCTGGATCGGCTTATAACTTGGAAAAGGAGTATTTGTCATCTCTAGGCCAACCTACTTTGTCTATCCCTGATCCGATCTCATCTCTGAACGTATGGACTCCTTATATCCCTCCTTTTTCTCAAGCTCAGCATTGATGCTACTTGGAATAGCTCCACTCTGTTTATTGGTCTGGCATGCCTCATCAGAGATTATGCGGGTCATTTAATCTATGCCGTGGTTTCAGTGACTAAGGCCATTTCAGTAGAGGCAGCGGAAGCTCAAGCGATTCTCCTGGTTCTTAGTGCTGCGAAAAAGATTTCTTTACAAACAATAGTTGTAGAATCTGATTGTTTGAACCTTATCTCCATTTTGAGATATCTCAAGACAGCCCCTGACTGGACTTCGAATCAATGGATTCGTAAGATTCAGGCACTGGTTTCTTGTTTTTCCACGGTTAACTGGTCCAGGACCAATTGAGAGGCTAATGCTATAGCAGACTGTGCGGCCAACCTTGCCTCTAGTCTGGTGCATCCTCCAGACTGGTTCTTGAATCCTCCTGTGCCCCTTTTGCATGTTCTAGTTTCAGATGCTTCTTCAGCTCCTCCTTGAGGCTTGTTCTTTTCTTTTCTTTTTAATATAGTTTCCTTCGCCAAAAAAATCATAAAAAAGTAAGTAAAATTATGTAAAGTTGAGTTGGAACTGTACATCAGCACCACCCAGTCGGATGGGTAGTTCTCGTGGATCCGGTTTACCATGTATAATGGCAAAATTCAAAAGGGAAAATTCAACAAACAGTTACATCAACTTTTGTTTATTCTAAATATCTATACCTCAATTTTACAAAATATCATAATCATACCCCAACTTTTGACCCCGACCCAAAAACCATACCTGCCATTACTTATTCTGTCTTACTCCGTTTTAAATTGCATAATTTCAATGACATAAGAATTAATGGTGATAAACGGAATAAGTAACGGTAGGTATGATTTTTGGGTCGAGATTAAAAGTTGGGGTATGGTTCTGATATTTTGTAAATTTGAGGTATGAATATTTAGAATGAGCAAAATTTCATGTACTATTTGATAAAAAAATTCACTTCAAAAAGAAACAACAATCGTCAACCATCCATGTAATCTAACGGTTAACGGGTACCCAGTTGACAGTCGAACGATAGATCTTGTGTGAACACAGAACACCTTGAACCAAGGCTAAATTTCAAAAATTAACAAAATTCACCAACCATCCATGTAATATGAATGGTGAAATAGATGCAGGTTCACCATGAACCAAGTTCACACCGTAGAACCTAATAAACCCACTGGCCGCTTTCTAAAATACTACCAATGAGTTTAGGTTTGGAGAGGAATGGTACTGTTGCTAGGTAGAACTTCAATATATGGACACCTTTTCGCAATCAAGACTCCATAAGACATATTTTGCTTAAAGATTTGAAATCTTTTAAGAATGGGCACATTTGTCTATGGAGCGAGAGATTAACCGAACATTGGCTGGTTCATGTCTAGTTATAGGTTGGACTTCATCTTTAGTCGATAGGGAGGCCATATTTAAGATAGCCTGGATTTTCTTTGGGTTGGCCTCAATGCCTGCTGACAGGTAGTATATATAGCCCATAATCTTTTTGCTAGGGTTTAGATTCAGCCAAAGATGCAATTTTCCTGGTCTTGCCGCGTTAAGCATAATTTCAAACACAATTTCTAGATTTGGAACATTATCCGTTATGGTGATGCTCTTAATCGAGAAAATAATCCCATCAGTTCTCGTTTGCTTCGATATCGAGATTTTTGGAAATATTGTTAAAATATATGAAGAGGTATATTTGTTCAAGTGAAGAGTTGTGATTAATGAAGCAATGCAATTGTTGGTGACAACCAACATGACTTCTTGCTGGGAAGATTTTACGAATAGGTGCATCCTTTGAACTAAAGGGTGTGACTTAATTAAAGAGGCACATCAACTCCAATATAGAGGAGTGGTGGTGCACGCCATTTGAATAATCCAAATCAACGAAAAAATTTCAGCATATCATTCTTTCTTCTCTCTAGTCTTTAGCAATTTTTCCACCAAGTTTTCTTAGTTTTCTATAAAATCTAGAAATTATTATTCTACATGAATAATTTTTAGTAACCTTGAGTCTCTTGTAAAATATTTAATCGAGTGTTAGGATGATCTTCATTAATATATACCGACAATCAACATTAACAAGTAGCTAGGCTTCGTTGTATTCTAAAACCTTATTTATTTATTCCCTCTTGCACACTAAGTAGTGGGACAAATAAAGTCTAAAGGAAAGCATAAACATATACATATCTTTGAAGCATTTTTTCTTCTCTTGCCATACCCACAAACACAAAAAATTTAACAATCTTTAGACTTTATTTTTTATGGCAACATCGAAGGAAAGCGAACGTGATTTTCCTACAATGAAGCTTGATCGATTTGATGGAGAATATTTTCGAAAGTGGAAAAAAAAAGACTCACCTTATGCTTACATGCCTCAAGATAGTGTATGTGCTTATAACACTAACACCCAAAGAAATTGAAGATGAGATCTTATCCATAAATAAGTACGAGACAAATGGGATCAAGATGAGAAACAATGTAAGTACTACATATACAACTCTTTAAGTGATGAATTATTTTTTCACTTCAAAGACAAGGAGACATCAAATAAATTATGGGATGCATTGAAAGAGCAATACATTTCTACGGATCCTACAAGTAAGGCCTTCCTAATATTTAAATTTTTCAAATATGAAATGGTACATACAAGATCCATCGTTGAGCAATATCGTGAAATCATTCATATACTTTACTTGCTCACTCAACATGGTATGCATATAGGTTCACTCATCGGTATTCCTGTAATTATGAAGAAACTTTATTTTTCATGGAAAGACTTCAAAAGAAGTATGATACATAAGTTGGAAGGCTTGATCATAGAACAATTGGGTCACAAACTTCAATACGAAAAGGAATATAGAATAACCTATAAAATGTTGAATAATTTTCTTCATATAAGAAATGAGGATGAGGATGATTAGAAAATTGATGATTCTTTTTCTATTAATAATGATTTGATTGTTGGTGGATCTGATCAATTTAAAAACAATCATAGAAATAGAAAAAGAAAGATTCGATGGAATAAGGATCCTTCAAGTCAAACTTCAAACAACAAGAAAGTGAATTGCTTCTACTGCAAGAAATGTGGTCACATAATGAGATATTGTCGTTTTCTCAAGAACCATCAAAGACGTTTTAACTCCAAGGAGAAACTAGCAGCAATAGTATCTAAGGTGATGAATGCACTTTGAGAAGACAATAAAGTTCTTCATGAAATTTACAAACATTTTGGTGACTAAGATTGATACCTTAAAATGCATTATGTTGCACTAAATGCGACATATAATTTTATATATTTATTTTTACTTTTGCACATTCGCTTGGTTTGATCGTTGATGTATTTTCGATTTCAATTTAGAGGATGCATGTTATCTCTTAGTTAAATGGTTGATTAAGATCCATACTGTTATATACAACATGTATGATATGTTGATTGCATTTATTTTAAAGTTCATATCAAGTTCATATTTATATGTCTAGCTTATATACAGCATGAGTGATATAACTTTATATATATGCACTTCATTGAAATCTTTCTTTACATATCATTTTAAATTATAAATTTAAATGTATATTTTAGTTGGGTTATAATTAAAATATACCAACTAGTTGCCTTGTCAATATTGGAAAAGGCTAGATTATTAAAAGGTTTATGCATACCTGAATTTCTATGCACGATATTCATTGCAAGTATTAACAAGCATTAAAGCTTGAAAATGTCTATAATTTGTGGATTATGAAATACTCATTTGTATACGATGAGTATTTATATCATCTAGAAGAGATGTGTTTGATGGAATACTAGTTAATGTCAAACGAAAATTAATTCACATGTCATAAAATAGATGGATCTTTATGTGACAACCCGGACCAGAATCAGCAGTATGATCAGCTCTATTCGTGAGGTACGGCGTTGTCGCGGAGTTGCGACAGTCGTTTTAATCGCCGAAGCTTCTTAACGACTTAATTATTGGCCGAGAATTGGAGCTGGGTCTCTTCTCGAGAGTCGTTGTACGTGTGATTTCGAGTTCGTGGGCGGTTCCGGATCGTTATTTGGACGACCGAGGAATTAGTTATGAATATTTGAAGTTTCGACGAAAATGGATTTAAATGGCAGGTTTGTTCGCGACTAAATTACCGGACGAGAATTTGGTCTCGGCTTCTTCACGGAAGTTGTTCAGAATTTAATTTCGAGTTCGTGGGAACTTCCGGAGCATGATTTGGAGTTACGAGGAATTAGTTGCGAATATTTCCGTTTATTGATTATTTAGTCAATTTAATGTGTGTTACTTCGAAGGGTTGACTTTTTATCCGTTTGGCCGATGTGTTTGACTTTGGGTGATTATTGAAGAGTACGTCGAGACGAGTTTGTGGCCGCGAGAATTATCGGAATCGGAATTACGATGAAGAAGTTACGCGTGTTTAAAGTTTGCCGAAAAGGATATTTATGAAGTTTCCAAAAATGGAAAGTCTATAAATAGAAGTTGCTACTTTGGGCAGGTCAGACCTTTCCTTTTTGGGTGTTGACCGAGTTGACTCGGTCAACTCGGTGGAGAGAGAGGTTTCCCGTCGGCTTCATGGTGGCTCCACGGTGGTGCATCGATTCCGGCCACCTCACGGCCAGGTTCTGGTCTCGTTCAACTCGTTGGGACACCCTCATCCCAACCCCGGCCTCCTTTCACGGCAAGCCTCACCGTGGAGGAAGCTTTTCCGGCGAGAAAATGGAGGATTTTTCAATGATTCGGGTTCTTGGATTCGGGCCGATTCGAGTTGAACTTTGGGGTGGGCTTTGTAGCCCTCATCACCATGATGCTTCCCTATAAGTTTCGTGTTTCAATTCGATGTGTACAAGGTGAATTTTGGATTTGAAATTTGTGTGTTCATTCGGTTTTTCATGAAATTGACCATGTTAGAGTGAGAATTGGACTTCGGTGCAGTTGACAAAGTTGCTCAGTGGGTGGTTTTGTATGGAATAGGGGTTGCTCCGCCGTGAATTCTTCCGGTCAACAGTGGCGCCGTCGTGGACGGCGGTCAACGGCGGCGGTCAACGGTCAACGGGTTGACTTTTTGACTTTCGACAAGTCGCATGTCATCTGACTCGAAATCGCGCTCCGATCACAGTGGGGAGGTTCGTTTTTCGAGTTGAGCGTCCGAACGTAAAGCGAGGTATTGAGGTGGTATATATGGATTTTCGTCGATTCGTCGTATTCGAATTGTGTATTTCCGAGAACGGTGGTTTCTCGTGATTTGATTTGTATTGTCGGATTATGACATTGAATAATGAACTTTGTGAATATTCAGGGGTTTCGTGATCGTTTGTTTGGCGAGGGACTTTCCGCCGGATCACGGGTTAACGCGATACGCGTTACGCCAGTCTGTGAGTGGACACTTTATTTTCACGGATTGATTGCGAGTCCTTATTTATGATTTACGAACTTGAGCATGCAGATTGATTATGATTTTACGAGCATGTGTTTTACGATTATGCTTATACGAATATACGTATACGAATATATACATATACGTACATATTATGTTTTAAGCATGTGCATAGAAAAGATTTATGATTTGGTTTACACAGAGTACAGTCTCAGTATATGTTGTGGTATCGATACACATTGGCTTCTCGGCTGATCCCCGAGTACGCTCCGGGGGGGACAGATATCCTGACCCGAGGCCTTTCTGGCTAGGAATCACGTGTGGGTCTGGGATCCCGTGGTTCAGACTGTGCTATCGCGTGGTAGTCCATGAGAGATTCTGCGATACATTTACATTGCATGCTCTGTACGTGAGTGGTAGCTGATGTCTCATCACGTACCATTTGATTTTCGTGCATTTGACTCGCATATGATTTTTATATGTATATATATTACTTGGTGAAAGACATTTATTTTCGTCCACTCACTCTAACGTGTTTATTGTCTTTCCCCTGGGCTTTTCGATTTTCGTGCCCAGTTTGCATTCAGGCTCTGGTGTCGCACGTCGTGCTCGGAGGCATAGTGCTCGAGCCACTTTGTTTCATCCAGTAGGTTTATTGTTCTACCTACTGTGGTATGCGTATATGATTATGTATTAGAAGTCGCTCTGAGCTTCCTATTGTATATGTTATACGATTTTACTCCGGATTTTCCGTAAAGTACATATATATTTACTACTTTACTCTACTGTTGATATATTGAGAAATACGGATGGGATTGGTGCCCACGGTTTGCTTTTTGTGGCATAGGATGAAGTGTATTTGCCGCGTGCAGGTAATGGTAATTCCACGCTAGTAACGAAACTCTGCCCAAATTTCGAAAAGTTTTTGTTGGTTCGTGTTTTCGAAGGGGTTTGATTCCGATTTAGGAAGTTAAATCGGGGTTGGGTCCTTTCAGCTTGGTATCAGAGCATTAGGTTATAGGTTCTGTAGACTTCTGTAGTCGTGTTTACTAAGGATATTTGAGAATGTACAGCATGTCTGGAATGGTGACCCGACCAGCCGGCGGATAATCATCAAATTCCGGGTGTTGTATGCTTTCAAATATTTGAAGTTCCATGATTACGTTCCACTTGTTGTGAACGATATTGTATTCATTAGGATGCCTCCTGACGTGCTTTTCGTGTCGTTTCGGTTGTGGATCCTGTTGAGGATCATTCGACGCACTACAAGAAAATGACCCATTGCCGGCGACTTTTATGTCGCCGGCAATGTTTTGGACATTACCGGCGATTTTTGCCGGAAAAATCGCCGGTAATGTCTTTTTTTTTTTTTTTTTTTAACATTACCGGCGATTTTTGTCGCCGGTAATGTCCGTCGCCGGCAATCTCTCGATGGTAATGTAAAAAAAAAAAAAAGGACATTACCGGCGACTTCATTTATGTCGCCGGTAATGTCTTTTTTTTTTTTTTTTTTTTACATTACCGGCGACATAAATGTATGTCGCCGGCAATGTCTTTTCCGGCAAGAGATTACCGGCGACTTACATTTATGTCGCCGGTAATGTTAAAAAAAAAAAAAAAAAAAAGACATTACCGGCGATTTTTCCGGCAAAAATCGCCGGTAATGTCCAAAAACATTGCCGGCGACATAAAAGTCGCCAGCAATGGGTCATTTTCTTGTAGTGACGCGTGAATTGCCAGAGAACAGTAGATTCAGATGAGTATTCTGGGTTCAGAGATTTGTGTGGCACAGTTTGCATGGGGATGTGTATATGAGCGTCTATATGTTGCCTCAGAGCTGAGATTTATGGCAGTGATGTGTGCCTGAGTCAGTTTGTTGTATTTGGTGGGCTGATACTGTGTGAGTTCCGGTTGCGACTCCATGGCCTACATTTAGAGTGTTGTGTATACAGTAATGTTTTATCAGGCTACCTAGCAAGCGTATTGTGGAGTGTTTATCCACCTGAGGCAGAGATGCATTGTCCACATGTTTGTTTCCGTTTGTACATGTATTGTGGCTTCAGAGGGAGCTGTGTATGAGGTTCGAGATGAGTTTGAACCTGAACATCAGAGAGAGTCTGATTGTTATGCCTCGAGATTGCCGTGAGGAGCTTAGTGTGCTGCACTCAGTGGCGAGGCTATTGTGAGGGAAAGATGTACGCGGTTTTTGATGAGATGGTTTGGGGAATGTGGACTTAGTCGAGATTTTGATGAGGTTGAGTTCCGGCACATCGGGATCAGTGACTTCATCAGGCTGTGGTTTTGTTTGTTTGTGTTGAGGATCCTCTACTGATCCGTTTGGTGGTGGTGGAGATCACAGAGTAGCGGATTTGCTCCTGTGGTAAGAGTTCGGTGATCGTTGGTGATCCTTTCACGCAGCAGGTGTTGCGGTGATTTGTGTTCGAGGAGCATTTTCAGTTGCTATTTCGGTGGCCAGGAGAGTCACGTTACGAGTGTGACGACCCGAACCAGAATCAGATGTGTGTTTGGCACGATTCTCGAGATTTGGATATAGTCGCAGTTTTACGATATTGTGTGGTTTGTCGATTCGATTCGCGACTATGTTTTCAGTCGAGAATTTGGGATGAGTGTCTTCACGGAAATGGTAGAGTACGTGATTTCGAGCTCGTGGGTGGTTTCGGAAGATTTTTCCGATAGCCGAGGAATATTTTATGATTATGTGAAGTTTCGGGTTCCGACGAGTTTATCCGATTGTTTCATGTTTATCCGAATCATTTCGTATATTCGTTTTGGACCGTCGATCGACCCGAGGCTCGAGTATAAATATCGAAAATAGCCGAGAATTAGTCGAAAACTTCATTTTGGGCGTTGACCAAACTGGGAATTTTGTTGACTTTCCTATTTTGGAAAGTAAGCCATCGGACCAAAGGGGAAAGTTTCCCAAACGGGAAGTCAGTTTCCGGCGACCGTTTTCCGGCCACCATCGACCACGGGACAGGTACGGTTTGATTCCTTGAATGATTTCGAGTGTGATGGAACTTGGTTTGGGTTAAATTGATACTGTTTTGGTGTAACCCGAGCTAGGCCGAATTAGGTCTCGTCGCCGGTGACGGTTGACCATTTTCCGACCGGTTTGAGGGTGGTTGGTTAGGGGGGAAAGACTTCCCTAGTTTCTCTGAGTCTGATGATATGATTAATTGTGTTTATGGTTGAGTTTTGGTGAGGGACGAGTGGTCACCGGAATCTGGAATTCCGTTCTGTTTCGAGGGCTTTTGAACAGTAAGGAGTGGGAATTGAGCTTAGTGGTAGAAGAGAGTTGGGTTTGGATGGGCAAGACCTTGAGGACTGGAGAGTTTGGCCGTGTGATTCCTCCGTTGACGGCGCGCCGCCGCCGCCGGCGGCGGTCAACGGTGGGGGAAAAAGTCAACTTTTCAGATTTCGATGTAATTAGTGTCATTTTTCTCGTAATCACGCCCTGGTTATTGTACGGAGGTTTTCGGGTTGATTTGGTTAGCCGATTTTCAGTCGAGATTTCGAGTGGGAATTTCGGGATTTCCGTAATTCATTTTGCACCGCATTTGGTATTTCCGGGAACGGTTGGTTTCCGTGCATCAGTACAGTGTTGTGGATTACGAAATTGATCAGTTATGTTTTGTGAATATTCAGGAGATCGTGATCGAGATCTGGATCGTGATCGTGCTTCAGGCGAGGGATCTTCCGCCGGACCACGAGTGTAGCGCGTGTGCGCGTTTCGAGAGTCTGTGAGTGGACACTTTATTTTCACGGATAGATTGCGAGTCTTTATTTATGATTTATGAACTTGAGCATGCAGATTGATTATGATTTTACGAGCATGTGTTTTACGATTATGCTTATACGAATATACGTATACGAATATATACATATACGTACATATTATGTTTTAAGCATGTGCATAGAAAAGATTTATGAATTGGTTTACACAGAGTACAGTCTCAGTATATGTTGTTGTATCGATACACCTTGGCTTCTCGGCTGATCCCCGAGTACGCTCTGGGAAGGACAGATATCCTGACCCGAGGCCTTTCTGGCTAGGAATCACGTGTGGGTCTGGGATCCCGTGATTCAGACTGTGCTATCGCGTGGTAGTCCATGAGTGATTCCGCGATTTTATGTTGCATGCTCTGTACGCGTGAGGAGTTGGAGTCTCCCTCGTGTACCCGGACGCGTGAGGAGTTGGAGTCTCCCTCGTGTACCATTTCTTTACTTATTCATCTGACTCGCATATGATTTTATACGTATATATTACTTGGTGAAAGACATTTATTTTCGTCCACTCACTCTAACTTGTTTATTGTCTTTCCCCTGGGCTTTTCGGTTTTCGTGCCCAGTTGCAGTTTAGGTTTGGTGTTTTCACGTCGCGGTTGGAGGCTAGTGATCAGAGTCACCTGTGTTTTCTAGTAGGTTTCAGTTTCACCTACTGATGTACATGTTGTATATATTTTACACTAGAGGTCGCTCTGATACATTCCGATACTTGTTTATACGGATTTTCTCGGATATACATATATATATAATACAGTATGTTTACTGTTTGTTGATTATATTGATGTTGAGAAATCCGGATGGGATTGGTGCCCATGGTTTGCTTTTTGTGGCATAGGACGAAGTGTTATTTTCTGGGTGCAGGTTATGGCAATTCAACGCTAGTAACGAAACTCTGCCCAAATTTTGAAAATTTTTGTTGGTTCGTGTTTTCGAAAGGGTTTGATTCCGATTTAGGGAACTAAATCGGGGTTGGGTCCTTTCAACGAGGGAGCGCCCTTGGCCAGCTGTTGTAGCAGTTCGGCAGCTTAGAGTTCACGAGGAGATCCTTATGTTGTTCCAGGAGTGTAATCAATGCACCCTTTTGACGAGTTATTCAGCAAGTCGCATATGACGTGGGCGACTAGTTGGGCATGTTGGAGTTCGTGCGATGACCTTGTTTGAGAACAGACTTTTCTCCGAGGTTATTGTTGCTTGATATCCATGGCTATTGTACCTGCATCTCCACTTCCGAGGTTTTGGAGAGTGTTGCATCCATCCGGAGGTTGCGAGATCCTTGTTGGAGGATATGGCTTAGCTGCGGATCTGTTACAGCTTGATATCGTGGTTTTGGTGTGTTTGTGAGTATGAACTTACTGACGATGCATTTGGTTGTGTTTGTGTACCCCGAGATTGAGGTTTTGTTCGACGACCAGATTTCCCCGAGATGCTGTTTCGCAGTGATGGTTGAGTGGATGGTGGAGACGAGTTATGTTGTTTGCTTAGCACATGTTGTGGATACTATGATTGCTGTACCTAACATTGGTGACATTGAGGTGGTTCCCGAGTTTTCAGGTGTGTTTTGGAGGAGTTACCAGGTGTTTCTCTAGTTCGGGAGATCGACTACACTATTGAGCTTGTATCGGATGCTGGACTCATTTTATCGACATCTTGTCGTTCGGAGCCAGCGGAGCTGATAGAGCTATAGTTTCGACTCCAGGAGATGCTGGAGGAGATTTCAGGAGACTTCGTGCGACCCCGCATATTTGCGTGGTGTGCTCATGCATTGTGTGTATGGATGATGGATTGTTCGACGCGATGGTGCAATGAATACCGAAGCCTAATTCATTTCAGAGGAGAGCAAGTATCCTCTGCTTCGGATGCGTGGGTGGTTTAATCAGCTTGTGAGAGCTTCAGTTTTGTTGAAGATTGATTTCGGATTTGGATACCATCAGTTGTGGTTTGATGAGTCAGATGTGGTCTGGACAGCTTTCGGATCTCGGAGCGAGCATCTGGAGTTCTTGGTCACTTCATTGGTTGACCAATGCTCTGTAGATCGTGTGGACTTGATGGACCAGGTGTTCAGACGGTTTCTGGACGAGTTGCGGTCATGTTCGTTGACAATGTCCTGATGTACTTCGAGAGTGTGGACCAGTACCTGGAGCAGTTGCAAGCGGTTTTGCGGACTTCGCGAGACGATTAGCTGTTGTAAGTTCAGCCAGTGTGAGTTTTGGCCGATTAGCGTGATGATTTTGGACTATGTGATGTTATCCGAGGGAGTTGACGTGGATCCTGATCAGATATGAGCCGTGTTGACTTAGGGTTGACCTACCATGGTACCAGAGATCCAAAGTTTCTCTTGGGTTTGGCAGGCTATTACCGACGACTTGTGCAGGATTTTCCCGGATTGCCACTTCACTTTCCGGATTGACGAAGAAGGCGTCAAGTTCGAGTGGTTCGATGCACGCGAGGAGAGTTACTCACTCCTGCAGAATGGTTGACCGTTGTTTCGGTTTTGACCTTACTCGACGATCGTGATGAGTTCGTGGGTTATGGCGATGCATTGAGGGTTGGATTTGGATATGTTTTGATGTTGTGTAGCTGAGCGGTGGCTCATGGTTTCAGACAGTAGAAACTTTATGGGGCTACGTGTTCTATGTATGATTTGGGTGTATCTGTCCTTATGTTAGCATCGGAAAGTCTGAGACACTACTGTTATGGCGTGCAGCTCAGTGTAGGACGTGCACTGATCATTTGAGTTTCCTTCACTTGCATTTTCGACCAGATTTGGGCTTGAGGCAGTGTAGATGGATGGGGTCAACTAACGACTATGGCTGCACATTTGATTTTTTTTTCGGGAAAGGCTAGAGATTGTACTTGACCATCCGTCTGGGATGTTGTTACTAATGCATTCAGTCGAGAATCGGGAGCTTCAGTATTTCATGTGTGCTTGTGGCTCGAGTTCCGTGTTAGCCGAGCTGCGAGCTATGGGAGCTGAGTTCGAGTGTGATGATGTTGAGGCTCGTGGTTTCACGCACAATTGGCGCTAGTGGTGCGGAGATGCATCAGATACTCCGAGTTGTTTACTCGTGATGCAGCATGAAGAAAAATGTAGCAGTTTGTGTGTACATTTGCCACTTTTGTCGACTGGTGATGGCTAGGAGGCAGAGACGTGCCGAGATGTGTCAGCCACTTGAGATTTCCGGTTAGACGTGGCGGTTGCTGTTGTGATTGTGTATGTTTGTACGCACTTTGGTTGTGATACCAGTTGTTAGGCTTTTGTGGATTGTTTGACGAACTCAGTGCAGTTCCTTGTACTTTCGGAGATGATTCCAGTGGTTGGCTGGCATAGCTTTGTTTGACAGCTATTTACGTGGTGTACCTGTGTTCCAGTTCGTTGGTCGAGATATTCAGCTACAACAAAGTGTTGGCGAGCTTTGCAGCGAGCATTGGGGACCAGATTGCAGATTAGTACCGGTTTTTATCCTCAGATTAGCGAGCGATCTTTGAGGACTATTCAGACCTTGGAGGGCATATTGTGGACCTCGGTATTGCAGTTCCGAGAGATTTGGGACTAGCAGTTTCAGTTGTTCGAGATTGCATGCAGTACCAGTTTGTGGACCACTATGGTTTTGATGTTGCATGACGTCGTTTTGAAGACGATGTTGTACTCCATTGTGTTGGAGCAGGTTTGAGTTTGAGTTGATGTTTGATTCTGATTTTGTGGAATGTGCTACCACAGACTGTCAGATTAGCGGAAATGAGTTGATTATTGCCCGAGTTCGATGTTTGAGTTGTGTTGATACGAGTATGCTGAGTTGTGAATTAACACGTTGTTTTGATTTGTATGTGGCTATAGGCGAGTTGTGTTATGCCGTATGGTTCGGCATCGCCTATAGTGTTGGCTTTTATGTGGGTTGTGTTCCGTGTGGCGGAACTGTGTTTCAGGTTTGTTATGTGTTGTGTACCCTATTTGTTCCTTATGTAGGAACACTTGGCGATTATGTGGGCCAGTTCAGATTTGTGATTTGAGGGTACAGGGATTCCAACACGGAATTATCTCTTATTGTGAAGTTTGTGATCAGAGTTGTTCAGTTGAGATTGTCGTTGGTGAGTTGAGCAGTATGCAGAGGCAGTGCTCCTACCTTGTAGTCGGCAGACTCTGAAATTTCGAGGTCGAAATTTTTCTAAGGGGGGTGGATTTGTGACGACCCGGACCAGAATCAGCAGTATGATCAGCTTTAATCGTGAGGTACGGCGTTGTCGCGGAGTTGCGACAGTCGTTTTAATCGCCGAAGCTTCTTAACGACTTAATTATTGGCCAAGAATTGGAGCTGGGTCTCTTCTCGAGAGTCGTTGTACGTGTGATTTCGAGTTCGTGGGCGGTTCCGGATCGTTATTTGGACGACCGAGGAATTAGTTATGAATATTTGAAGTTTCGACGAAAATGGATTTAAATGGCAGGTTTGTTCGCGACTAAATTACCGGACGAGAATTTGGTCTCGGCTTCTTCACGGAAGTTGTTCAGAATTTAATTTCGAGTTCGTGGGAACTTCCGGAGCATGATTTGGAGTTACGAGGAATTAGTTACGAATATTTCCGTTTATTGATTATTTAGTCAATTTAATGTGTGTTGCTTCGAAGGGTTGACTTTTTATCCGTTTGGACGATGTGTTTGACTTCGGGTGATTATTGAAGAGTACGTCGAGAAGAGTTTGTGGCCGCGAGAATTATCGGAATCGGAATTACGATGAAGAAGTTACGCGTGTTTAAAGTTTGCCGAAAAGGATATTTATGAAGTTTCCAAAAATGGAAAGTCTATAAATAGAAGTTGCTACTTTGGGCAGGTCAGACCTTTCCTTTTTGGGTGTTGACTGAGTTGACTCGGTCAACTCGGTGGAGAGAGAGGTTTCCCGTCGGCTTCATGGTGGCTCCACGGTGGTGCATCGATTCCTGCCACCTCACGGCCAGGTTCCGGTCTCGTTCAACTCGTTGGGACACCCTCATCCCAACCCCGACCTCCTTTCACGGCAAGCCTCACCGTGGAGGAAGCTTTTCCGGCGAGAAAATGGAGGATTTTTCAATGATTCGGGTTCTTGGATTCGGGCCGATTCGAGCTGAACTTTGGGGTGGGCTTTGTAGCCCTCATCACCATGATGCTTCCCTGTAAGTTTCGTGTTTCAATTTGATGTGTACAAGGAGAATTTTGGATTTGAAATTTGTGTTTTCATTCGGTTTTTCATGAAATTGACCATGTTAGAGTGAGAATTGGACTTCGGTGCAGTTGACAAAGTTGCTCAGTGGGTGGTTTTGTATGGAATAGGGGTTGCTCCGCCGTGAATTCTTCCGGTCAACAGTGGCACCGTCGTGGACGGCGGTCAACGGCGGCGGTCAACGGTCAACATGTTGACTTTTTGACTTTCGACAAGTCGCATGTCATCTGACTCGAAATCGCGCTCCGATCACAGTGGGGAGGTTCGTTTTTCGAGTTGAATGTCCGAACGTAAAGCGAGGTATTGAGGTGGTATATATGGATTTTCGTCGATTCGTCGTATTCGAATTGTGTATTTCCGAGAACGGTGGTTTCTCGTGATTTGATTTGTATTGTCGGATTATGACTTTGAATAATGAACTTTGTGAATATTCAGGGGTTTCGTGATCGTTTGTTTGGCGAGGGACTTTCCGCCGGATCACGGGTTAACGCGATACGCGTTACGCCAGTCTGTGAGTGGACACTTTATTTTCACGGATTGATTGCGAGTCCTTATTTATGATTTACGAACTTGAGCATGCAGATTGATTATGATTTTACGAGCATGTGTTTTACGATTATGCTTATACGAATATACGTATACGAATATATACATATACGTACATATTATGTTTTAAGCATGTGCATAGAAAAGATTTATGATTTGGTTTACACAGAGTACAGTCTCAGTATATGTTGTGGTATCGATACACATTGGCTTCTCGGCTGATCCCCGAGTACGCTCCGGGGGGGACAGATATCCTGACCCGAGGCCTTTCTGGCTAGGAATCACGTGTGGGTCTGGGATCCCGTGGTTCAGACTGTGCTATCGCGTGGTAGTCCATGAGAGATTCCGCGATACATTTACATTGCATGCTCTGTACATGAGTGGTAGCTGATGTCTCCTCACGTACCATTTGATTTTCGTGCATTTGACTCGCATATGATTTTTATATGTATATATATTACTTGGTGAAAGACATTTATTTTCGTCCACTCACTCTAACGTGTTTATTGTCTTTCCCCTGGGCTTTTCGGTTTCCGTGCCCAGTTTGCAGTTCAGGCTCTGATGTCGCACGTCGTGGTCGGAGGCATAGTGCTCGAGCCACTTTGTTTCATCCAGTAGGTTTATTGTTCTACCTACTGTGGTATGCGTATATGATTATGTATTAGAAGTCGCTCTGAGCTTCCTATTGTATATGTTATACGATTTTACTCCGGATTTTCCGTAAAGTACATATATATTTACTACTTTACTTTACTGTTGATATATTGAGAAATCCGGATGGGATTGGTGCCCACGGTTTGCTTTTTGTGGCATAGGATGAAGTGTATTTGCCGCGTGCAGGTAATGGTAATTCCACGCTTGTAACGAAACTCTGCCCAAATTTCGAAAAGTTTTTGTTGGTTTGTGTTTTCGAAGGGGTTTGATTCCGATTTAGGAAGTTAAATCGGGGTTGGGTCCTTTCACTTTATTACAAGGATATGACAATAGTTCAATCTTTGATAATCATAACTACCAAAGGCTTCTTAGTAGATAGGCACATAGTAGTAAGAAGGATATAGCGGTTTGAGATATAGCTATGTAAAACTATTTAAATGACGGTGTGAGCCGTTGAACTTTAAAGTTATGGATAAATAACTTTAATGACCGATCAACAAAATGAATTGCATATTCTAAATTTGCAAGGATTTTGGTGATACATCAAATAGGATGGGAAAGTCCAAACTTTTAATCATCAATGATGAAAACTCAATTCAAGGCTTGAAACATCTTAGCAAACAGGTACGTCTTTCCTTCTTCTTAGCAAATAGATTGTAGAAAATTAAAATAGAAACACACCAATTTAAACAAGCACAAGAAACGTAATTATGCTTCATATTACGATGTATACTAGTCTAGGTCATCACAAAACCATTCAAAGTTCTCACCGTTACATGTTTCACTACAACAAAAAGTTCAATTTGCTACGCTTTTTTTGCGACGGCATTCCTATCAATGGGAATGGAAAATTCACTGTCGCGAATGGGGAGACCTTTTTGCGATGGCAAACGGACGCCGTTACAAAATAATTCATTAATTTGCGATGACATTTTTCACCGTTGCAAAAGGTTTTATCAATTGTAACCACACTTTTATACCATTGCAAAAAGTTTCATCAATTGCGACGGAAAAGAAATGCCACTCGCAAAATTATTTTTTCCAACAAATAATTTTTTTTACGCAAAAATGACCATTGGATGGGTTGATTAGAATACTCTAAGTATGGTATTAAAAACTTATAATTTTTTTACTTGAATTCAACGTCGATCGGCATATTAAATCGTTGTGTTCCTAAGACATTTTAGACTAAAACTCAATTTGCCACTATCTAAAAAATTTATTTGAGACCAATTTCTGCAAATGTATTATCGTGGAGCTCATATCTATCTTACTATGTGAAAAAAATGACCAAAAAAATAAGTACTCCTTCGATAGGAGAATGAGCAAAATCCTTGAAAATGGCTATTTTAGTCTTTTGGTAAGATTTGACCTCATTGACCGATCCCTAAATGAACTTCGACGAGGGTAAGCTTTTTGAAAACTCACTGTTATGACGAGATTGATGCATGTGTATGGACACATTTCTCATTAGACCATTTCGGTTTCTCATATGTCTTTAATCTATATATAGCTACTAATATTACTTACAAATGTTTGTTGGTTATATGAAACCAAACATTTATAAAACTAAATCATTAACAAGTAATCATTTTGAAAATGTGGCCGTTGGATGAGACAATCAGACCAATCTAAGCATGACGTGAAAAAAATTTGAACTTTCCGATTTGAATTTGACCTTGATTCGTGTGTCCTATGGTTGTGACTATATTGTCCTTGAGCAAAACACAATTTGCCGTTTCGTCAAAATAATTTGAGATCAAGTACCTCACACGTATTCACGTGGGATTCACATCCATCTTGCTATGTAAAAAAGTAAAATTTCTAAACCCTAAATCAGAGACCTAAATCCTTCCTTTTCATAAAAAAAAATAAAAATATGAACCCTAAGTCCCTAACCCTAAACTTTAAAAGAACAATTAAAAGAAAATCTTTCAAAAAAAAAAGTAAATAAATTAGGTCATGCCCAACACTAACATTTCATGCGCCTCTCTCTCTCTCTCTCTCTCTCTCTAGTAGTAGTAGTAGTAGTAGTAGTAGTAGATCAACAAACCGCCGTCGCCATGCTGCCGCCTCACTGCTGACTACACTCGCCAAAGTCACTCGCCGCCGCGCAGGGATCATTTCGCTGCTGGTCCAAATTTCGCATATCCGACTTCTCGGCCTTGCACGTATCTCTACCTCCCATTGACAAGATTTCAGCTCGGCATACCTCGCCGCCGCCGGGTCAACCTCTTCTTTTCGTCCCGCCACTGCTCGCCTCCTATCGATTTTGGCATTTCGCGCTGCTTGATTGTAGATCTTCCTATAAAACCTCCTCCTCCATTACATCCTAAGACTCATGAGTCGGTGAAGCCTGAAGATTTGTCACATCTATTTCCTGATGAGTTGATAAAGCAAGAGGCAAGTTGTGAGAGATACATAGATATCCTAGAAGAAGTTATTGATATCTACAAGCTTTGGCGCCAAACCCCTCTCATTAGGTTTGTTCAGATTATTTACATTACAGTTTTTCTTTTGTCTCTTTTCCATCACATAGAATTTTCAGGAAGCATTTTATAACTCCAGTTGGATTCAGGGCCAAGAGATTGGAGAAGCTTCTTGACACACCAGCACAAATTTATTACAAGTATGAAGGTCGAAGCTCGACTGGATCACACAAACCCAAAACTATAGTTCCACAAGTGTATTATAATGCAAAGCAAGGCATTAAGAAGGTTGTGATAGAAACATGAGTTGGTCAGTGGGGATGTTTTTTGGCTTTTGCATCTAGCTTATTCGGTCTTGACTGTGAGATTATAAAGCTTCACTCTATCCATTTATGTCTTCTCATAACTCAGATTTTGTATGTTTTATATAGTTCTACACTTAGTTTTCCCAGCTGGAGTATTTGGCACAACTGAGATACTCTTCCATTCACAAATGAGATGTCTGCAACTTTTAAAAAAACTTGGTTCCGGATTCAACTGTAATGGGCCTTAACATGGCAAGATTTTTGACAAAGTTCTCAATCTGCTAACTTATTATCACTTTGTTTGGGTTTGAGTTGTGGTGACTCTTTTGTTTGGTTAATGAGATATGAAGGCATGAAGTACAAGAATCATAAGTTGGGGTTTTGAGTTTATAAAATTCTCAGTTCTGATTGTGTTATGTTTACTTGGGATGACTTCAGTGACTGGTAAGACCCATTATTGAGTTGTATGGTTTGAAAAGTTGATGTATTTGGTTTATTTTTTTCTCTTATAAGAAAGATAATTCATTTTAGAAATATGATGTGATTGGTGTCTATTGCACTTAATGAGATAATAGAGGTAAGGAATGTGAGTGATTCCAAATCTGTGGTTTTGGGTTTAAGATTCGTTCTGTTTTGAGGATTATAGGGTTCTCTGTAATATATGGTTCTTTTTTGCTACTAGGAATATGTCTATTATGACTGGGGGATTAAATATTGTATACTGTATCTTGAGTTATGCTCTTTAAGGTTATGAAAACTTGCAGGGAGACTAGGATAGTTTGATTACATTGTTTTTGCTGTTTTAGTTCCTTAGATGATTGAATCAGAGATATAATATGGGTTTTCCACTTATATTCCATTGTTGTACTTGGAACATGTAGACATCATACATTGATGTTGAACATAAAGTATGCATACCATTTATCTGAATATGCACAAGCTTGTCTTCCTACTATTGAATGTTATTCTCTTATCAGTCTTGATGTAACAACAAACTCTATAGTTTTGGAACATTAGTCAATCAGATCTCATGGCATCAATCTTTATATTCTACTTTTAACACTTTAAATTATTCGCTGAAGGTTGCAAATGACTTCTACAATGCCATTAATGGGAAGAAGCAAGAAAAAGTCAAAATCATTGTTTCTTCACACAACTAGGAGAGTACTCCATCCGCTGAGGAAATTGGTAATCTTGTTGCGAAGATACAAGATACTGGTAATCATGTTGATGGGTACAGACTTGGCCAATGTTAAGTTTTTTTAATATTTTGGAAATCATTATATTCCTAAACAGCTAAAATGTGGGCCATGGTTATTTATGTTAAATTGTTGAATTGTTGTTTGACTTATAACTGACTTGCATACATGGTTTGGAGTTGTAGATTACTATATCCAAGGATGACACTATTATCCTTGATGGGGCTGATGACAAGAAAGCTATTGAAGAAAGATGTGAACAAGTTCATACTGGTTCTTTCTTGTTTAATTCCTAGACAACTAATCTGGGCTTCAATTGTGTTTGATAACCTGATACGTGGACTGTAACTCATTTTGACAACTGAGCACTTCTGATTACGACAAGGACAAAATACATGAGAGGCTAGTAAAGATTTCTGGTGGCGTTGCTATTTTAAAGGTATGATCATGTCTGTTGATGTCACTGTGATGAGGCATACTGGCAAAAACTCTTGAAATGTAATTTTGGCCGATGTCTGTTTTCATAGATTGGTGGAGCTAGTGAAGCAGAAGTTGGTGAGAAAAAGGACAGAGTTACTAATGCTCTAAATGCGTCAAAGGCTGCTGTAGAGGAAAGGATTGTACCCGATAAGTTGTCTTTAGACAGTGTATTTTTCTAGGTCAACTTGTATCTTACTAAGAGCATTGTCCCTTTGCAAGTGGTGATGCTGCACTTCTGTATGCCTCCAAAGAGCTGGACAAGTTGCAAATTTTGATCAAAAGATCGGTGTGCAAATTATTTACAATGCTCTTAAGTTCACAAGTCTCTTGTCATCATTTTGGGTTTTGGTCTTGCAATACTGCAAAAAATGAATTTCTTAGACTATGAATGTCTGGTAGTATCTCATTGATTATTTGCTGGTATGTCTAACAAGTAGTAATACCTAGCAGATTCTCATCAGTTCTCTGCTCGATTGTTATAAGCCCGTATTATGTACTCATTTTGTTTACCTCTTCTCTGGATGCCTATGCCCACTAATGCTTCTAATGCTGGAGTTGAAGGCGCGATTGTTGTTGGCAAATTATTGGAGTAGGACAATCCTGATCTTGGATATGATGAAGCGAAAGGTATGTTTTTTGTTTGTAAACTTCAGTATTGAGTTGAGCTATTGTTTAGGAACTATATTTTGGTCATCATATTTGAATTGATTCATTTTCTGCTTACTTGATTGAATATGTATAGGATATGTGTGTCAGTGCCCTATACTCAACAATGTATACTGATGTCAAATATGAATTATGCAGCAAACGAGAGTTGAGCCTAGTCAAGAGTGATGACAACCTCAAACGAACTTGAAAGAGTTGAGGAACACATCAAACAACATTACAGTTAACCAATTTTTTGTGATAGCAAAATTTTGCCGTGACAATTAGGTACAAACGACGGTAAAAATCGTCGTTATTAGCAATTGCGTCACCATATATTGCGACGAAAACGATGTCATCGCAAATACTCATATTGCTTTTGCAAAAGAGTATTTGCTACAGCATTTTCACTATTTGCGACGACAAGCTGCTGTTGCAAAATATATTTTTTGTTGTAGTGTTTCTACAAATCAAGATAAACAAAATCGAAAAAAAAAAGAATTTACAAATCGTTCAGAAAAGAATTCAAACCTGGAGAGAAAAGAAGTGAAGCAACACTGCAAACCCAAAACCCAACAAAACTATTTTTCCAGCATGAAAGGTTTTAGCTTTAGTCTGTAGGCATAATGAAGATGAAAAGCATAGCGACACCTTTTGAGCATATACGATTCTTATCCTGATACCCAGATGATTAGAATATTTCCCGTTAAAATCCATTGAATTGCGGTTGAGCAGTTTGAGCTAGCATCCTTTCTGAGAATTTCGCCTAACGTGGGATACTGAATTCGAAAAGAGGGAAGCCAAACTCGAGAAGACTGTTCTGTTAACTCACATCTTCCTTTTATTAGGCTATCATAGAAAACTTATATAGAAACTCAATTGAACACATCCAAACAAAGATAGCATGTTGGTTTAGCTAGCTAAGACCTTTGCTTTGTGCATGATGGGTTGCTTGAGTGAAACTCCATGTCGTTCTTTTTTCTTTTTGCATTTATTGACTTCTTTTTTTAATATTTTTTTTATCATGTTGGACTGCCTATGTATGGTCTTATAACGAAATAACCATATAAGCTACAACTTTAACTTGCTCGACTAAAGTCCACGTCCACATCCAAAATCAGGTTCTTACAACTTTATTAAGTTTAGATCATTCTCAAACTCAATTTCAATGGATTTTACAAACTTGGTCTCTAATTAAGCACAATGAATTAAAGTAAAAGTAAACCATAAAAGTCACTACAATAAACACTAAAGATTCATATTCAAGGGTTTGGTGGGGGCAGAACTTCTATTGACTACCTTGGCGGAACTTAAAGTCTTCGAGCTATGCATGTGTGAAAGGCGGCTTGCGCATGAGCATAATGTATTTCGTCTTCTTTCAATGGTCCTTCGAGCTCTTTACTTCAACAATCTCGGAAAATCACAAAATAAAAATGAATCATGCAGACCTTATAGTCCCTTCACATTTGAGTTTGGGATAGTGATACTGAAAGGACCCGACTCTGATTTAGTTGCCTAAACCGAAATCAAATTTCTTCGGAAACATGACCTTAAAATTTTTTTGCCAGAGTTTACTTAAAAGTACGTGAACCATTATTAGAACCTGCAAAGAAGATACACTTCGAATATTCCACAAAAGTCAAACCGTGGGGCTCCGTTCCCCATCCGAATTTCTCAACAACATAAATATAATAAAGCGAAGGTTTACAAGAAATCCAGAAATATTCAGGAGTAAACTCAACTGAAAACAAACATAAGTATTCAAAGCGACGCCTATATATATCATTTACATCAAGTAGGTCGAACAAGAAACCTACAGAAACTGAAGTGTGATCCGAACTCTATGCCTCCGCATTCGACGCGCAACACTGGAACCCAAACTGCAAAGTGGGCAAAGGAAACCGAAAAGTCCAGGGGAAGACAAATAAAATCGTTAGAGTGAGTGGAAAAAAATAATAGTATGTCTTTTCCAAATATATGCTCATAAAAGAATAAAGCGAGTCAATGCATATGAAAATCCCGACCAGAGACATTTTCTCTAATCCATAAATATGCACGTAAAATCTTGCGGGGTCACTCATGGACTCCTCCGCATAGTATAGTCTAATCATGGGATCTCAAACCCACACGTGATTAATATAAGTTATAAAGACCTCGGGTCAGGATATCTGTCCTTCTCGGAGCATCTCGGGGATCAGCCGAGAAGCCAAAACATCGATGCATACCTCTATATCCGAGACTGTACTTTGTGTAAACCAAATCATAAATCTTTTCCATGCACATGCATAATCGTAAAATGCATAATTATAAATGCATAACTGTGACGACCCGAACCAGAATCAGTTGAGTAAACGGCTTAATTCATGAGTTAGCGCGAAATCATTGTTTTCCGATAATTGTTTGATTTGCCGGTTTCGATCACGATTTAATTATCGGCCAAGAATTTGAGTTGAGTCTCTTCTCGAGAGTTGTTGTTCTCGTGATTTCGAGTTCGTGGGCGGTTCCGGATGATTATTTCAACGACCGAGGAATATAATATGAATATTTGAAATCGCAGAAATTCGTCGAGTATATCCGTTCGTATCGAGTTTATCCGAATCGTAATGGATATCCGTTTTAGACCGTCGATCGTCCCGAGATGCGAGTATAAATATCGGAAATAGTCAAAAATTATCGACACACTGTTCGGAAAGTTTGACCGCCGTTGACCGACCATTGACCATTGACTTTTCTGTTGACCGAAGCTCCACCGCGGGTTGCAAGCTGCTGCCGTCGGGTTTGGCGATTCCGGCCACTTCTGGCCTTGAAACCGGTATGGTTAGCTTCCTCTCTTCATTTGAAATGGATTGGAACTTTGATTTGTAGAAATTGATGTTGAATTGATGGAGAACGAACTTGAAGAAAATTGAGATTTTTGCCGGATTTGGGTTGGGTATTCCGGCGACGATTGAGGTTGGGTTTTGGGGAGAAAGCTTCCCCTCAACCTCTAGTGGCTTTTGGGTGGAAGAAATTTCAGGTTAGACGCCGATTTGAAGCTCGCCGGAAAGTCACCAGAAACCATGAATTCCGTGACTTTCGAGGCAAATTCCGGCCACTGTGGTGGTTGGATGGTGGTGGTCCTTTGAGAGAATTTATAGGGTTGGTTGTGATGAGCATTTCTGAAAATTTTGGTCGTGTTTAGACACCGTCGCCACCGCGCCGCCGCCGCCGGTGGTCCGCGGCGGTGCTCCGGCAAGGTCCGGATTTTCGAGATTTTTATGTGTTTCCGACTCATTTTCGCGCTCCGAGCGCAGTCGTGAGGTTTTCGGGATGATTTGGGTGCCGGATTTTTAGTCGAGGGTTTATACGAAAAGTTTTGGGAATTTCGTCGATTATTTTGTACCGCTATATATGTTTCCGGGAACGGTTGGTTTCCGAGATCTGGTACAGTGTTATGAATTGTGATTTTGATCAGATATATTTTATGATTATTCAGGGGATCGAGATCGTGCTTTGGGAGAGGGATCTTCCGCCGGACCACGTAATTAGTGCGAGTGCGCGCTTTGCTCGTCTGTGAGTGGACCTTTCTTTTCACTGATCGATTGCGAGTCTTTATATTACATTTTACGAGCATGAGTATACGTTTGTGATTATAACTTATACGAGCATGTGCTTTACGATTATGCATTTACGATTATGCTTTATACGTATGCATGAAACTATTTATGATTTGATTTACACAGAGTACAGTCTTAGTATATGTGGTTGTATCGATACACTTGCATCCTGGCTGATCCCCGAGGATGTCTACCAGGGGGAACTTTACCTTGTGCCGATGTATTTCCGGGTGGGTACAGATTTCTGTTCCTTGTGCCGATGTATTTCCGGGTGGGAACAGATACCCTGACCTGAGGCATTTCTGGCTAGAATCACGTGTGGGTCTGGGATCCCGTGATTCGGATTGTACTAGCACGGATGTGTCCATGAGTGACCCCTTGGGATTTTTCTATACATTGCTGTACGCTGGAGGAGTTTGGGTTCACCTCGTGTACTATATCATATTCACTCATTTTGACTCGCATATGTTTTTATTATTTATATTATTCGCCGAAAGACATTTAATTTCGTCCACTCACTCTAACGGTTTTTATGTCTTTCCCCTGGGCTTTTCGGTTTCCGTGCCCAGTTTGCAGTTCAGATTTTGGTGTCTCACGTCGCAGTCGGAGGCTAGTCATTCGAGCTACCTTTCTGTCCCAGTAGGTTACTTGTTTTGCCTACTGTTGTATATTTTATATATATACACTAGAGGTCACTCTGATACGATACTGATACATGTTTTATGTGGTTTTTCCCGGATTTTCTATATTATACAGTTATGTTTACTGTTTATTGCTATTGTTATGATATTGAGAAATCCTGATGGGATTGGTGCCCACGGTTTGGCTTTTGTGGCATAGGATGAACTGTATTTTCCGGGTGCAAGTTAATAGCAATTCCGCGTTAGTAGCGTTACTCTGCCGAAATTTTTATGGTTTTTGTTGGTTCGTGTTTTCAGAAGGGGTTTGATTCCGGTTTAGAAAACTAAATCAGGGTTGGGTTCTTTCAGCTTGGTATCAGAGCATTAGGTTGTCAGATTCTGTAGACTCTTGTAGTTGTGACACTTAGGGTATTTGAGTTTGTACAGCATGTCTGGAGTGATGACCCAACTGGCCAGCGGTACTCATCAATACTTCGGGTGTTGTGTGTTCTCAAATATCTGAGGTCTCATGATTACATTCCTTCTGCTTGTACCTAATGCTTGTCTTGTATCAGTAGGATGCCTCCTTGACGTGGTCACCGTGTTGATCGGGAAGTGGATCCTGATGAGGATCGCCGGACGCACGACTTGTTGATGCGAGTGTTGCTTTTGGAGGAGCGTTTTGACCCTGTGGTCAAAGCTCGTACTGCTGGTGCGACTGTCTTTTTGGGTTCAGCTGATCCAGAGATTTGCGAGGCATGGTTGGTTCAGGTTGAACGAGTTTGTGAGCGTCTGCGTTTTACCCCTGAGCAGATGACAGTGGCAGCAGTTGGATTACTTGAGTCAGATGCATACTTCTGGTGGGTTAGCACCGATCGGGTACCAATTGATACTCCGTGGACTTTGTTCCGAGATTTGTTTATGCGGAGATACTTCAACCAGGCTACCTAGCAGCGAAAGTATGAGGAGTTCATGAACTTGAGACAGGGCAGTTTGTCTGTGCGTGAGTATCAGGATAGATTTACCCGCTTATCTCAGTTTGCGCATGACATGGTGGCTACTGAGGAAGCCAAGTGCCGCAGATTTGAGCTGGGTTTGAACTTGAACATCAAGGGGACTCTGACTACAATTCCTCGGAACAACTTCGATGAGTTTGTCAGTGCAGCACTCCGAGGTGAGGATATCGAAAAGGAAAGACAGATGAGATACCAGCCTAGACGGTTTGAGGAGGGTGGACCGAGTCAGGGGCCTTCTAAGAGGCAAAGTTCTGATACTTCCGGTTCGGTTCATCCTCAGGCAGTGGACCATATAGACCACCAGCTAGTGCATCGAGATAGAGGCAGAGATGGAGGAGAGATCGACCGCAGTGACCATAGTCTAGTGGGGGTTCTAGCGGTTCCAGTTATCCTCGATGTACCGGTGGTTCTTTCGCGGTACCGAGGGAGTACCCATTATGTAGTTTCTGTAACAGGCATCACTTTGGTCCTTGTCAGCGAGGCCCTACCCTTTGTTATGGTTGTGGTCAGGAGGGTCACTTTGCGAGGGACTGTCTCCAGCCTATTGGTGGACAAGCGGCCGAGAGTTCTGGAGGAGAGCGAGGTGCCACTTCGGGAGCTCGACCAGTACAGTTTGTGGGCCAGGGAGGACAGCAGGGACAGCCTCAGCGTAGACGACCAGCCGGGCAGGCCAGGGTTCATGCTATGACTTTACGTGAGGGCAGAGCTTCACAGGAGGTCGTTATCGATACGTTGCATGTTTTCGGTTATCCAGTACTTACATTGTTAGATCCAGGTGCTACGCATTCATTCATGTCATATAGACTATCATCTTTAGCTACTGTACCTGTGTCTCCACTTCCGGGGTTGTGGAGAGTGTTGTATCTGTCCGGTGAGGTTGTGAGTATTGGCTGGGTATACCGAGATTGTGAGATTTTTATTGGAGGCCATGGTCTAGCCGCGGATTTGTTGTTGTTGGATATCGTTGATTTTGATTTGATCTTGGGTATGGACTTCTTGGAGACACATTGGGCCATGTTTGATTATCACAAAAAGGAGGTTGCGTTTCGACGACTAGGCTTTCTGGAGATATTGTTTTGCGGCGAGAAGAACACTTCATTGCTATGTGTGATTTCCGCGATGAAGGCGGATCAGATAATGAAGAAGGGCTGTGTTGCTTATTTAGCTCATGTTGTGGATACCACGGCTTTTGTGCCAGACATTAGTGGTATTGAGGTTGTCTCCGAGTTTCCAGATGTTTTTCCGGAAGAGTTACCGGGTATACCTCCAGTTCGGGAGATCGATTTCACCATTGAGCTGTTACCTGGCACAGGACCCATTTCACAGGCACCGTATCGTATGGCGCCAGCAGAGTTGAAAGAGTTACAGATTCAACTTCAGGAGTTGCTGGAGAAGGGTTTTATTCGACCCAGTGTTTCGCCGTGAGGTGCCCCGGTTTTGTTTGTGCGAAAGAAGGATAGATCTATGCGGTTGTGCATCGATTACCGGAAACTGAATCAGGTCACTGTGAAGAACAAGTATGCGTTGCCGCGAATTGACGACGTGTTTGATCAGCTCAAGGGAGCTTCAGTCTTTTCGAAGATTGATCTCAGGTTCGGATATCATCAGTTGAGGATCCGAGAATCGGATGTGGCCAGGACAGCTTTCAGATCGCGGTACGGGCATTACGAGTTCTTGGTTATGCCGTTTGGGTTGACCAACGCCCATGTAGCTTTTATGGACTTGATGAACCGGGTGTTCAGACGATTTCTGGACAAATTCGTAATTGTGTTCATCGATGACATTCTGATCTATTCTAGGAGTGTGGGCCAGGACAAGAAGCATTTGAGAGCGGTGCTGCGGACTTTGCGGGACAATCAGTTGTTTGCGAAGTTTAGCAAGTGAGAGTTTTGGTTGGACAGTGTGAAGTTTCTGGGCCACGTGATATCGGCTGAGGGAGTCAGCGTTGATCCTGACAAGATCGAGGCCGTGCTGAATTGGAGTAGACCTACCACCGTACCGGAGATCCGGAGTTTCTTGGGTTTGGCAGGCTACTACCGGCGTTTTGTGCAAGATTTTTCTCGGATTGCTACTCCACTGATCAGATTGACGAAGAAAGGCGTCAAGTTCGAATGGTCTGATGCATGTGAGGAGAGTTACTTACTCCTGAAGGAAAAGTTGATTACTGCATTGGTTCTGACTTTACCAGATGACAGCGGTGAGTTCGTGGTTTATAGTGATGCGTCGAAGTTGGGACTTGGTTGTGTGCTGATGCAGCATGGCAAAAGTGTAGCCTACGATTCCAGGCAGCTAAAACCGCATGAAGTCAACTATCCGACCCATGATTTGGAGTTGGCCGCTATTGTGTTAGCATTGAAAAGTTGGAGACACTACTTGTACGGAGCTCAGTGTAAGATCTACACCGATCACAAGAGTCTCACCTACTTGCGGACGCAGCCAGCCTTGAACATGAGGCAGCGTAGGTGGATGGAGTTGATCAACAACTATGATTGCACTTTCGAGTACCATCCAGGGAAGGCTAATGTTGTTGCCAATGCACTTAGCCGGAAATCCGGAGCTTCGTTGTTCCATGTGTGTGTGGCCAGAGTGTCTATGTTAGCCGAGCTTCGGGCTACGGGTGCCGAGTTCGAGTGAGATGACGAGGGAGCTTTGTTGGCCAGTTTCCAGGTTCGACTAGTGTTGGTTGATCAGGTTAGGGAAGCTCAGGATTCATATTCATACATGTTGGACAAGAAGACCATGATATAGAATGGTGTGCCAACAGAGTTTCGATTGAGTGATGACAGTACGTTGCTTTTCAGAGGCAGGTTGTGCGTGCCCAGAGACAAGAGTCTGAAGAAGGAGATTTTAGACGAGGCTCACTGTTCGGCGTATGCGATGCATCCCGGTGGTACGAAGATGTTTCGTACACTTCGAGCGTATTACTGGTGGCGCAACATGAAGCGGGAGATTGCCACATATGTGAGTCGATGTTTGATGTGTCAGCAGGTTAAAGCAGAGAGGCAGAAACCTGCGGGAAAGTTGCAGCCACTGGAGATTCCGGTTTGGAAGTGGGAGCACATTACCATGGATTTCGTGTATTAGTTGTCGCGTACTTCGGCTGGCAACACTGGTATTTGGGTTATTGTGGATCGACTGACAAAATCCGCTCATTTTCTCGCACTTCTGGCGAAGATTTCAGTGGGCAGATTAGCAAAGCTATATTTGTCGGAGATCGTTCGACTGCATGGTGTGCATGTATCTATTGTTTCTGACCGAGACAGTCAGCTTACTTCCGAGTTCTGGCAGGCATTACAGCGAGCCATGGGTACGAGATTGCGTTTCAGTACAGCTTTTCATCCTCAGACTAACGGGCAGTCTGAGCGGACTATTCAGACTCCTGAGGATATGTTGCGGTCGTGTGTTTTGCAGTTTCGAGGAAATTGGGACCAGCAACTGCATTTGATAGAGTTCGCCTACAACAATAGCTATCAGGCCAGTATTGAGATGGCACCGTACGAGGCCCTGTACGGGAGGCAGTGCCGCACTCCGTTGTGTTGGAGTGAGGTGGGCGAGCGATGGCTTATTAGCCCTGATTTGGTGAAGAGCACCATGGAGGATGTCCAGATTATCCGGGACAGATTGAAGATTTCCTAGGATCATCAGAAGAGTTATGCGGACGTGAGGAGAAAGAGTCTCGAGTTTGATGTGAGCGATTGGGTGTTCCTGAAACTATCTCCGTGGAGGGGAGTTGTGCATTTCGGGAAGCGTTGCAAGCTTCGACCACGGTACATTGGTCTGTATGAGATTATCGAGAGGGTTGGAGCCGTGGCTTACAGACTTGAGTTGCCGGCTGAGATGGCTCGTGTTCATGATGTTTTCCACGTTTCGATGTTGCAGAAGTATATCCCAGATCCGTCGCATGTGCTAGCGCCACATCAGCTACCTATTCAAGAGGATTTGACGTATATGGAGGAGCCGGTACATATTCTCGATCTGCGTGAGCAAGAGTTGAGGCACCGTGTTATACCGCTGGTGAAGGTCTTGTGGCAGAATCACTTGGTTGAGGATGCCACCTGGGAGACTGAGCAGCGTATGCGGGAGCAGTATCCTCATCTGTTCACTTGACAGGTACATAAATTTCGAGGTCGCAATTTTTTTTAAGGGGGGTAGATTTGTGACGACCCGAACAAGAATCAGTTGAGTAAACGGCTTAATTCACGAGTTAGCGCGAAATCACTGTTTTCCGATAATTGTTTAATTTGCCGGTTTCGATCACGACTTAATTATCGGCCGAGAATTTGAGTTGAGTCTCTTCTCGAGAGTTGTTGTTCTCATGATTTCGAGTTCGTGGGCGGTTCCGGATGATTATTTCGACGACCAAGGAATATAGTATGAATATTTGAAATCGCGGAAATTCGTCGAGTGTATCCGTTTGTATCGAGTTTATCCAAATCATAATGGTTATCTGTTTTGGACAGTCGATCATCCCGAGATGCGAGTATAAATATCGGAAATAGTCGAAAAATTGTCGAAAACACTGTTCGGGAAGTTTGACCGCCGTTGACCAACTGTTGACCGTTGACTTTTCTGTTGACCGGAGCTCCATCGCGGGTTGCAAGCTGCTGTCGTTGGGTTTGGCGATTCCGGCCACCTCCGGCCTTGAAACCGGTCTGGTTAGCTTCCTCTGTTCATTTGCAATGGATTGGAACTTGGATTTGTAGAAATTGATGTTGAATTGATGGAGAACGAACTTGAAGAAAATTGAGATTTTTGCCGGATTCGGGTTGGGTATTCCGGCGACGGTTGAGGTCGGGTGTTTGGGGGGAAAGCTTCCCCTCAACCTCTAGTGGCTTTTTGGTGGAAGAAATTTCAGGTTGGACGCCGATTTGAAGCTCGCCGGAAAGTCACCGAAATCCATGGATTCCGTGACTTTCGAGGCAAATTCCGGACACTGTGGTGGTTGGATGGTGGTGGTCCTTTGAGAGAAGTTGTAGGGTTG